>VDFB02058242.1:367795876-368046892 GCA_007258455.2 Sequoia sempervirens | reverse complement strand
TTTTTGAGATCTTAAACGAATGCGTGCATCTCCACTCTTATTATTAGTTTCTGACTTACGAAAAAGTAGCTCTTTTTCCCCCCTTTTCCAATTTTTATTTAGTTTTTGGAACCTAGACATTCATTTCTGTTTGGAAAGAGGCTTTCCCGGTTATTTAAATCAATTTATTTGGTGGAAGTTGTATGCTTTACATTTTTTTATATTTTGGTTATATGGTAGTTAGATCATTTTTAGGAAGTTGTATACTTTACGCTTTTTATATTTTGGTTATATGGTTATATGACAAATGACACCATCTAATTTCAATCTTGATATAATCATGATCTCTATATATTCCATGCCTTATCTAAATGTAAATACATGAACGAAAAAACAATTCAAATCTTGTATGTATATCTCATATTTTCAATTTTTTGATCAATAGGCATCTATATCTATAAATTAAAGATAAATATACACATAGTGTAAATATATCCCTACTCAGACACCTAATAGATATTTGCTACTTTTTTATTTAGTCAACAAGCACTAATTAAAGTGTTAATAATTCAAATTATATACTAGAGTCATGTATGTAAAGACTAATCCTAATTCAAATGTATCATCTAGAAATTTATTGAGCACATCTAGAATTTTATTTGCAAGTGATAAATATATTACATCAACTTTGTATAATCACTCTAAGAGTATATTGTATGCTTGTTTCTTATTCTCAAACTTGGTTAATTATCATTTAATCAACACATTTAGGGATCTAATTGAGAATATCTTGACCCTCACAATTCAATAGATACTCATGTACTTATAAACAACACTTGTCTTGACACAAGTTTTAGAATTTACAATTTAAGATAAATTAGACCTACAAAATTATAGGTTTAGTTTTATGTTGATGCCAAAATTTGACAAGGTAACAACCTTATGGGAAACTCAGTTAATGGGGGGACCAATTGCACTAAATTGAGTGACCTCCGATTTTTTAAAGAAGCCGACTTCTTCTACTGTATTTGGGGTTTTGGAAAGGGAAAATGAAGCAGATATAAAAAATAAAGATCTAACTAAGGCGATGTGCTAAGATGTAGATGTAAAACACAGTAAATCTATCTTTTGGATATGATTTAAGGGCTCGTTTAGCAATTTGCTAAGTCCTAGAATAACATAAATTAAAGATGAAAACCTAAATAATTTATCTAATAACATAAAATAACTCCCATATGCATTTATTAAAAAGAAGATTCCAAGACATGGTCTAAATCAGTAAACTTATATTGAAAGCATAAAAGTTCTGCAAATAAACTTAGTACACTGATGGCATAGTATAATGTTTTGTCAAATAGCTTAAGAAAATAGAAAGGCCGAACAATGGCATAGTCTGTGAGTCTTATACAATAATCTAAAAACAGTACAAAAGGTCTGGTGTCTTTCACAATTTTTTATGTATCTTTTGAACTCATTTTCGGAAGGAAGAAGCAGTATATATAGAAAATAATCCCATCGCCTAGTGGGCCAATAACATAAAAGATTCCTTCATCACAAGCAATGATGCCCAAAGCAATGATTTCCAAAAGCCGTTGCAATAGAAAAAAATTCAAGCCATAAAATGCAGTCACTTTCGACCTAGATGCATCCCTTGTAAATGATGGCGGTGGTTCGAGCAGGACCTTGTGCAGACATGTGTCACTTACCCACGAAGTCAATTAGGACACGTGGTAATATGGCGGGGCTCGTGGTTCATTCCTCCCTCCTTGCAATGAAAACCCATGCGAGGAAGCCACGTGGAGAAGTCCTTGCTACCGGTGCTAACTGTGGGATCCGCCCAAAAGTATATGCAGATCGATGCTACGTGGCGTGTGGACGAGGCTTAGGCGAGAAGCGAAGGAAGTAGGCTTTTAAATGCCCATGCTACTGACATGTGGAAGCATGGCGGGGAACACTAAAGAAACAAAGGAGGCAATCCTTGTGAGGAGTGCTCGGTGGACACATGGAGGCAGTCAGGAAAAGCTCTTCAAAAGGGGCTCGATGATGTTCAAATGTAGGGGTGCGAGCCAAACTTAGTAAAATACAAACCACCCAAAGGGAGCTCGAGGAAATTTATATCCATAGATTTTGGAGACTACTAGAGGCATTTCACTTGCGGAACGAGGAACCCAAAAAAATTTGGTTTACAGACCGAAGCCTTATCCATCGAGCGATGTAATCAGAACTTGGAGAGAGTGGTCTGCAGAGGTAGTTAATCAGCCTCAGATGGCATCGATATCTCATAGAGATTCACTTGCACTTTGTGTAGATCACTCACTTCTTTATATAGCAGCATTGTGGATATACCGACCTTGGACTTGAGTTGGAAGAGCAGCCGCACTATCTAATGAGTGACACCCTCAATATCCTCTACAGTAGGGGGTTCGCTGAAGTTTTGAAAAGTGGATGTGTCCTATTGTTTCTCTTCAATCTTCGTTGCAATTTTCTCTGTAGTGGCCACCAAATTGTTGAAAAGAAATAGGGAGGGCAGGCCCATCTGAGTTAGCTAGGATAATTTCACCCACATGCTATTCATAGTTCGGCCTAGTGTGGCAGCGCACTCGCTAGCATGGAGGATGGTTGTGTGGCAGTGGATGAACTCCTTCATTGTTTTGGAAATGTCTTTTTGGTCCTCAATCCCTGCTCACACTAAGTTTTCATTCGACATCGTGTATAGTTTATCTAACAACTTTTTCACCTTAGGAACCTTCTCCTTGATGAATTGTGGGAATTGCTCAATTGTTCCGCGGACCTTCCTGCTTAAACTTGTTGCCTCCGCCATGAACTAGAGCATCGGCTGAAGAGTCAGGTAGAAGGCCTTGACCTTTTCCCAATATGAGATATATAGTCATTGGGCTACTTGAAGGAGGTCTGACTAGGTAGTACAGGGGGTTGGGGAAGATTCTTCAAAAAACTAATTTTAGCATCCCTCGACTTGACGTCTTGTGTTAGTTCTGCAATCCTCTTATCCGTAGTGGAAAGTTGTTCCTGTAGGTTTCTCAAATCGGCAAGCCATTTTTCTTTGGCTTGGCTTCTAGTTGTAGATTCTATATCTAGGTTGAGCCTTACCTCTTAGATTTCCTTCTCAAATTGAGTTTGTTAGCCCTCAAATTCTGTGTCATTTTGTTGTATTCTTTGCTCTAATTGAGCACGTTGATGTTGAAACTCCTCATTCCTTTGTTGCATCTCCTACTCTGCTTGAGCCAACTGGTCCTGTAATTCTTGGTTTTCTTGCTACAACTTGGCGAATAGGTTGGAATCATAGGATTGGAACTTTGCAAGTTCCTCTTGGATTTTAGCTTGCTCTGTCTACACTTGTTGTGACAAGTGCACAATTTCTACATCCTTTTCCTTTTCTTTCATCAGTAGGACCTCGACTCTTTCCTTGACAGTTTTCATCTCTTCCTCCTTCTTCAGCTGGCGACCCAACTTAAGGAAGTCAGTGGTCACCACTCACTATGTCTCCTCCATGAGCTCAACTTTATCTTACAGTTGGGCTATGCTCAGATTGAGTCCCATAGCATAGATGTTGTAATCATCGGGCTGCATCTCTCCTTGAAGGTTGATGATGGTTGGATGCATGGTTGCAAAATGTAGCGATTGTTAAGCCTCATTGAAAAGTGTCTGCAATTTTGGCTCTGTTGGTCTTTTAGCCTCCTTGTCCCTTTGCTTTTGGAGCTTGATATCCTATGCTTGTTTTTTTTTATCGCCCTCTGACAATAAATTTGCTGGCAACCTAATTAGCTTGCCCATGAAGGGTGCACTGCGAGAAAGAGCAAAAGGGAACAAGAGGGTAGTGGTTCTAGGTGATTTCTTCTTCAGAAGAGAGACTGTTAGTGGGGATAATAGGGAAATATGCAAAGGCCTAGTCTGTGAAGCAACAGAAGGACTCATTAGGTGAGGTGGTGGTAGCGGAGGCATGGTGGATTCCATTTGCTGGGTGAACTGGGTTGGGGCCAATATAGTAGTAGCAAGAGGGGTATTAATGGTGGAAAGGTCCACGGAGGAGTAAAGGTTGGTTACCCTACTTGGGAGAATTGGGAGAAACCTCCTACGACCATTGCAACAGAAGCAAAAAAAGAAGGGTCGACACTTGAAGTGATGGGCAATGCGGAGATAGTAGGAGGGACCAAAGATTGTGAAGCAAGAAAAGAGGGAGTGAAAGATAACTGTGGTGCAGATGACTGTGATCCTTGGCTCATCATTGGCTTTGCGCTTGTTGTGGGCTCCTGGCTTGTTGCAGGCTCCTGCGAACCTTCTCTAGAAGCTGCATCTATGCATTGCCTTTTGGTTAGTGGGGAATTTTCCACCTCTATGACCTCTGACAGTCATTGTTGGGAAACTCTGGGTTTTTTCACGACCCATGCGCATGTTTGCGAGGATCCCAAACACAATATATTCACCCACAGCTTCAGAGTAGTTGTGCTAGGTTGCGCCGTTGCTTATTTAGTTTTCTGTGTTGGGGCCATCTTTACTTCTTTTTCCTTATCCAAGTCCCCTTCCATGTATATTTTTTGGCCTCATATGGGTCCACATGCTCATCATCACTTGCATCAAAATGCTCATGCTCATCGTTCTACAACTTATCAAATCTATCATCCTTGTTGACGTCTTGGTAAGGGGTATCAGGGCATTGGATCTCTTGTTGGTAAATCCAGAAATCCCTAATCTTTTCCTCGCTCTAGTTAAAATTTCTTACCAAATCATTATGCAGGGTGGCCCCCATTTGGCGCTTCTCATTATACTTTGTCAAAGGGAAGTAGAACTTAAGTCATGGCGACCTACTATCCTCTGTGGGAATGTGAACTAGGTCTACCAATAGATCATCCTGATCCTTTAGTGGATTCTGCTACTTTTCCCAATAAGGCCAGGGGCTCTGCATTACCTTGACAAATGCATTTGGTAAGTCATTGTCGGGGTTGTATTTCCATTTGTCACAAATCCATACTAGCCCCAAATGAACTAGCTTTGCCTCTAGTAGCTTATCCGTCTGCTTCTTGGCCATCACCACCGATTTGAAAGTTAAAGGAAAGAAGAAGAATCCTTTCT
Source organism: Sequoia sempervirens (assembly GCA_007258455.2). Classification (NCBI taxonomy): domain Eukaryota; kingdom Viridiplantae; phylum Streptophyta; class Pinopsida; order Cupressales; family Cupressaceae; genus Sequoia; species Sequoia sempervirens. Next base: position 368,041,825 of record VDFB02058242.1, on the reverse strand, counting down.
TACCCCTTCCCCCATAAAAATTATTGTCGATAATCAACACTTGTTGGAACACCTCAAGGGCCAACACCCTGTCTGCAATGCACGCCAGAAGCCAAAATGGTTCCTTAGTAAAGCCACACATTCGAATGAATGTGAAATCTTCTCCAAGAAACCAGTCGCATTTCGGAGTGAAACCCTGCATCCACCTAGTTTGGTCGATAGAAAGCTGATAAAGTCTGCCATCCTCGCTCAAGTCTTACAGAATTAGAGTCAAGAAATAATTTGAGAATTCATAATAGTCATAAGCTGTGGAGAGGAGAGGAATCCATACAAAAACTGACCTTCTTATTCCCTTTTCATCAAATATAAACAACCTTACATGTTTCTTGAAGAAGTCAGGGTTCTGATGCAAAAACATATGGGCAAGGAGAGAAGGAAATCTGAACTTCTGCTATGTTTTGTATTCCTTTATTTAGCTCAACATCTCTCTGACGATGACTTCTGCAAAGTCATACCAGAATAAGGAATGTTCCCTATGCAACTGAAACCCCATGCCTAGTTGAAACTCATGAACATACTTATCGGTGTCCAGACCACAAACAAAGGCCATCATTGAGAAGGAATCATGCATGTCTATGGGGAATGCATTGTGCGCTACTAGAATCTGTGATGGCTTTTTTTGATCTTCCCTATGCCTTTTGGTTTCTTTGTTATAAAAATCCAGAGCAAGATCTTTGGTTCTCCATATTTTCTCCCCCTTTTCTGGAGTGAATGAATCCATCTTATCCATTTTAGAGTTTTTTATAGGGATGCATAACATGCTCCAGATAGCTTCTATGCTGATGTTAACTCTCAACTCCCGACCCTCAATGGTGTTGGTACTTGGGTTAAAATGGTGAATGCCCTCGTTGAATAGTTATAGACAGTAATGCACAAAAGGGACCATATACTATGAAATCCTGCTGAACCATTGCTTTTGTGCCAAAGAATCTGGGTTACTATTCTTCTTCATTCTCTCATAGGCTACCTCCCTAAGAGTCTTAGGGTTCTTTCTGAGGATGAGATCATGAATGTTATCCCATTCTTCCTTTATTTGACTCTGGTCCCTGTGAGTTTTTTTCTTTTTCGCGGTCCGCGTGTGAATCCATGTCGGCTTCTTTGGTATCCCAGGAAAAGTGTAAGATGTATCATCAAAAATTTTGGCCATGGGTGCCACATGCATGGCATCAAACAAAATTTGTGTTGCTTCTCCCTGCGCTTCTGTCTGAGGATTTTTGGGCCATTTTCCTTCTACTGTAGATTTTTGCTATGCTCAAACTTGTTACAATTCACTTCAACTCTTCAACACCTCTGCACTTGAAACTCCTTGTTCTAGATAGCGTACTTGGGAAGCTTTTTACAATGTTAGCCTCTCTCATGCAATACTTAGCTATTTATTTCTTAGGGTGATAGACAATAGTTTCCTTTTAGCATTAAATTCAACATGTACTGCTAACTCCTTTGCTTGTGCGAAATGAATTCCTTGCCATTTTGAAAATACAAGAATTCATAATGAAATTTAGTAATGATGTCCTATGACACAATTTTCTTGGAAAATTGAGCCAGTGATTGAAGGCATATAAACCTTTGGCATGCTTTGGCAATTAATATCTCAAAAAGAATGATTAAGCCCAAAAGTGCAATGAGTGCTTGAAAATATTTGTGTTCTGCCTTGGAATCTGAAAAATGCTTGCAAAGCGACACCTCAGCACCTAGCCATGCAGACTACCACCAGCTTATGCTAATTAATTGCCTTTACTTAACTTCGCACACAACGAGTCATACTTGGTAGGAACAACTGGGTAGGAAATTCGAGTAGGCTCTTGGTGGGATTTTTGAGTTAACACTCGATTAGCATCATGCTTATGGAATGCATGTACCTCAAATATCCTGGCTTATTCCTATAAATAGGCCCTTAGACAACAAAAAAATCATACTTAGCAATTGGGAAGAATTGGTATTAGGTAGTTGGATAGAATTAGCATTAGGCAGTTGGGTAGAACTAGCATCATGAATACTCCAATCATGCTGGCTAGCACTAAGTCTTAGACAACTTTCTTAGGTGAAATATCTAATAGGCGGTTGAAGAGAATGACCAAGAACAAGCATTCATTGGCCATAATAGCGATGAAGTGGGTTTTGGGAAGGAACTGTATTGAGTACGAGGATAAGTATAGAGTCAATATTGATGTCTGCTCTCACTTTGTTGCCTCTTTGCTTGATATTCAAGTCCCTAAGTAGATGATTTTGCACTTGACAATGGAGATCTTTCCCAAGCATTACCTCAGTGGCCTTGGTGAAGTGGTGATGAATGTAGTGTATGGCCTTGGACTCCCCATGACAAACGACCTCCACCAACATATCGAAGAAGATGCAGTGGTGCCGTGAGTATCATTTTTGGGTGGGTTTCACATTCAAACACATGAAGAGCACCACCAGAGGGTCATTCATGCCTGTCACTTCCTATTGCGCTGCTATAATGTGGTTCTTTTTTATGGCGTAGAGTTGTACATTGACTTCAGGGACTTGGTATATCCCCCACCACTTGCCATTGATGTTGTTGATGCTCCTGTTGCTCCTAATGCTCCTGTTGTCATTCCTAATGCTCCTGTTGTCATTCCTTCTGATGATGATGTTATTTCAGATGTTGGTAATGATGCTCCCATTCCTCATGCTTGAGACTCAAAACTTTTCACATTTTTTTTGTATATATACCTGAAAAAAGGCTTTCAATGTATATACATATATATATATATATATATATATATATATATATATATATATGAAACAAATGTATAATATATAGATATACTTTAAAAGTATGGCCTAAGAGCAATTTTGAAAATGTATTATTGAAGAATATAATTCTGTATATAATGAATATACAGCTTATATCAAACTCCTGTCTCTTTTTCTTGTGATTTTGCAATATGGGTTCCCTTTTCTCCATTTCTTTGAGTACCTTTTCAATTTCGCACATAGGTTCATTTCTGCTTCCTACACTATGGATTTGTTTTCAATTTTCCGCATATGGGTTCATTTTTTTGCTTCATGGGTTGCTTGGAAAGACCGGTTGACAAAACACAAAGGAAAAATAATTACAATACTTAGATATTTACATTGGCAAAATAATAGTGAAGCTTAATTAAACAATTTGAGGTGGATTCCATTAACTGGAATCCCCAATGCTTCCTTCTCCATATTTTCTAATTCAAATACGTTATGTTGCTTGCATTGAATTATTCTAAAAGGGCCTTCCCACAGACTCTAGAATTTTCCATGTTGGCCAGGCTTTGCAGCCCTTTTATTGAACTTTAATACTAGGTCTCCGCATTTTTGACCCTAGTCTGAGGCTTTCTTGTCGAACCATCTTTTAGCCACTTGTTGGCGGTTAGACATGGCTGTTAGGGCCTTTTATCTTTTTTCCTGTACTTCCAACAACTCGACCAACCAAACCTCCATAGGTCCATTATCTTCAACTTCCAGGGATTTGAGCAGTTGTAGCACAAGAATCTCCATGGAGATGGGAAATAGCGCTTCTCTCCCATACACTAGATCATACGACAAAGTCTTGAGGACTTGCTTAGGAGTTATGCGGTCTATCTAGAGCACTGCCCGAAGGTTCTTGTGTCACTCCTTCTTATGTTCTGACCCGATTCTTTTAATGAGTCAGACTAAATTTTTGTTAGTCAACTCGACCAGGCCATTCCTCTGCGAGTAGTAATTTGATGATGTTTTTAAGAATATGCCATGCACGAGTCCGAATTGACATACCTTAGAACCTAGGGAAGCCTTGGAATTATTAGAGATGATGGTCTTTGGTGGGCCGAATCTCATTACTAGTTCCTCAAGGGTGTTCAGAATCTCTTCCTCTATTGCATTCTTTAGGGGCATCACCTTGATCCATCTGGTGAAGTAGTCTGTGGCTGTGAGGATCCATTTGTGTCTAGCGCTAGAGATGGGATTGATCATCCTGATAAAATCAAGGCCCCATTGTGTGAAGGGCTCATCAACCATGATCAGATTGGGAGGCTTTGCAAACTTATTTCTTCTTCCCGCAAATAATTGGCATTCTTTGTAGGATTTCACTAAGGAGTATGAGTCATTAAATAGCATAGGCTAGAAGTATCTGACACACATGATTTTGATGGCGGTGGTTTTCGCAGAGAAGTATCTGCCCGCGAGACTACTATGGAAAGTATCAAGAATTTTCCTCACTTGCTCCATGGTGACACACCACAAAAGAATGCCATTGAAATTCCTTTTGAAAAGGAATCCTTCAATGAGCGCATATTTGTTGTTCTATAGTATGTAGAATCTTCTCTTCTGAGAAGGAAGGCTCGAAAGATATCTTCTGATGTGCATGAATCTTACTCTGTTCATTAGCCAATAACCTTCAGACTTGGGTTCATTCATCAGAACAAGTTCGGGTTGCTCTTCTTCAGCTACCATTTCTTCATCATGCACCAAATATTCACATAGTCCTCTTCCTTAGACAGTATTTGTAGGCTTGACCTTAATGTCATATTCAAGGATCTTAGTGATCCAGTTGGCTCTCTTTTCGGTGATTTCTTCTTCCATGATGTACTCACGCACATTGGAATTCACAACATATACAATCACCTTGTTGCAAGATATAAGGTGTTGAAACTTCTTGAATCCCTTAACAATGGAAAATTCTTGCCTTTTGATGAAGTTGTAGTTCATCTCATAGTATTTTAGGGTCTGGGAGTGAAATGCTATCGGATGTTCTCCCTTTCCTTCATCATCCTTTTGAGTTAGAATAGTAGTGTTGCTGGATTTGCTATTGAATACATACATTACAAAGTCCTTTGATAGGTCTGGATTTACCAACACAAGAGCTGAAGAAATAGTGTCCTTAACCTTCTCAAAGGTTTCTTTAGCTTCCTTTGTCCATTTGAATAATTGATCCTTTTTTAGCATTAGGGTGATAGGTCTAATTATTCTTGCAAAATCATAAATAAATTTGCTTACAAAAATTTACCTTTCCTAGAAAGGATTGAACTCCCTTCTTATTTACTGGTAGGGGAAGTTCCCTAATTGCTTTCACCCATTCAGGATCAATTGCAATTCCTTCTTTGGACACTACATGTCCCAATAGTTTTCCTTGTAGTACTCCAAAGACACATTTTTTTTGGGTTTAGGGATACCCCAAACTCCTGGAATTTTTTGAAAATCATTTCAAGGTGATCAAAATGATCATCCTTATACTTGGAGAAAACTGTAAGATCATCTAGGTAGATCAAGATAATCTTGTTGTCAATTCTTTGAAAGCAATATCCATTTCCCACTGGAAGGTGGCTCCCACAATTGAGAGGTTGAAAGGAATTTTTGCATATGCAAACATTCCCCACTTGGTAGTGAACATTGTTTTGTGTTGGTCCTCTTCTTTGACCCACATTTGATTATAATTGAAGAAACTGTCTAGTAGAGAAAACATTTCCAATCCTACCACTGTTTACAAGATGGACTCCATGGAAGGCAAGGGGTAGTGGTCCTTCAAGGATTCTCTGTTCAAGTCTCAAAAGTCAACACATGGGAGGATTTATTTGTTCGTTTAGACTGGAACCAAGTTGGATACCCATGTGTTGTGCTTGATAGAGAAAACGATCTGGGATTGAATCAACTTTGTCATCTCTTGTGCCATTAGTGCCTCAATCTTGGGACTCACTGACCTCTGTTTCTAGTAGACAAGTTTTTCTCTTTCCGTCAGCTCTATAGTGTGCTAGATTATTTTAGGATCGTATCCCTTGACGTCATCATATGACCAGGCCACTACTCCTTCATAGTTTTCAGAAAAGTTGATGAGCCTTTCCTTATCATGAAGCAAGACATCCTTCCCGACTTTGAGTTTCCTTCCGTCTCCAAGTTGAAGGTTTGCATAGTCGCTTTTGTCTGCTACACACTTCCTCTTGTCATTCCTCACATCGTCACAATTGAATATGTTTTGAATAGTGACCGGTCCCTTTGGAAGCTTGTTGGACTTTAGCTAAATGATTTGTCCATCGTAGGCCTCGACAATCTTTGGTTGGAGTTGCTCAGCGAACTCTCTTGACTGTTGGATGAATGAGGTGATGTGTTCATCACTTTTGAACACTTGCTAGCTTTGATAATTTTCTAGAATTGTTGGTCAGATGATCACTTTTATAGAGTGGATATTATGAATTAGTTCGGAAGCAGGATCAAATTAAGATCCGATTGCTGCCAGGCGATCCACATCTGTATTTTGCTCTTTGGGAACTGTCTGGATATTGAAGGATTCAAAGCCCCCAATCAGGCCCTAGAATCTATGTCTATAGGATCTCATACATACATTCTTGGTTGGGAAAATACCTTGGACTTGATTGACCACTAGTTCGGAGTCTTCAAACACCATTATTTGATTGATGCCTATCTGCTCTACAAGGCTTAGACCTTGCACTAGGCCTTCATATTCAGCTTCATTGTTCGAACAAGCGAACTGTAAGTAGAAGGACCAGAGTGTCTTTTCATTGTATGGGGATGTCAAACATATCCCAGCTCCTGCACCAACTTTGCATCTTGCTCCATCAAAGTGCAGCGTCCATAGCTTTGTGGCTTGACCGCTCTTGGGTTCCTTCATGACCTTCGAAAGCACTTGATCTTCATCATAGATGACAATGGTGCCTAACCCGGTAGCATGATAGTTTTTGAAAGGATTAGTGTCTACAAATTTTCTCAAGAGGACCTCTTCTTGATCGATCGGACCTCCAGTCACTTTTTCATCCTCTAGTAGCTCGGTGCAATACATTTCCTCTTTGGTGAAAGAGGTATGAGTAGCCTCAAAGTTGATCATGGCTTCATCGGCCACATGTTCAGAGTGCAGGGGTTTGGATATTATTTTCATTTTAGCTCCATACTTGGTCCTGAGGATTAAGTGTGACCAATCCAATGAAACATATCCACCTATCTTTGAAGTGAATTCCTGGGATAAGCAAAGCCCAAACATGGGGGGAACGTCTATGATCACAGTATCTTGTGGAACTATGATACTAGGGTAGGAGAATAGAGTCAAAGGGAGATCCTTAATGACACCTATGGTTTTGACCTTGTTCCCATCTAGTTGCATAAACCCCCTTTTTAAAGGTTCATAGCTAAGTCCTAAGGCTTCAGCTATCTGTTTGGGCATGACTGTGTTGCTAGCGCCAGAGTCAATCATGGAATTATGCAATAATTTTTTACCCACAATAAGGGTTTGGAAAAAGGGCTTGGGTTCTAGCTTATCTTTAACTTCGGTAGAGGATTCCTCTATATTATTTGGGAGAACTTTGGAAAAAGGTGATGGATCAACGACCTTTTCCTTGAGTGATTGCTCTGTTGGCTCAATTATTGGATCTTCCCAAAGAGCCTTCTATAACAATGTCTTTTGCTTTGAAATAGCTAAGATATCCCATAGGGAAACATTAGCGGAGGATTTTTTCAATTGTTCCACCACATTAAATGGTGTTGGATTTGAAGGCTTCTTCTCCTTAGCCCTGGTTATAACAATTTCCCTTCGTGGCTGACATTGCTGTGCAACTGCAAAGGTACTAGGAGTTTGGTCAAAGGCACTTTTGGGATGCGGGATGACTAGTTCACTCGTGAATCTCCTCTTTGAGCGAGTTTTGTAATCAAACTATACCTAAAGAGATTTTGATGTCGATGCATCATTTTCAAACACCGCCTCCTCTCCTTCCATCCATCCATGAGAAGAGTGCATGATTGGGAGCTATATTTGTTTCTTGCTCTAGTACGTCCCTTGCATTTATGTGGTGAGTACCACATTTTCCATTTGTGAAGAGGTATATACATAACCTCCAGGGTCTGATGTTGTACCTTGACTACTTTGTTCCACCACCTTTTGTTGTAGGTTTCCGCGTAGGAAATTTTGGGACATATGTGCATCACCACAGGCAAAGCACCAGGGATTAGTGTCATCAGCGATATTGTTTGGCCTTTTCTTCAGCTCTCTGATCAAGCTTGAGTGAGCACCTTGTAATGGGGTAGGTGCTAGCACTATCTGATTAGTTTTTTGCGCATGCAGATTTGTGTGCGAGCCTCCTTGGAACTAGTTTTGCTAGTAGGAAGTTCTTCTGCCTTGATAATTTTGGTAGGTTGGGTTCAGAGGCGCGAACTGGTTTCGCTTGATAGTAGTTATGTCATTGGCGATGGTCTACAACATCTCCTTGACATCACTCATCTCATCATTTGAAGAGCCAAATGTGGAAGTGGCATTCTGTGTCACGTTAGGATATGTGTACATAGATTGGGGAGGAGCAGGTGCATTGGTAGATGCTACTTCTTGAACGAGAACTAATATTTCTAGAAATATAGGCGTAATGGGCTGTGGTGGAAACTTCTTGACGTCTATCAGATTGTTATTTTCCTTGACAATGGCATTGTATGCATCTAGTAGAGTAGTTACGCCAAGAGATTGGATCATCATCGAGATGTCAATGTTGATGGATTTCAAGTAGAACATGAACACCAACTCAACCAACGAGTAGATAGTAGCCTGAATTCTCTACCAAGTTACATTGAACCAGGCATTGAAGTCAATCATGGCTTCATATGGGGCCCGCTTTATGATCACCAGCTGATGATATAGAGAAGATCGATCTCCATTATTCAAAAATATTTCATAGAAAGGATCTTTGAGATGGTCCTAGGTACCAATAGTGTTAGCTTGTAGAGTGTGGTACCAATCTAGTGCCTTACCCCTAAAAGAGGCTACGACCAACCTTAGCGCTATATTTTGGTTGGTAAATCCATGCACCAAACACACATCCACCACATCTTGCACATGTTTGGATGGTGATTTTGAGCCATCCCCGGTGAATTTTGGTATAGCTTTTAAAGTAGAGGCCAAGATAGGGGCCCAAACAATGGGTGCTACTGGTGCTACAAGGGGACTTTCGGCATCCCATGCCACAATTTTTGTTAGCGATTAGAAACATGGCTGGTGGCGGGATCAAAATGTTCACTATATGGGTTCAAGTTTGTACTATTCCTAGTGGCGACACTAACAAACTAGGGTTATTTGCTATTTGGGATCTACTAACAGGCCGATAACTCATACACCCACTTTAGATTTAGGTACATTTAAGCAGTCCCACCAGGCGTGCCAAAAAAAGAAATTGTTGATGCCAAAAAATGATAAGGTAACAACCTTATGGGAAACTCAATTAATGGGGGGACCAATTGTGCTAAATTGAGTGACCTATGGGTTTTTAAAGAAGTTGAATTCTTTTATATTTGGGGTTTTGGAAAGGGAAAAGGAAGCAGATATAAAAAATAAAGATCTAACTAAGGCAATGTGCCAAGATATAGATGTAAAGCATGGTAAATCTATCTTTTGGATATGATTTAAGGGTTCATTCAACAATATGCTAAGTCCTAGAATAACAAAAAATAAAAATGAAAACCTGAATAATTTATCCAATAACATAAAATAACTCCCATATGTATTTACTAAAAATAAGAGTCCAAGACATGGTATAAATCAACAAAATTATATTGAAATCATAGAATTTTTGCAAATAAACCACTCAGGACAGTTATGGCATAGTATAATGTTTTGTCAAATAGCTTAAGAAAATAGATAGGCTAAATAATGACATAGTTTGTGAGTCTTATACAATAATCTAAAAATAGTACAAAAGGCCTAGTGTCTTTCACAATTTTTCCTGTATCTTCTAAACTTATTTTTGAAAGGAAGAAGTAGTATATATAGAAAATAATCCCATTCCCTAGCGGGCCAATAACATAAAAGATTCCTTCATCATGAGAAATGATGCTTAGAGCAATGATTTCCAAAATTTTTTGCAACAAAAAAAGATTTGAGCCATAGAATGCAGTCACCTTTGAGCTAGATGCATCCCCTGCAAATGATGGCGGTGGTCCCAATAGAACCTTGTGCAGACATGTGTCCCTTACCCACGGAGTTAGTTAGGACATGTGGCAATATGGCAAGGCTCGTGGTTTATTCCTCCTCCTTGCGATGAAAACCCACATGGGCAAGCCACGTGGAGAAGTCCTTGCTACGACGTTGACTATGGGGTTCACCCAAAAGTGTATGCAGATCGATGCTACGTGGCGCATGGACAGGGCTCGAGCGATAAGTGAAGGAAGAAGGCTTTTAAATGCCTGCATTGCTGACACATGGAAGCATGGCAGGGCACGCTGATGAAACAAAGGAGGGAATCCTTGCAAGGAGTGCTTGGTGGAAACGTGGAGGCAGTCGGGAAAAGCTCTTCAAAAGGGTCCCGATGATGTTCAAATGTATGGGGTGTGGGCTAGACTTAGCAAAATACAAACCACCTAAAGGGAGCTCAAGGAAATTTATATCCACATTTTACACATAGGTTTAGTTATAGCACTCACAAAAGTTAACCAAAGAAATGCATAGTCAAATTCCTAGTCCAATGACAAGTTCCAAAATTATGACACTAGGATGAACAAATTCCTTACATCTACATAACAACTTATTCATTTAATTTAGAGATAAGTACCATGCACTCAATTTATTTTATTTATGCATTAATTATAGGTTTTATTCCAATTAGTTGATATTAGTCCCAAATCATTTCATGTAGGTTAATTATTTTAAGGATTGTAGGAAATAACTTATCAATTAAATGCAGAAAAAATATGAAAACACAACTAATTTATAAAATTCAAATAAATGGACAATAAGAAGACATCACAAAGATTTAACATGGTTCACCCAAATCCAGGCTACATCCACCAACAAAGGGTCCAAATTATATTAATCTTCCAGAAAACAACCTTTACAATGACATATAAAGACATGTAGCAACTTGCAACAATATTTTTTCACATTTTTCCACTGCTGATTTTTACATAGCCTTTGCTGCATGTACCCGTGACACTGCAATTTTTAGCCACTTCTCTATGACTTTCTACTTTCATTTCTCATGCCTAGCAACCATAAATAACCCCAAAAATGTGTGGAAAATACCTTCCCATTTGCATGTAGCAACTCATGCAACCAATAACTCCTTTCTTTTTGGGCAGTTACATTATTTTTAACCATTCATACAAAGAGTCCAACAATTATTTAATAAAGCAGCAATTATTTTTAATCAAAAGATAATGGTGAATATTTGTAGTATCTGAGTTTGATTGGTCTCCATAGAACAACAATATCCCACTTGGAGACTAATCAAACTCCACACCATACCATCTCCCACTTGGAGATCGATCATAACACCGCTACCCCTGCAACTCCCACTAGAAATAAGCACCTTGGACCCTACTGCTCTGTTTTATTATTAACCTTGAAGAACAACTAAAGCTAAAGAAGAGCTCAGCTTCTCCCTTGTTATCACCTTCGTAAACATATCTTCTGGATTTTCATTTGTGTGTATCTTTTTTCCAACTTTACATGTCTATCCTCCAACATTGACTGAATAAAATGATATCTCAACTATTTGTGTTTTGTTTTCGAGTGCAAGGAAGAATTTTTTGCAAGATGTATAATACTCTGATTGTCTATAAACAAATAACTTTCAGCTTGTTTTTTTCCCATCTCTTCCATGAAAAGTTGCAACCATATCATCCCTTTGCTTGCCATTGTTGCAACTACATAATCTGCCTCAATGGTGGATAAAGCAACCTCCTTTTGCAACTAATAAATCCAACTTATGGTTGTCCCACCAACTGTAAGAAACATAACCTATGGTACTCCACCTAGTATCAATGCCCCCTACCAAATCTAAGTCAACATAGCCTTTTAAATCAGTATTAGAACCCCCAAAACATAAACATTGGATGTACCTCTAAAATACCTGAGAATCCATTTTACTGCATTCTAATACTCCATTTCGAGATTACTCATATACCTGCTAATGACTCCTACATCATGTGCAATATTCGATCTCATGCATACCATGACATACATTAAACTACCTACAACTGAAGCATATGGTACCTTGAACATTTTATCCTCCTCCTCTTGTATCTTTGGACACATATCCTTAGTAAATTTGAAATGACTAGGAAAAGGTGTGCTGACAGCTTTTGTATTCACCATGTGAAATCTCTGCAACACCTTTTCAACATAATCAGCCTGAGATAAAAATATTTTTTTATTTTTCTTATCTCTGGTAATCTTCATACCAAGGATTTTTTTTGATACGCCCAAATCCTTCATAGCAAATGAATTTTCTAATTGCTATTTTAATTCCCTTATGTGATCTATGTTAGATCTTGATACAAATATACCATCAACATATAAACATAAAATAATGTAGCCATCATCATTTAATCTCTTAAAATAAACATAATGGTCTGAATTACACTGATTGTAACCATGCTCAACCATAAAACTATCAAATTTAATATACCATTTCCTAGGTGCTTGCTTCAAGCCATATAAACTTTTATTCAATCTACACACCAATTTATCCTTACCTTTGACCTCAAATACTTATGGTTTTTCCATATATATTTCCTTCGAATCACCATGGAGAAAGGCAATTTTAACATCTAGCTATTCCAAATGCAAATCTTTAGCAACCACAATATTTAAAACAATATGAATAAAAGTCATTTTCACAACCAGAGAAAATATTTCATCAAAATCAATGTCTTTTTCTATGCAAATCCCTCTACAACTAACTTTGATTTAAATATTTTCTTACCTCCATCTTCCTCTTTTAGCCAGGCTTGTGCAAGATCATGGGGTTCCAAAAAGTGGCGATGTGAAAAAAGGCTTTTTTTAACTTGCTCAAAAATTTGAAAATCTTCTTTGACTTTTTTATCAACAATTTAAACATCACTCAACCATGATGCATGAAAAAACACTATATATGCACACCATATGAGTGTGATACAACCATTGAACAAACCAAATAGAACTTCATGACATGCATGTTATTTGACCTTCCACATGTAATTTATATTATCATAATGCACAACAATGAATGTTGGTAACCATAATGCATGAATAAGCAAACTAGGCCTACCATATGGGCTTGATGCACACTAGTCATTGATGCAAGAGAATTCGAAAGCATTCAAATCAATTGGGATAGTGAACATTTAGTTATAGAGTACTAGAGAGAGTGATCTTGGAGAATACTGCATTTTACTACATTTGCATGTTAGAGGCTATGGAGCTAGAATTGGTTACTAGACACCATGAGCTATGACATATCAGAAATTCAGATCATCTGGGTTTGTTCCTGAAGAGATCATTATCAGAAGATTACCTATGTTCATAGTGAGGAGCCGACAATGTTCAGAGAAATCTAATCAGCTTGCGGAGAAAAAATTGTGACTTGCGGAGCCTAAAGGAACATTATTCAATGAATTATAGGACTAGGCTGACTTTCATGGAGATCCGCACAAAGTTCTATGTATCAGTAGAGCAATGCCTTGTGTTTAGGCCTGACCTATTTATGTCTACATGTTTCATAACTAGCCGTTGCAATTAGGAGGACTTGATAATGATTAGAAGGCTTACAGAGGATATAAATGGAAGATAGAGGATCACTACAAGGCATGATCAATAACATGAAGTTATGAAGCAAAATGAAGAAGTGTATTGATCCACAAAAGTTAGAATAGAGAATAAGGCAAAGTAGAGAGCATAAGAAGTTGTAGAGCAGAAAGTTGAGAATTAGTAGAATCAAAATCATGGAAGAATGTTGATGTATAAATATTTTGTAATCCATGGGCTATGGCCTAAAATCTGTAAAGCCCTCGAGGCATGTGTAATTTGGTTTGAAGTTATAATATATGAGGAATGGGCTTTGAAGGTTGGGTTTTTCCTTATTAGGGTTTTCCCAGGATATATCTTGTGTCATGTGTTCATGAATATCTTTTATCTTTCTATTGATTAGCTATTAGCTTTTGTTGCATATTTTTTATGATCATGGAGTTAGTGGATTAGGCTGCAATGCTTGACAGTCCTTCATTGGACCCTCCTACCTTGATTGCATCAAATGGTATCAGAGCTAGTTGCAAATCTGTTGGTTGGTTGTGAATTTACTGAGATGATTGTGTACTTGTTGAGAGAATAGAAAGTGTTGGAGAACTGTGAAACTCTAGAAGTAATAAGTGTCATCATAGAAGAAAGATCAAGGCAAGAAAGATTCGGGTAAGATTTTCAAATTTAGTTGTTCATTTGGTTTGTTTCAATGGGGAAATTTGGAAAGAGGATGAAGAAAGAAAATGGAACCCTAATATGGGAAAGGGATACTTTGGAAGAAGAATTGTGTGAAGTCAAGAAGTTTAATTCCAAATTGAGGAAAAGGATGAAGGAACTAGGAGAAGATAAATATGATGCTCTTGAAGAAGAATTGAAAAATGTAAAAGGAAGGAACAAAGAATTAGAAGTAGAGCTGAAGTTGTTTGAAGATGTTGAAAAGAGATTTGTAGAATCAGAGGAAGGATTCAAGTTGTTTGTAAAGGTGGAAAAGATGAACAAATATTTGGAGGAAAGTTTGAAAGAGTTGAAGAAGGAGAACAATTTGCAAAAGAATGAAATATTTGACTTGAAGGAACATGTTAATTAGTTGGAACAGTCACTTGTAGCATGCAAGAAGGATAATGAGAAACCGAGATATAAGCCTGAACTTTGTGATGTTTCTTGTGATACTAATGATTTGTGTGATGTTGTAGAAGCCCCTTTAGGAAGTGAGATTGAAGATAACAATGTAACTAAGCCTATAATTTTTGGTTATGGTATTGGTTTCAAAATCATGCAGAGAATGAGATATGAAGGAAAAGGACTGGGAAAGCATCAACAAAGAATTACATAACCTATTGAACCAGTAATGAGACCACCTTGGATATGACAGAGGTAAGGATGTTATTGCAAGTTCAAGAAAATCAAATCAAGGAAGAAAAGGTGTGTATTGTTCACATTGTAGTAGACATGGACATGAAAATAAATTGTTTTGGTATTTGTATCCTTGTAAGTTACGTGTATTAAGGAATCATTTTAAAAAGATGTGTTGGAATAGAATGAGAAGAAGAAAGCCTATGATAGATTGTATGCAGATGGATTATGGATGGATTGATGGAGCAAAATGAAAACATGTTACTTGTATGTTCAAAAGGTTGTGCAGATGGAAGTATTCATATGTTGGAAGAAAAGAGGGATCAAGATATAGAAAAATAAGACCTTATGCAGAGCAAAAAAAGGATAGTTATTCAAACTATAAAGGGAGAGATGACAGGAGTCACAATTATTATCACAGTAAATGATATAGAAGAGATGAAAGCGGATTTGATAGAAGACCATTTAGAAGAACCTATTTACAAGTTTGGAGGAGAAAAGAATCAAGCATTAAAAGTCATCAAGAACCTACTACTAGAGAAGCTAATGAAGGAAAACTAGTGAACAATACAAAGATAGCTTATGCCGAGGAAGAAGAATCTCTTGAGTCATTTGATTTAATAGAGAAACCAGAAGAAGGTGAAACATTGATCTTAAGGAGAATTGTGTTGTAGACTAAACATCTGAGAAGCTAAAACAATTTTGTAAAACACCCAAGAAATAGGTGCAAGAGAAAGTTTGTGTGAACCAGTGTGAAGCATAATAGGAAAATGGGATCCATATTGCAGAGAAAGGAGAAGTGACAAATATTCTACTGAAAGAGAAGGTTTGTACATTGGATTGAAGTCAGTATGGATAAGGAAACAAATAACAATATAGGAATAGTATATGCAGAGAGAAACTATAAGATCCTAATGAGTGCAGAGGAAATTATATATGGAATCAAAGATTAGACAGTGTTGTAGAGAGAATTTAGTATTGTATCAGGAAGTAACTGGTTGTTCCAGAGGATGCATGTGTATATTGACTAACTCTTATTTGATTGAAGCAAACATTGATCTTGAGGGAACTTGCAGAAAAGACTTGCTTAGACCGCTAATCTTTGAGGTAGTGCAAGGCTTGCAAGTAGACCACTGGTATGTGTAAGATCATGATGGGCCAAAAAGTGGCAATATGATGGGTATGTGTAGGGTATATAGCTAACAAATATTTTTTTACCCAAAATTGATGAAACGAAAAATGGTTTTTAAAGGAGATTCTTAACTTTCCACCAATATAAATTATGCTTTACTTTGAATTTAATAAATAATTATTATTCATTTTATATTTGAATTATGACTAAAGTCCTGATTGATAGGTTGATTGAAAAACATCTATAGCTTTCAAACGGTATCACATTTTTTGAATCCAAAACATGTGACACATTCTATGCTTCACATACTATAGGATTAAAAAAAAATGAATTTTATGAAGTTTTGACCAAGTTAAGGTGGTCAGACATACGAGTTTTTATATTTTTTGAAAGTTGTAATAAAAAATTCATAATTAATTAATTACTTGGAAAATAATTACAAAAAAATATGCATCACATCAGAACATGAGTCCTCTACTTATATATAAAATCTTATAAAAAAATATTATCATTTTATTGTGGTTAGGGTGGTCAAATAGACACCTACTTCTTATTTTTTCCCTGAAATTTAAGTACTATTGCATTGAAATTTCAAATTTTCACCAAATAGATTTAAAAAAAAAAAAAACCTACTAGTTTAGAAACTACATCCAATTTTCTATAGATTCTATTCATACATATTTTTGAAATAATATAGATAACTTATTCAAATTTTTACGCCAAATTGCCTAACTCTGATTTTTTTGAATTTTATCGCCACTTAAGGGCTTGTTTTTCCATGATGATCCTACACATACCCCAACCGAACCTAGACCATGACAAGATGAAGAACTTGAGGCAACTTGTGAAGAAGACTTGCTCAGACCGTCGATCATTGAGGTGGTGCAAGAATTGCAAGTAGAGTGCCTAATCTAGATCACACTTGAGGTAGTTTTGCAGGGTGGACTTGATCAAACCACCGACCTTGAGGTAGTTGGAAGTACTTGTGCAAAAATAACAGAACCAATTCAAAGAGACAACATTGAACTTGACACAATAGAGACCAAAGTGAAGAGGCTCACTTTTCAAATAACCCTAGGATTCTGATGTAGGAGTATCGGGAAGAATTCAAATCAGTTGGGGTAGTGAACATTCATTTGCAGAGTACCAGAGAGAGCGATCTTGGAGACTACTGAATTTTACCACATTTGCATGTCAGAGGCTGTAGAGCTAGAATTGGTTACTAGACACCATGAGCTATGACATATTGAAAATTTAGATCATTTGGGTTTGTTCCTAAAGAGATATTGTTATCAGAAGATTACCTGAGTTCATAGCCAGGAGTCGACAATGTTTAGAGAAATCTAGTCGGCTTGCGGAGTAAATCCGTGACTTGCGGAGCCTAAAGGAACATTATTCAATGAATTATAGGACCTGGCCAACTTTCATGGAGATCCGCACAAAGTTCTATGTATCAACAGAGCAATGCCCCATGTTTAGGCCCGACCTATCTATGTCTACATGTTTCATAACTAGTCATTGCAATTAGGGTGAATTGATAATGATTAGAAGGCTTGTAGATGATATAAATGGAAGATAAAGGATTGTTACAAGGTAGGATCGATAACATGAAGTTATGAAGCAAAATGAAGAAGTGTTTTAATATGAAAAAGTAGCAGAATAGAGAAGAAAGTAGAGCAGAGAGCAAAAGAAGTTGTAGAGTAGAAAGTTGAGAATTAGCAGAATCAAAATCATGGAAGAATTTGATGTATAGATCTTTTGTAATCCCTGGGTTGCGACCTAGAATCTATAAAGCCCTTGATACATGTGTAGTTTGGTTTGAAGTTATAATATATGAGGAATGAGCTTTGAAGTCTGGGTTTTTCCCTGTTAGGGTTTTCCCAGGATATATCTTGTGTCATGTGTTCATGAATATCTTTTATCTTTATGTTGATTAGTTGTTAGCTTTCATTGCATATCTATTATGATCATCAAGTTAGTAGTTTAGGCTGGAAGGCTAGACAGTCCTTCATTGGACCCTCCTACCTTGACTGCATCAGTCATAATGCACACTTCACAAAAAAATAACACTCATATGATATTTTCATATATGTCAATCAACCTTGACCCACACCAAACTTGCTATATCACAATTGTTATCATATATTCCATTCAACCTAACACAATTGAGGTTTTGTATTTGGTAAGAATTTGTGCAGGAAAAGAAAGTGAAAGATGATGCTATAGGTGGATTTGAACAAATGAAGTTGTTGTCCTAAGCATTGAAAACTCTATCAAACAAAGGGATGTTTTTGTCCTAAGCATTGAAATTGAAGAAAAACAACTAAAGAATAAAATTAACCACTTAGAAAAGGAATGAAAAGATAAGAAAAATATTTTATTGTCAATGAAAATGAAGTTAGTCTACTCTAAAAAATAGTTCCAACGCGTCTTGATGAGTATGTTTAGGCTAGGAATAGTCCTTTTTTGAACCCAAACATGCTGAAATAGTTCGAGCTACATTGGATCTAAAAGGAAATCAAAGTGTGGAATATGCCTACCTAATGCTAATCTTTCAAAGAGAGATATAGAAAATCACTTTAAACTTTGCAATTATAGTTCATTTAAGTGCATATGAATAACAAAATAGACAAATAAAACATTAACACAAAATAAACACTAGATTTACATGGGAAAACCCTTTCAGGAAAAAACCCACACACCAAAGAAGAGATCCCTTGTATTACAATAAAGTATCAATTACATACAAGTTGCAAAGTTATGCTCTTCCAAGTGTTGATTCACATAATCAATTTGACAACACTACATTCACTCTAATCTTCAACCAACTTCCCTCTCCATCTAGTACAATGCAATACACTGAACTATCATGTTCAATGTGATTCATTATTTCATTACATTACAAAATTCTCTATTTATCTATCTCCTCATTTAGGTCGACTTAACCTACATTGTCATAGTACTGCCTCATCGACCAATCAAGTATCGAGATATCACAAGAAGTTACATGGTTATCAGAGAATTCAATTATCACCTTCGGGTTGAAATCATTGAGCCAATGAATATGTTGATTCACAACATTGATGTGCAATCAACTAATAGCTTCATGCCATGTATCACTATCTAATTCATCTGCCATTACCTTCAACCTCCAATAAAGTCATATTAGAAAATCGAGGAGACATAGAACCATGTCCCTCCAAACTCTTACCGTTACCTCGATATGTAGGTTGCTTACTATTGTTACTGCCTCCCATATGATTATTGAGGGGATGACATAGCACCTTTCATTGATACATAGAAAACCCATCGATGAATCTTATAGCATTACCCATGATCCCCATCACCAACGTAACATTCATGTCGCCACTATCGTACAAATCACATCACCTTTCATGCTGACTGGTCCCACCTTAATAGTGCACTACAGTTCCACTCCATTGGCACATCAAGGGGACAACATTCAAGGTCCCAATGACAATAACAAGTCACTTCGATGCAATCTCACTAGAGTATTGAGGGGAGTGCTTAGAGATTCTCTTCAACATATACATGTCTTGCCATTAATGCTTCTCTTTACTGCCAATGCAACTCTGAAAGAACGAAGTCCTTTCGCGAGTCGAGACTTAGGTTTTCTCAATACCCGATACCACAGACTCCCTCGATAAAGCATACAACAAAACTCCAAAGGACAATTGTTGAAAGTATTTGATGTTACTAATTTATTTTCAATTTCATCTGGTACATGATAATATCAAAGAACGATGCCTAACTACTTGCAAAACTTCTAAGGCTTTTACCATGCATGATGTAAGCAACAAGCCTAAAGCCCAAACTATGAAACTGCATAACTTCCAAGAGTTTTTTATTTTATTTCAGAGAACCTTAACCAATAAGTTTGAGACACCCCTTTCTCAACATTCTCCCACTTGATGAAGAACTTACTAGCTCTCAATTAATGCTTGAAGTCACTAAAAAGCATAGGCCCCAAGGCCCATCAACTTGTGCCACTTGAACTTATCCATCCTCATAGGCTTCGTCAATACATCAACAAAATTTGTTAGACTATCAACCTTTTCCAAATCAACCTTTCCATCTTCCACCATATCACAAACAAAGTGTAACTACATGTCAATATGTTTCATCCTAGCATGGAAGGTTGGATTTTTCACCAAACAAATAGCACTTTGATTGTCACAACAAATTACAATTTTCCCTACATCCAAACCAATGTTAGAACACAAATTTCTAAGCCAAAAAACTTCTTTGCAGGTGTGAGTTTCTACCATGTACTCTTCCTTAGTGGTGGATAAAGAAACTACATCCTGCAACTTGCTCATCCAACTTACTACACCACTAAACAACATGAATGCATATCCATTGGTGGATCTTCTATTGTCAATGTCCCCTGCCCAATTGAAATCCACATATCCAAAAATGCTAACTGAAATCTATGATCTAGTAGAGTGACCATGATAACATAAGGCATAATTAGAAGTACCCTTCAAATACCTTAAAACTCTTTTCACATCATTCTAGCGTGGCCTTCCTAGATTTTTCATAAATCAAAGTACTCCCACTGCTTGGGAAATGTCTAGCCTAGTCCAAACCATTGCATACATTGAAATACCAACTGTACTTGCATAAGGCACCTTGGTCATGTCCTCCATCTCAATAGGATATTTTGGACAATCTTCAACAGAAAGTTTCATTCCTTGCAGCAATGGAACAACTAAATTTTTGCAATCTATCATATTAAATCTCTCTAGGATAGTATTTATATACTTGCTTTGGCTAAGCCAATTTTTTCTATTTCCTCTATCCCTTTTGATTTCCATCCCTAGAATATACCTAGTTGCCCCTAAATCTTTCATTTCAAATAGTGTTGACAATTGATATTTTAATTCAAAAAACATAACCTTACTATTCCCAATGAATAACATGTCATCCACATATAGGGAAATAATATGAAAATGACCATTTTTAGTCTTGAAATATGCACAATGATCAGACTTTGATCTCACAAACCCCAATGAAAACACAAATGTATCAAATTTTTGGTACCACATTCTAGGCTACTACTTCAAGCCATGTAGAGATTTCTTTAATTTGCAAACTAGATTTTCCTTACCTTTTTCAATGAAGTGCTCTAGCTGGGACATATAAATTTCTTCATTCAAATCACCATGAAGAAATGATATCTTCACATCCATTTGTTTGATCTCTAGATCATACGCTGCTACAAGTGACAAGAGAAATCTGATAGATGTCAGCTTTTCCACAAGAGAGAATATTTATCCATAGTTAATTCCCTCCACCTAGGAATATTCTTTCACAACAAACCTAGCTTTATGCTTTTCAACGTTCCATCTAGATTGATTTTCTTTTTAAACACCCATTTACATCCAACAGGCTTTCGTCCTTCAAGCAAGGGTACTAGATCCTAAGTATTATTTTTCTTCAATGATGCCATTTATTCATTCATGGCTTCCAACTAGGAATCTACATTTGATGTACCCATAGCCTCTCTAACAGTCCTAGGCTCATCAGTGTTAGTAATCAAGGAATAGGTGCAACTGGAATCTAACATAGAATATCCAAACCTTTCAGGTTGCAACTTCACATGCATAGACCTTCTCACAGGTTGAGGATGATGTTCTTCTTCTAAATCATAGCTGCTTGAGCTCTCCTCACTATCAAGTTCACTAGGAGTACGTAGTTCCTTCTTATCTAGAGTAAAAGGAATTCCAACTACCTCCTTTTCAACTTCTTTCACCTCTAGCTGTAGATCAACTACAGAAGGACTTAAATCATAGAAGATCACTCTTCTATTGTACAACACCTTCTCTATAACTAGATTACAAATCTTGCACCCTTTCACACTAATTCCATAATCAATGAAGATATATTTTATAACTTTATTTTCTAGTTTTCATCTTTTTTCATTGGGCACATAGGCATATGCATCACAACCAAAGAATCTAACATGTCTCAAAGAGGGCTTCTTACTAAACCATACTTCCATAGGAATTTTATCCATGAGCGTTGAAGTGGGAGATCTATTAATTAGCATGTTGTTGCTACAACCTTAGCCCAATATTTTTGTTCCAGATTAGCACTGCTTAGCATACTTCTCACCCTTTCCATTAGAATTCTACTCATCCTTTTGCAACTCAATTTTGCTATGGAGTATAAGGAGTGGTTTTATGCCTCTTAATTCCATGGTATTTGTAGAGCTTATCAAGATGTACAAAATAAAATTCACCACCATTATCCATCCTCAAGCACTTTATTTTTCTACTAGTTTGATTTTCAACCAAGGTTTTAAATTCCATAAACTGACTGAAAAATTATGTTTTACTTTTGAGAAAATAAAAAAATACCCTTCTCGAATAATCATCTATGAAAGAAACAAAATACACAGATTTTGATAACAAAGGAACATTAACTAGACCAAACACATTGACATGAATATAATCTAGAATTCCATAAGATTTATGAGGACTAGAATGAAATGAAACACAACGTTGCTGTCCATAAATGCAATGTTTACAAAAATTGAACTCAATATTACAATCATCAATCCCTTCAACCAGGTTTTTATTTTTCAAAGCTTTTAAGCCTTTTTAACCAATGTGGCCAATCCTTTGATGCCACAAAATTTTCTTCTTTATTGGGAGCTTCACCTCCAAGGAATTATTACCTCAAGGAACAATGTCCCCTTCTCTACTTGGTCAGATTTTCTTGACTTTTCAGAAGCATTGCTACATTGCACTACACATGCGTCCAACTTGTATAGAGTTCCAATTCGTGCACCCTTAGCTAGCACCATAAAGCCTCTAATCATCTTACAAAAACTATTTGAGAAAGAGACTTGTACACCTGTTAGTGTAATTAATATTTAATTACATTTGCATAACTTAGGTAATATTGAATTCCTAGGTTAATTAATTCTCATCATTATCTTATTGAGCTATCTTGTTGCTCAAGATAAGATTAGGGTTATGTATCTTTGCTTTTATAAAACAAATCATATCTTGTAATTAAGAAATCCTAAATAATAATTATTTGTGCATCCTTTTGCAATAGCTTTGCTTTTTTGATTTTCTCTTATGTGGAAGGCTTTTCTGGTTTGCATTTCAGATCTTGGTTTCTAACATGGTATTAGAGCCTCGATTTGCAACCCCTTCTCAATTTTTTTGAGAAAATAATTGCAGATTTCGTTCAGGATTGCTCGAGGGTATCATGCCTTGAGTTCATTTATGAGGCACTTTGGATCATATTGGGCTTCACCATTGGATTCAGAGCGCTTAAAAAAGTAAAATTGGCTTTTGTTTTGTAGATTGTGGCCATCGTTTGTTAGATCTGTGAGGGTTTCAGGCTGAGAGATTTTTTGCAAGTTCTGGAGGCAACAAATTTTTGGAGCAGTTTGAGCACAAATGAAGGTCACCATCGTGTTTGCAGTGGCCAAAAACCCTAAAAACGCCCTTCGTTTCATCGATTTCTGAGCAGTTGATCTGGAAGGATTTTTTTTTTGCCTGGGGGGCTGTACGGCCTCCCTAGCATGCTCCCCGAGGCACGAAAATAAAAAACATTTGAAAAAAAATGTGATTTTGGAAGTTTGTGTCGGCACTTGCAGTTTTGAGTGATCTTGCCACCAGGCGGCCACCGTTCCACCGCCACCGCCCTACTCCACCGTCGGTTCACCACCGACTCTGCATAACCCCTGAGGGCTCCTCCAGCACCTGCCCCAATCACATGGAGGACCGGGGCCCCTCCACCAAGCCCTGTGGGCTTCTCCTCTGTGGCCACCGGTCCTATGGCGGACCAACCCTCAACCCAACTGGCTGGCAAGAATATACCGAGGAATTAGAATATACCAGTGACTGTCAATTTTTTTTGGCAGGGGGGTGTTTTTTTCCGCAACGACTAGATGGCCATCAAATTTTTTCCCGTGAAGTGCTGACGTCAGCATGACGTCATCGGTACAACCATCCCTCTTTGCCCCCTCCTAACCCCAATTTTCCTTCAAAGAGAATTTTTTTTCTTTTGGTCATAACTTGGGCATACGACATCGAGATACACAGTTTCCAGATTATGTCATCATCTCATGTACTGTTGCTTCACAGATTCTAGGGTTCCAGTTTGTGAGTTTTCCAGTGTTCCATGGCATCGGGTCTGTTGTCACATTATTATGATTTCAGTTTTGGTTTCTTGTAGAAAGAAGTATCTTTCCTTGCTTGTCGGATTGTGGTTCCAGTGTTACTCCACAATGTTCTTCCAGTGCTTCTTTGCAGTAGTCATCTCATTGTAGGGGGGTTTTATCCCACTGGGTTTTCCTTCTCTACCTCATTATTGCATTTGTACTTGGGTACCTAATCAGGCCTTGTTGTTGGGACCCATTCATTCATGCTTTCTTGCATTCATCTTAGTTTTTAGGTGCATGCTTCTTTTTTTTAGTCTCCCTAAGTTGCACTTATGGGGGGGTGTTAGTGTAATTAATATTTAATTACACTTGCATAACTTTACTTAGGTAATATTTAATTCCTAGGTTAATTAATTCTCATCATTATCTTATTGAGCTATCTTGTTCCTCAAGATAAGATTAGGGTTATGCATCTTTTCTTTTATTAAGCAAATCATATCTTGTAATTAAGAATTCCTGAATAATAATTATTTGCACATCCTTTTGCAATAACTCTGCTTTTTTGTTTTTCTCTTCTATGGAAGGCTTTTCTGGTTTGCATTTCAGATCTTGGTTTCTAACAACACCAATGTCATTAAGCTTACTAACTGAGAGCATATTTCAAGCTAGACCTAGTATATGCATCACATCATTGATCCCTTTTATTCTTCCATCAGGGACTCTTCCACGACCAACAATTTCCAAGTGAGAATCATCTCCTAGATACACCCTTCCACCGACATACTTCTCATACTTTGAAAAACCAATCTCTATGAGAGGTCATGTGAAAAGACACACTTGAGTCAATTAGAAAAACATCACCTGATGCATATGTTTGCAAAGCTTCTATGAAGGAATTTGCATCACTCTGAGAGGATTCATTATTAGAAGAGCTATTTTTCTTTTTCTTCTTCTTCTCCTCTTTGCAATCTTTTTGGATGTGTCTAGTCTGCCCACAGTTCCAACACTTCACCTTGGAACTTTTACTAGGAGAATTTGATCTCCCTTATGACTTGGATCTAGACTTCCCATCTTTCTTTTTGCCTCTTTCCTTTGATCTTCCTTGAACAACATGGGCCTCCTTGGCCATCTCAAAGGACTTCCTTCGTATTTCCTCTAATAGTAGCGAAGCAACCATATCTTCCATCTTGAAAGTGGTTTTGTACTCCCAATAGCCATTACTAGGTGATCCCATGTGTTAGGAAACAAACACAACATGAGCATGCAATGATCTTTGTCATCTATCTTCACATGGTCACAAACACCAACTGGTAAATGATCATGTTAAATGCATTCAAATGATTTGCAACAGATGCTCCTTCCTCTATTTTCAAAGAGTACAACTTCTTCCTAAAGAATAACTTATTTACCAGTGCTTTGCCCTGATAAATTTCACCAAGCCTCTTCCACAAAAGCTTCACTATCTTCTCTTCCTAGACATTCAAAAGAATTGAATGAGCCAAGCACAATCTAATTAGACCCTTGGCTTTTCCGTCTATTGCATCCCACTCATCTTACAAGGTTACTAATGGTTTTTTAGAGGAAACTACATCCTATAACTCATGATCCACAATCAAATCTTCCATTTTGAGTTTCCACAACTCAAAATTGTCACCGTTGAATTTCTCAATATCTATTCTTCTAGATGTGCTCGCTATCTTACATATGCTATAAATTTACAAGTAGATTTCTCTGTAAAACTACCATTGGATAAGATTAGCACAAAAAATCCATCTCACACACAAGGAAAACAAAGTTGTCCAAGCTTTGTTACAAACTGAAAGGAAAGCAGAGTGCATAATATGCCTCCCTAATGCTGATCTTTTAGAGAGAGATATAAAAAATAACTTTAAACTTTGCAATTACAGTTCATTTAAGTGCACACGAATAACATAATAGACAAATAAAACCTCAACACAAAATAAACACCAAATTTACATGGGAAAAACCTTTCACAAAAAAACCCACAGACAAAAGCAAAGATCACTTGTATTACAGTAAAGTATCAATTGCATACAAGTTGCAGAGCTATGCTCTTCCAGGTGTCGATTCACATAATCAATTTGGCAACACTACATTCACTCTAATCTTCAACTGACTTCCCTCTTTGTCTATTACAATGTAATACACTGAACTATCGTGTTCAATACAATTCATCATTTCATTACACATTACAAACTTATCTATTTATCTATCTCCTCATTCAGGCCAGCTTAACCTACATTGTCGTAGTACTGCCTCATCGACCAATCGAGTATCAAGATATCACAAGTAGTTACAAGGTTATCAGAGAATTCAATTATATCCTTCAAGTTGGAATCACTGAGCCAATAAATATATTGATTCACAACAACAATGTGCAATCAACTAATAGCTTCATGCCATGTATCACTATCTAATTTGTCCGTCATTACCTTTAGCCTCCAATAAAGTCATATCAAAAAATCAAGAAGATATAAAACCACGTCCCTCCGAACTCTTACTATTACCTCGATATGTAGGTTGCTTATTGTTGGTACCGACTCCCATCAAATTATTGAGGGGACAACATAGCAACTTTCATTGATACATGGTGAACCAAAGATTTTTGAGGATACAAAACTCTCTTACACTTCTAGGGTTTTGCACCTAAAAGGTGAGAGGTATCCCAAAAACCTTGATGGATCACTCAAGACTAATGCAAATATGATTGAAATATGTCTAAATAGAATGTACTAAATGCAAAGAACTGATAAAAGAGATGGATTATTAATGCAAAACTGAGGAAATGTACTTTGTTTGAAAACAAATTGTGATATGCAAAATGAACTAAAAATGCAAAAAAAATGTAATAGAAATAAATGAGATTGAAGAGGTGCACCTGGAGACTAGAAAGTGATGTAGAGGGGCTTTGGAATCTTTTAGAAATCATTGTTGAAGCCAACTAGGACACTTATGCCAAGCTGGGCGACTTAGTCCCGTTTCAGGGAAATTTTGTTGGAACAGGTTTCAGCCAAAAGGGTACCAAAATTGTAAAAAAACTTTTTAGGCCTAGAAGTGGGAATAATTTCTCACTGATGGTGACTTAGTCCACCTCCATATTTCAAGAAATTAAAAGATGCAATCTGTAGCTCCTAGTCTACACTCTAGCTTCTGACAGGTTTCTGGATTTGAATTTGTAGAATCTGACTTGTAGGTGTTCTCCAAGATTCTTTTAGGGATTTGTTGACTTTGAATGGCTTTGATGAATTGATGACAACTTTTCATACCTTTCTCTTTGAAAAATATGCATACAAGACCTACAACACACATGCAAAGAGGGGAAAAATGGTTAAGGGTTAGTGAATAGGGGCTTGCCTTGGTCAAACCCCTGTTTGGTAATTAAACCATTGAAAATGAAATGAAATGAAAAGAGAATGATGAATGAACAACATGCAATGCTACAACTCACCAAACCCTTGAAGTAGAAATTTGAAGATATGCAAATAGAAGTTCCAATGGATGTATGTTTAAGAATTCCTATAATACAAAAGTGAATGCTTGATAATTTGCTGAATGATTAAGTGGATGAATGGGGGTGAAATGAGAGGAAAAACCCTATATTTATACATTATTATACAAAATTTCCTCAAAATACCACATCACAGGCCGACCTCAAGGTTTAGAAAATAATATCCTGCCAAAATTTTGAAATAATTTTGATTTTTGAGCCAAGTGGGACTAAGTCACCCCTAGTGGTGACTTGGTCCCACTTAGGGATTTTAAGTTGGTGTTGGGAATTAATGTGTATTAAATAATTTTTAACTAGATTATTCTCAAAAGTACACGTAAGTAAGGCCTACAAGTGTATAAAGGGGTCATTTAAACATAAGAAAGGGTTAAATTATTGATGACAAGCCTAGAAAAGCATGAAAGTCTGCGACAACACTTTACAACACTTTGAAATATGGCTTGGTAAGTGATAAAAAGAGGATATTTAAGTGAATTATATTAAAAAGGTTCTAGAAAAGTGTGAAAGTGGGTTACAACACTTCACAACACTTTTACAAGGCATCATAAAGTTCTTATTGATTCACAAGGGTCCAAGGCCTAATGTGAATTTGTTGACCACATTACAACATTAAACCTAGGAAAAACTAGGCCAACATTCATAAGAAATACCCAAATGAGCATAAAAATATCCAAAGATACACTTTTCTATGCTACATTCAGCCCCCACTTTAGTGAGAGGATGAACTTGCTTCAAACTCATACTAAAATAGCCAAACATGCACATTAAGAGGGATCCAAATGTACTCATGTTGGGAAGATGAGACAACAAAAGTCAAGAGGGGTAATCAAGCCCCTAGGATCAAGATCCCATGGCAAACCAAACATTAGCACAAAGGAACACACAAGAGAATGATGTAAAAGAATAAGGGGGAGAGAAGAAGGAAAAAGAGAGTCAGAGCAAGCTTTGATCATTTGTCCATCTCGTTGTGGATCAGATCTAGGCTGTTCATTTGGAAAATGCATACTCACTTTGAGGTGACAAAACTCATGGTTTTCCACTAGGTGAGAAGGCCTAAAACATGAGAATAATACACTCATGACCAATATGCACTCACACACATAGAGGTGGCTATTGGGAAAGTCATGCCTCAGAATGGGCTTCTCGCTCAACCATACCAATGTTATACCTCTTGATAAATTTAATAAGGTGCCACAAAAGAAAATGACTTTTTGAGCTTCATGAGACAATCAAAACTTTGTATGCTTGGAGCTCATGAACAAACGTGATGGCACCACAGGCATGCAAGTTGTGTTATGCAAGGTGGCCATATAACAAGAAATGCAAAATGCAACATGCAAATGATATTCAAAGGAGTCTTGCTTAGTTCATACGAGGTCTTTAACTTAGGGAACATTGTGTCTAATGTCTCCAAGAGAGGACTTAGAAAAGAATATAAAATTCGCAACTTAGAGGATGTAGTGTGTCACCTCAAGCCACTAAGAGGAATGCAATATGCTAAGATAGATCACACTCTTGAAGGACACTACACCCAATGTCATCCACAAAGTG
The DNA here is from genome assembly GCA_007258455.2 of Sequoia sempervirens. NCBI lineage: Eukaryota > Viridiplantae > Streptophyta > Pinopsida > Cupressales > Cupressaceae > Sequoia > Sequoia sempervirens. The sequence continues at coordinate 368,012,622 of VDFB02058242.1, read as the reverse complement.
ACAAAAGCATCATATGAAGTAATGAGGCTGCACTAAGAACCAAGAAAAAAGGAAAAATGCAAAAGAATAATGCAAATGTATGCCCCCACTTTAAAGGAATTGCTACACACCGTACTATGAGAAATTACTTTAAAGTAGTGAATGAAAAATGCAAACAAGAAGAAAGAAATGAGAGCCAACTTGGAAAGCCCTATGCCAAGGCATATGTGTTCTAGTAAGGCTATGTCATGTGATGGAAAAAGAAAAAAAAAAGGAAATGGGTTTCCCTCAAAATAAAAACACCAAACACATAAGGGATCTATGGATTTGGGGTCAGTATGTTCTTTGCTACAATGTTGTTTAGAGAGCTTGGAAATGTCATGATCCCCCAAATACACTAAACTAGAAGAATGAAACAAAGAGAGCGTAAACAAAGAAAAATAAAGAACCTTTTGGGTCAACATGGAGGAGACATAGGGTGTCCGATGCCTTGCGTCATCCCCAGAAGGAAAAAACAAGCCAAAGGAAAAAGAAAAGGAAAACCTTTTGGGTCAACATGAAAGATACATGAATGTCTCAATGCATTGCATCATCCACAAAAGGAAAACACAAGCCAAAGGAAAAAGAAAAGGAAAAGCTTTTGGGTCAACATGAAAGAGACAAGAATGTCTCAATTCCTTGCATCATCCCCAAAAGGAAAAAACAAGAAAAAGAAAAAGAAAATCCTTTTGGGTCAACATGAAAGAGACATGAAAATCTCAATGCCTTGTGTCATCTCCAAAAGGAAAACACAAAAAATACAAAAGAAAAAGGAAAAAGCAACGTACGACATAGAGAAGAATGAAGTTACAAATAGAGGAATGTCACAAAGAGAGAGAACATCCAATAGAACATCATGGGGGATCACATTATGCACATGAAAACACACAAAAGAAAGAGAAACAGACAATCCCAAAGACTAGTAAGGAAAATGTGGGTCATTCCTCAAGCAAGTCATCCACCTCCCAATCATGTTCATGATATGCCAAGGGTAGGAAACTATCCAAAGGGACAAGAGAAAGTGCTGAACTAGGGGAAGCACTAGGGTCAACACTCTTGATAGGAGATTTGTGGTTTAAGCTCATGGAAGAGGAAAAAAATGTGTTCAAATCATTATGCACCTCTTCATTGATTTTGGCGATCTCATCATCATCATCTAGATTAATCACAATAGGAGGATGAACAATAATCTCCAATGAAGAGTGTACCTCTTGTTGTGATTGTTTTAAGAGATCATTTTTTTTGTGGTTGAGGAGGAGGGTCATCATGCATTGCTTCTATCAAGTGTGGATTGTGATTTTCTTTATGTTCTTCTTCATGTAACTTGTGAGAAAGGGTATGACATCTATGCCTACTCTCCCTAGCTCCTTTTTTTCTTTTGGTTTTGTTGTCGAGTTGTGTTTGTGAAGGAGTGGGTTGATCAACCATAAGTTGTTTTTCTTCCCTAAGGGGAAGAACGAAAGGAACCATGGAAGATTATTCATCCACTTTCTTCTTTGCTTTGTAAACTTGTTTTATTTGAGACATGATGGGGTTATTTTCATTGTCTCTTGGTCTCTTGGATGATGTCATGGAGGTTTCGGGTGTTGGTTGATCTTGGTTGTTTTGTTCTTGTTTGGGTTGAAGAATGGTTTTTTCTAGGATAGGAGTGTCAGAAGTGGATGGGGACATGTTGTGGAAAGACAATTCTGCTATTTTCTTTGCTTTGAATTTTTGATAAGCTATGAAAAAGAAGTCTTGTCGAGGCATTATAGGTTCCATGGGCTCAAGCCAAAAGGATTCTAAGGGAAAATTTCCTTTGGAAGACAAGGGGTTAAAGCTACTATGGTGGACAATGAATATTTCATTTTCAAATGGAAACTTTAAGCATTTGTGGATAACCGAAGTGACAACTTTCATTGAGCGATGCCATAGATGGCCTAGCCACAAATGAAACTAGATTTACTATGGAATGATGGAGAATGTGATGTCCAATGTTTTTGGTCCTATTTGTAATGGAAGGATGATCGATCCTATCGTAGGGCATGCAAAACCATTGTGTTTCTTGATCCATGCTTTTGGTTTATCATAGTCATCTTGATAAAGATCACATGTAATACCAAAAATTCCTTGGTGATCACTATACAAGAGGGGGACCAACCATGTTCAAGGCCCTAGGTCATGGAGGGCCAAGAACGGAAGGCTGCCCTAACTTACCTTAGCTTAACGGGGTGTTAGGAAATGCGAGACGAGAATGATAAGGACTATAAAGTCCTTTAATCACCCTACAAACCTGAAATACAGAAGGGGGCTAGGTGAGCCAATTTTTGAGTTCAACACTACACCTTAGGAAGCTCTTTGGCTAAGGACGAAAGTGTGGTCTTAGGATGACAACACTACGTGCTGGTGTCTCTCAAGTGCCCTGGTGTCCATATGACCAAAAGACTAAAGAGACAATGTTGAACTTTAGAAAATAGGCTAACAACCCAACTAACTACTTCCAAAGGGCCAAAACAATGCTCTGAAGTAAACAAAATATTCTCTAATATCATAAAGTAAAAACATAAGAGTTAGGGTGGAAAGAATGATCTTAGAAAGGAATTCATTCGCCAACTAGCTCCTAGAAGAAGGCCCACCTACACACAAAGAAGAGGAAAATTGTTGGGTGGTTGTATAGGGGCCTTCCTTAGTCAGACTCCCATTTAGGTGTTTCCACCTCCACAGAAAATCAAGAAAGTGAGTATGGTAAAGAAATAAAGTAAAGTAGAGAACACTAAAACACTACAAAACAGTAAATGTGCTTACTCAACCAAGTAATAGAGGAGAGGAGTGGGAAGCTTACCACCTCCACCAATAGCACTCAAGGCTAATGGGGGACAAAATGAGAGTAATCAAGCCTCTACTGCAATAGTGTTATCCGACACTTGATCTATTGAAGTGATGGAGTGAAGTTGTTGCTGCTATGGAGTGCAAAAGTGTTGCTAAAAGTGCTTGGGAATGCAAGAAGTGAGTGCAAGGGAGAGTGAAGAAGTTGAACTGAAAGCTTAGAAGATTTGAAATGCATGTAGGATGGAATTTGAAGGAAAGATGAAGAAAACAACCATATTTGGGTCAGTTGGCCGAAGAGGGTGTTACAGGTCGATTGCCAATGAAATGTAATGCCTCTACAAGCTCCAGCCGCAAGAATATGCCAGGGACATAAGAGCGCCGCACGGACATCTGTGTGCTGCATAGGCATCCCCGACAGACATTCCTCCACTAGCACTCAAAATAGGCACCAAGTGGAATGAAGGTAGTAGGCTTATGTGGAATTTATCCTCTAAACTTGGTTTCCTAAAGTGGAGAAAGGCAAAAAGAGGAATTTGCATAAGGGGTGAAAATTCACTCCTATACAATTACGTTCTCTCCACAGGTGAGATCTATTAGTATCACATTAGTAGGCTTGTCATAGACATGACCATCTATGTAGAGAGGACCACCAGGTACTTTTTTAATTATATCCTTAGAGGAGAAAGCAATATCAAGAGTTTTCTTAGGTTGTCCCTTACGAGGGATAACATCTATCACACCTACCATTTCATCCATAGGATTAACGTGGGTAGCATGCGAGATAGGATCATGATGTTCATCATCTATATCAACATTCATTACATCATTCTTTGTAGTTTCACTAGCTTTGACAAATAAAATATTATGTTTGGGCATTGGATCAGTGAAAATTTGCAACTTTTGATTTGGAGGAGCAACACACTTATTACCTTGATCATTAACACCTACAATGGATAGACGGCCATAATCAATGAGGTCTTGCACAAGATTTTTAAGAAACTTACAATGTTCCATGTCATGTCCATTTTGTCTATGATAATGGCAATAAGCATTGGATTTAAAGTTAAGAGGTAAAGGCTTAGTAGGATTGAGTGTTGTGATGGTAGGAAAGGTAATCATTTGTTGTTGTAAAAGTTGGGACATTGTGTTATGAAGGGTGTCTGGTAAAGGTGTGAATTATCTTTTTGGATCTCTATAACTAAAGGGTATCATGGTTTTAACAACTGCTACTTGGTTATTGACAGGTTGAGTTGGTTGTTAAGGGAGGTTGAACTATGAGAACCCTTTCTTTTGCTTTCTAAATGGTTGGGAATTGTTTTGGTTGACAGGTTCAGATTTCTTAGCTCGGCTAGAAGTGGACTTTGTATCTTAACTACTAACCGAATTGTGATAATCACAAAGGGTAGTACACAAGTGCATGAAAGAGGGGAATTTCATCATAGTGAGTTTGTCCTGAAGTTTAGTTTGCAAGTTTTTGATAAAAATATTTTGAAGGTGTTGGTTAGGGATCTTGACATTGAGTTGGGAATAAAGCGATTGATAGCGTGAGATAAAATCAATTATCTTTTCTTCCTCATTTTTCTTTCGTCTCATCAAATCAACCAAGGTCTTCTTAGGAGTCATATGCACTTGGAAATGATTTATAAACACATCAACAAGTTCATTAAATGATGTTCGGTAAAGATGAGAACCATTCCAAGGTAGCATCTTTTAAATTCCTAGGAAATAGTTTTGCTAATAGTTTATCATCAAGGACAAAGTCACTACATAAGGCAGTGTAGGAATTAACATGGTTAGAAGGATCTCTCTTCCCACCATATTTCTCAAATTTAGGCATCTCTACTCCTTATGGCATCGGTGTTCTTAATATTTCCAAATACAATGGGCCACTTCAAACATAATATGTGGGTGGTCCATTATGATTTTTGTTTATGGTGGATATTTGTTTTTGCATGGATGAAATAGTTTGGAAAAGTTGTGTTATGAGAGTGTCATTATAAGTGGTATGTGGTGGAATTGAAAGTGGTGATGGAGTGTATTGTGTGGTCTCACAACACACCCCATTTTGCTCCTTGGAAAAATGTGGACCCACTTTTTTTCTTCTTCTTCTTTCCTTTCTTTTGTTTTGTTGTTGTTTTTGCTCGCTTCGACATTGTTTTGACGCTCGACTGGTTGCTAGTTTTTTTCTCTAGTTTTCACTTGGCCCCTTTGTATTGTAACCTTTTGTTTTCCTAGTTTTGGTGTTTTGGCATGCTCTTAATCTTTAGTCTGTTACCGAAAACTAGAATCCCAGAATCTTGCATTGAGCCAAAAGAGTTTGTATCTTCAAAATATTCTAGCTCTGCCTAGTATTTCATTGATCAAAATTTATAATCTTGGTAATCTCCTCTTTTACTAGAGTTTGGTGTTTTATTGTTTCTTTGATGTAAAAGTTAGAAACTGGAAAGTCTGCATTGAAATTTTGTCAATTTTATATTTTTTGTTTCAGTTTTCGGTCTTTCTCTTGTTCCAATTTTTCTCTTTCCCAAGAAGTATTTCCCATATCCCGGTGTTGTTTGATCCTTTCAAAAGCAATAATAAAAGCCTCAACCCTGGTGATCATCAATCAATCACATATCTTTAATGACATATACCTTGCAAAGAATTAGTGTGACATCTAATTGCCACGTATAATCACTGCACCATCTTTCTTCTCAACTAGTGAGCCAACACATAAATCTAGGTGTTCGTAATTTGAACCATAATTCGTAATGATTGCACCTTTATTCTAGGAATTAATGCAAAATAATAGGTAATTAACGAAGGTGGCAAACTACCTATGTACTTGGCACCACTTTAAACATGCAATTGCTTTTACAACACTCCAGTTCGTGTCATATTGCAAATTTGCTAAAGACATTGAATTAACGAAATGACATTGGCGCGCAAAGAGAGGTAAAATTTTGAGAAACTAAGATGCAGCTACCAAGGGTTTTGAAGTTGCATTTTGAAGAATGACCATTTTTAACTAGAACTAGGTATGTTTCGAATAACTGATACTTTGCTAAAAGTTTCTCAAGCTAGAAAATATCAATAATGGTATTTTCTCATTCTGAAATTGAAATGTTAATTTTTCTATGAGTTGTTAAATTTAATAAAAAAATATGAATTGAAAATGTTGTGAAATGTAAGTTTTGGTTGAATTTAACCCTAACTGGCACACAAGATGAATATTCTAAAAATTCCAAAGCACATTATATAAAAAATGAGCACTTCTGACTCAAGAGCAGAAGATGAATTCAAGTACTACAATTCACAAGCAGTACCCATTAATGTAGTGGTTATAGATACCCACATGGGATGGTCTTCCGACATTGAAATCCATTCACGATTTTTGCAAGAAAATGCTACCTAATGTACCAATAATGCCATATCAAATGGGTTACTTCCTGCAGGAGGGTTTCCACTAGCAATGTAAGCTCTTGAATTAGTTATGTAATGCATAATTACAACCCAGCCAAAATTGAGAAAGAGGGAAGAATTTATGCAGACCTGTCACAGAAAGGAATCATGTATACATTTGGTCTCCCCTCCTACACAAAGATGTTCAATGTTGACCTGAAAGCCAAGGCCAACACATATTAGAGTGTTGAGGAGTGTAATAGATAAATTATGAGCACCTAATGGTACCAACAACAAATTACACTACAAACCAAGGTAATTCAGAGTTCTATGTTTAAACAAGAAATGCAACACATTATAACTTTGTTGAGCAGAGTAGCTGGTTTGAGAGATGCAAGCAAATTTGAACCCTAGATGTTTGTGATAATATCCTGCATGATAGAGGGTCCTGTGGAGTTGCATTGGGTAAAATTGATAAGCGACAGATTACATGTACATATTACTACATTCCCCAAAACTAGATGCTTCTACATGTCATCATATGTTATTTACTCCTATGCTATGAGAGCTAGTAAACAAGGGTTAAAATAGATTGGTACTCTGGGCACACAAGTCGACAAAATTTTGATATATGCACATTCACCCCAAATCATTGTTCACAAGTATAAAGATGATAATAGAAAAGTCAATGATTTTTTCTCCATGAAACTGGTGAGAACAATGGAAGGTGATAAATCAAAGAGACTATCCCTAGAAGCACAAAGTGTCATTCGGCCTATGGGAGGCTGGTACATACAGTTCCCAACTTACTGCTACATTAGAGTGGAGGGATTTAATGGACACCCATTTATGTTGCCCAGGCATCCTACAGATACAATTATTTTATTAGAATTAGTGAGACGGTTAAAACCATCTAAGGCTCTTTACAACCATGCTCGTAAAAAGGCCTCTTTTAATTTTCCCATCACAATAGGAAATTATAAGTGTAGTGCAATTAGAGTAACTGATTTGTGTGAAGAAAAGCTGAGGAGCTACCATTTTGAAGAATTTCCACTCTAGAGAGTGTACTACGATATTGAAAGAAATATAGCTGGTTATCATGCTCATGTGCCTCATTTAGAAGATTATTGGCTTAACTATGAAGACGAGCACATGGTAAGAAGAAGAAAGTATGGAAGAATGACTTTAGGCTTTTCCTGAATGCTCAAGCTTTATGACATCCTAGACTAATTGGAAGAAGATGATGGTTAGGTGCTAAACAAATTTTATAATGATGACAGGGTATATGATGAACCCATTCCTAACCTAGGTGTTGATGATGAAGACAAGACATTAATTGATGACTTTACTAGGCCCGTCCTAAGGTATATTCAACACTAGATTAATGATTTTTGCAAAAGTTTGAGAGAAATAGTAATTGAACCATGTACTCAGAAGATAAAAGAAGAAAACAAAGAGATGAAACTCCTTTTGAAAGTGGAGAGCCTACCAAGAAGAAAAGAAAGACTAGTAAGGCTACTCTAGGTGTTAGAATTGAAGAAAGAACCCTTGAAGCAATAAGACAAGAAGTTCCCATAAAACCATTTGATAAACAAAAATATGCAAAGATAGGTAAAGATAAACCAAAAATAAGACCTAAAGGTGCATCCTCGTCTACAGCTAGACCTAGAACAAAAGTAACTATTGATGAAGGAACATGAGCAACAGGGAATGATGGTATGCAAACTAGGTCTGCATCTCAAAGAGTTGCAACATTATTTACTTCTCCCCCTTCTGTTAATATCGCCAGTATGAATCAAGCATTGGGCGAGACTCCTATAACTTTAGAGGAAATTTCTAAAGAAGATGAAGCAAAAATTAAGGAAAAAGTAGATAAATGGGGTGCTATGCAGGAGAAAGTACAAGAGAAGAAGTCTAAAGAAAAACCCATGGTACACCTAGTGGTAGAAGAAATTGAGGATACAAGCTCTAATCCCATAAATATTGAAGAAGAATTTATTCAAGGAATGCTCGCCTTAGAGGCAAGAAACCCTAGCGTACTTGAAATGGAAATAGGGGAAAATGCAGAGAAAAATCCTATTGATGAAAGGGTAGTTGACGATACTCTTGATTCCCAGGCTTCTCTTGGGAATGTGCAAAATGTTAATGAACAGTCACAGGTCTTTGATGAATCAGATAAAGGCCATGCTGAAACTAAAATTGAAACTGAAATTCCAAAAGAAGAAGAAGCTACATAGTTTGTAAGAGATGGAACTAAAAATGAAGAGAAACCTGGTGTAGCAGAAAATGAAGATAGGAAAATATAAGTCTCCAAACAAAGGAGGTAGTGTCAGACCCCATTAATCTTGAATTTATGCCAGATATTGTTAAAGAAGTCCCCATTTTAGAAAATATGGTAAATTAAAGAGAAGAAGTTTCTGAAATAAGCAATAAAAAGGGACAAGAAAAGGTTACAGAGGTACAACAAGATGATGATACACCTGATTGGTTAATTAGGGAATTAGCTTCTCCAATGGAAGTGGAAATATTACCTCTGAATATCAATAATTTTATGCAAGAAGTAAGTACTCCTAAACCTAGGGGTAGAGTGAAGACAAAGCATGTCATATAGAGGAATGCAAATGGAAATATAACTATTCAGATAGCTACTCCTACAATTGATAAATATAGACATGAGATAACACCTAAGGAGTATAAGATCACAAGTGTTAATCTTGGACACTCATCTTGGCAACAACAATTAGATGAAATAAAAGTAAATTTAAATGCTACTATTGCCAGAGTACAAAAATATAAACAAAAGAAAAGATTGAAGGAACGGGTTGCTACCTTGGAACACTTTATTAAGTCACTGACTTTATTTGGTCGAGAACAAGTGGAACTGCCCCAGCATCCGGTGTTGATGTCACAAGAGCAAGTGGATGCCATTGCTGTAGTTCATCATAAGATGAATATATATGAAGAATGGATTGAATACTGGGTAAAGCAAGGAGATGAATTTATTATAGATGCAACAAGAAAGTACAAGGAAGCATATCATCATTCAAAGAAATTGAAAATATTTGAAGATGAATGTAAACTTCGCCAAGAATAGGGCATTGATGAAAGATGGAATATGAAAATTCTCGTACAGTCAGACATCCAAGAGTTAATATAGAATAATGTAATATGAGGACATGAAGCCTCATTGCCAGGAAAATGAAAGAAACAGTTGAAATGGGAAGGTGACATGATAATGCAATGCATTGAAGGATTTGAAAGAGTCATTGTTGGGTGCAGAAGAATTATTAGCGAAAATCAATAATTTATTGAAATATTGACACATGAAGGCTTTGATCCTCAAACATTGGGACATGAGGGAAAGGAAGCCAAAGCTTTCAAATAATGGATAGAAAGGATAAATAAAGATCCAATTCAATTGCTGACATGAGAGGTTATTGACAAAATAATACAATGCAATAATGTTATAGTCAGATATGAAGTAGACAAAGTATAGAAGAATGACATCATACTTCAAGCAACTGAAGAATATGCTAGGCTTAAACTCACTTGGAGAGCAATACAAAGAATTTCAAAGGAACGCATACATTAAGTACTAAAGGCTTTCCAAGAATATCAATTAAAGAAAGAAGGAAGAATCCTGAAGCTTGAGTCATAAGCGAATATGGAAAGAACTGGATACTAGATATCAGAAATATAATGGAGTTCTTTTATTGTTTTAATTTTAAATTTGTATGTTGATCCTAGTCTCAGTATGTGTTTTTCATTCCGGTGTTTTGTAAGTTTGGTTGAACAAGACTGTATGTTGTGCCATTTAATGGTGCATACAAAACCTACTCAGTGTCCATAAATGAAACCCTCTCCCTTTAAAAGATTGCACCATTTTATATGTAGCTGTGAAGCAATCTAGTGAAATATAAAGTGGTTTGCTTTGTTTTGATTAATTCTTTGGGGCATCCATGGAGAATAACTGGGAGAAACTTTTTATTTTTCTTATTTTTTAATACTTTGTTTTAGAATAGATGTTTAATACTTTTGAAAATGTTCCAAAAAATATAAGTCAATGGAAATAGTTTGCTTTAAAATCTTTTATTTTCCATGAATTTGATGAATGATTAATGCTAAATCTACTTAAGTGATAGCGAAGAATTTGTGATTGATCATGAAATATTATGTTGAATCTTTCAATTTCATGACGTTATTTGATGATGAAATTAAGTTTTATGTGAAATGTTTGTAATTCTTAGCAAAGCTAGAAATAACCGTAGTCCCTTTGAGATTAACAACAATTATCACATTATTAATCGAGAGCGAACCTAGTGCAACCATGACCTGGTTATCAATGACTTGGGATTGAACAAAAGCCAATATTTGCTCTGTGAATGTATAATTTTCCCTTAGGTTGTCTTTGTTCCATATCTTTCAAGAAGGATAGGCTCTTTGCGGTCTTATTTGTGGAGATTTTATCTGATCTGTTTACTGTGAGTAAAACCATTTTCAGCGGGAACTAGCATTAGAAGGAGGGCCTATTGTTGTTATTTTTGGTTTTGTTAGGGTTTAAACTAGATTTGCATAGAACCACTAGATCTCAGTTTAGTGATCCTCGGGTGACCTTAGTTGAGCTTAGTGGTCGGACATCATCTAGATCTCAAAAGTCTCCAAGTTTAAGTACAAGTCCAAAGACTCCAACCATCGTTACACCATCACCTCATGTAGTGATGGAATTCTTTAATGTAGAGTCACTGATTCAATTTTTCGTATATAATGATTTGCCAAAAAATCCTGAAAAGTTGTGTCCTAAGTATTATTTCCACAAAGATGCTGAAGAGCATATCAGTATATTCAAAGATACATGTTTTCGAGCAAGAATTCAACATGAAGATGTTGTATGTCAATTGTTCCAATATACTTTGAGTGATGAAGTTTACTATTGGTATATCAATTTTCCTCGTAATTCCATCAGATGATGGAAAGACATGGAAACTCAATTTTTAGATAGGTTTAGAACACCGACTGATCCTGCCTTGTTATATCATCAATTTTCTCAAATCAAGAGGTTCAAAGGAGAACCTATAATTGCTTTTAATGATAGATTTCAAAAGGCTTATTATAGGTTACAAGCACCTTATGTAGTGGATAATTTTTCTGATATCATAGTTTATTATACAACAGTAGATCCTTTAACTGCTATGTTTGTGAAGTGAAGAGCTAATCCTCCAACTACTCTACCAGAAGCCTATGCTGAAGCCGTAAGTGTAAATTTAGAAATGAAACATCTTGGAAGTGGATCATCCGTGAATGGAAGAAACAGATTGAATATTTACCCTACCCCAAATGCAAATGGAGTCTCTATAGTTCATCCCATGACTCCTAATGTTTATCCTGCAGTGCTCTAGAATGGGACATTTCCTCAAAACACTTTTTTTCAACCAAGAAATAGTCAAGCTTTATTCCCTCACCCTGGTCCGGCTATTATAGAGCTACGTCCTAATGGAAACTCTTTTTTCTCACAAACTCAAGAAAATCAAAATGTCAAAATTTCTAAGGAAAAAGAAGACATGAAAGAAGTTACAGCTCAACTCAAAAGATTGACCACAGAAGTTACATAGTTAAGAAATCAAAATTTCTATTCTTAGAATAATAATTAGAATTCTCAAAATCGAATGTATAATGCTCCCAGGCCACCTAGACCATGGAATACACACTGTAATAATGGGGGAGTATCAACACCTTTAAACAATCCTGATTCAACGGATGAAAAGTTTACATCAAAAGTGAACTTAGTTGACCTTTCAATGAAAAATTGGTGTAGAATTCATAATATAAATGCTCATGCTTAAGTGGATTTTTCACAATTTGAAATCACTTCAGATATTTTCCTTGTTGTTACTCATTATAATGAGCATTGTGATTCTCATCCTCCTAAAGGAAATGAATTAGTTCTAGTAGGATATGACTCTGCTTTAGTCCTGGAAAGTTATGAACATTGCAAATTACCCTCAGCTATCACAAGTCATTCTCATGAATATGAAGGTGATAATTCAACTATGACGTTGGAGACATATACTTTTCCTTATCAGGATGAAAATGAGCCTCAAGAAGAAATGAATGAAATACATTCCTTTCAATAGTATCAGAAGGGACATAATTACAACACGAGGAATAACGCTAACAGTGGAGGTAGATTCAATCGGCCTTTAACAACATCCATCCCACCTAACAACTTTAACACTCCACCTAATGATAAATCAAGCAATAACCCTAGGTTACCCAAGGTGACCTCTCACTACAATTCATCAAATGTTTCAAAAGGTGAAAGAATAGGTTTCACTGATCAAAACAATTTGACTAATTATTTAGTGGAAGAAATTAAGGTAAAGATTAGCCTTTCTCTATTAGAATTGCTTAAGACACCTATGATCAATAAAGCTTTCTTAAACACTTTAGAAGATTTTCCTAAAGAAATCAAATCCAAGGACATCCAAGTGAAAGATAGTCAAGCTAAAGCGAAAGATAAGAACATAGTTCCCATAGCAAACACACAAGTATCCTTTTATAAAGGAAAGCTAGAGTCCCCGCCATTTTTGCTCACTTTGAGAATATTTGGTAAGAATCTTCATAATTTCTTAGTAGACTCTGGAGCTTCTACTAATGTGATGCCATTATCCATATGCCAAACATTGGGTTAACTCCTACAAATTATTTAAAGAAAGCTACTCAACTTGACAAGATAGAGGTAAACATAGTAGGGGAGTTGACTAATATTTACATGCAATTGGATTTTGATCCCAGAATCCAATACTATATTGACATTCAAGTCATGGAGATACCTGATACCTATGGTATGCTTTTAAGTAGAGATTGGTCTAAAATATTAAATGGATACATGGCTACCGACTTTTCGCACATGTGGTTACCATGGAAAGGAGTGCCTAATAAAATTAGGATTGAAAGAGAACCTCGCATGAAATACATGATCACAAATTATAATTAGAAAAATGAAGTTCTATATATCGATGTAGAACTAGGAGTTTATAAAATACACAGTTCAAGAGTTAAAATTGAGGAATTTTTCACTTGTGATGCTAGGAAATCTAATGAACTAATTTCTAGAATAGTTGTTTTAATCGAATCAGATTGTGATTCTTCTAATGAGGAGAATAGTCCTTATGATAAATTTAGGAAGACTATTATTGCAAAATCTTAGGAGAGTAATAAAAGTAAAATTTCACTAAAATTTTTATTGTTGCAGGACTAGTGCAAAGTGCATAATGTTGTGCATTCAGAAAATAGTTGTATGATGTGTATGGAGATAATCCATAGAATCAAGAGTCGATATTGTCTAGAACATGATGATGTCAAAAGAACTGAACTAGAAATGTGTAAAAATGAACATCAAAATATACAGAGTGAAAATATTTGTATGATGACATTGAAAAATGGTAAAATATTGAATACAAATGATCAAGCTTGGATTCTCAAATTTGATAGATTAAAATCAAAAAAAGGAATTGGAATTGGAGTGGAACTTATCAACTTGCAAGGTAAGTCTTTCCTTGCTACATATCAATTGCAATTTCAATGTACTAACAATGTGGCAGAATACGAAGCCCTTATACATGGTTTGATCCTGGCAATCAAGAAGAAAGTTAGAATCCTTAAAGTGTTTGGTGATTTTAGAATTGGTAGTTAAACAAGTCTAAAAGCAATATATTTGCCACTAGAAAAGATTATCCAACTATTGACAGAGTATGGGATTTAATTGAAGAATTCGATGCATTCAATATTACTCATATCCCTAGAAGATTCAATCAGAGAGCTGATGCTCTAGCTACTGCGGCTAGTACTTTGGAACCTTTAGAGACCTTAGATATGAAAATGTTCATAGTTGAATTGGTACAATTACCCTTAGTTCCTGATAACGTTACAAACTTACAAGTGTTTGAAGATGGCTGGCACATATTGGAATTCATTACTAATTTTGATATTTTCATAGCACAAATCATTGAAGAGATAGATCACCCTGATAGAGAAATTCAAGATGAAGAATTGACTCAAGCTAGAGATAATAATATCTTGAAAGGAATAATTGAGTTAGAATTATTTTTTGATATTGACCAGATAGTCAGACATAAAGATTTACCTGAAAGTGACAAAGGACTATCTGAGTTATATAATTTGCATACTATAGAAGATCCTAAAAATGTACTCATAGGGAAGGTTTGTATTGAAGAAGAGAAGATAAATATTTCTCAGGCACTTAAAGATTACTTGAAAGTCATAACATGGACATATGAAGACTTGAAGACATATGAAACTTCCATTATCACACATACTATACCACTGAAGCCTGATGCGAAACCTTTCCGACATAAACAATGTCTAGTGAATGCACTCTTAGAGCATTTAATTCAAAAATAACTTCAAAAATTGTTGTTAGCCAAAATAATTTTTCCAATCAGACATTCTACTTGGGTGGCAAATTTAGTCCCTGTAAGGAAAAAGATTGGAGATATACGATTGCATATAGATTTCCAGAATCTCAACAAAGCGTTTGAAAAAGACAATTATCCATTACCCTCGCTTGAAGAAGTGTTATAGATAGTTAATGGCTCGCAAATGATGTCCTTTTAGATTTATTTTCTGGGTATAACCAAGTAATGGTAGCGAGGGAAGATTGGATGAAAAAAAAATTCACCACGAAGTGGGGAACTTTTGCTTCTAGAAGGATTCCATTTGCATTAATAAATGTTGGAGCTACATTCTAGAGAGCCATGGATTATGATTTTCAAGAATTGATAGGAAAATGCATCATTATTTACATGGATGACCTTACAGCATTTTCTAAAGGTAGAAGAGATCATGTTTGAGATCTCAGAGCAATATTACAGAAGTGCAAAACTTATGGAGTTTCACTAAATCCTAAAAAATGTATTTTTGGGGTGATTGAAGGAAAATTACTGGGACATATCATTTCTGAACATGGTATTTCAATCAACCCAGATAGAGTGAATGCATTACTCAAATTATAGCCCCCAAGAAGTAGAAAAGAATTGAAGTCATATTTTGGTAAGATTAAGTTTGTTCAAAAATTTATTACAGGATTCGCTAAAATAGTGAAGCCACTCAATGATATGCTAAAGAAAGATGCCAAAATAGAGTGGACAAATGAAGCTAAGATCACCTTCGAGACCATAAATACTACAATCACAAAAGCACCAGTATTGGTAAGTCCAAATTATATTAAACCTTTTTATATTTACTCATCCGCTTCCAGTCATAATTGTACAACATTATTAACATAGAAAGTCGAGAATAAAGAATAGAAACCAATTTCTTTTATGAGCACTCCATTCAAGGAAGCAGAATTCAGATACACAGATGTTGAAAAATAAGCCTTTTCTTTGGTCAAAGCCGTACACAAGTTTAGACATTACATCCTCAGAAGTATAGTTAAAGATATTATCCCAGATTCGGTTGTCAAAATGTTGTTAACATCTAGAGTGAGCTCAAAGAAAAGAGAGGTAAATGGGTCACCATTTTAAAATAATATGATTTAGACATCATACCCATGAGGTTGGTTTAGGGACAAGCCTTGGTTAAATCTATTGCAGAAATAGATCTCCAAATCTCAAGTCAACAATACACATTGGATGAAAAAGATCAAGAAGATTGGTATTCAAACATTTGGCATTATCTGGTCAACCACACTTGCCTTGATCATATGCAAAGGAATCAAAGAAGATCCCTCAAGATAAAGTCACAGCGTTACATGATTAAGGGAGGAGTTCTATTTAAAAGAAATCATGAAGGAATCTATTTAAGATGCTTAAATAGAACAAAAGTTGATAAAGTGTTGTAGGAGCTACATGATAGATTTGGAATAGCTCATGGAGCACCTTTAGCTACTGCACACCTCATTATAAGAGTAAGTTATTACTAGCTCATGATCTTTAAAGATACTTATGAACATATTAAACATTGTCACACATGTCAGACAATGCTAGATAAAGGAAGATTCAATGCTCAACCGTTGCAACCAGTGATGGAGATGCGTCCCTTTTCACAATAGGGACTAGACTTTATTGGAACTATCAATCCTCCATCTTCCACTAGTCATCGATTCATATTGATTGCTACAGATTATTGTACTTGATGGACAAAGGCATGCCCCAACAAGCAATGCACTACTGACGTGGTCATAAATTTTTTGGAAGAAAACATTATCACCAGGTTTGGAACGTTATATGCATTGGTATGTGATAATGGCCTTGCTTTTACTTCATTGAAATTTTCTAATTGGACATTTGAATATGGCATAACATTAAAATTTTCATCTAATTATTATTTGCAGGGAAATGGATTAGCTAAATCATCAAATAAATTTTTTTTGAATACAATTAGAAAATTGATTGAAAAGAACCCTAGGGAATGACATTCTTTGTTAAGGTTCGCCCTTTGGGTAGATCGTACTAGGATGAAAGCTGCATTAGGGATTTCTCCTTATCATTTAGTCTATGGGGTAGACCCTATACTAGCAATAAATTTAAAAATCCCCACTCGGCAGTTTGCACAAGAATATATTGGATTAGATGATGAAACAGAAGCTCGATTATTGTAATTGATGCATTTAGATGAGAAACGTACACGAGCCATAGATAATTTTGCTAAACATCAATCCATAGTGAAAAGATGATTTGATAAGCATGGCAAATTAAAGACTTTCAAAATATTTGATCTGGTCCTATA
The DNA here is from genome assembly GCA_007258455.2 of Sequoia sempervirens. NCBI lineage: Eukaryota > Viridiplantae > Streptophyta > Pinopsida > Cupressales > Cupressaceae > Sequoia > Sequoia sempervirens. The sequence continues at coordinate 367,995,666 of VDFB02058242.1, read as the reverse complement.
TTGGAATAAAGCCCATGAGCGTAAAGGTGAACATGGTAAGTTTGATAGATTATGGATAGGCCCATACCAAATTTTTGAAATCTTGGGTGATAGCACTTATAGATTAAAGTCTTTGACTGGTGAAGATATCCCATTGCCTGTGAATAGGCAATTTCTAAAGCATTATTTCCAATCATAGACAAATAGTTTTTTTTTGTAAATAGTTTTGTGAATAATCTCTTTTATTTTTTATTTTTTTTGTTTCTTTGTTTTTTTTTTTAGTGTTGCATCATTTTGACTTTACATTAATTGGCAACCTTTGAAGGTCTACAAGTCAATAGAATGCCAACTCTAGAACTTTAATCTCTATTCTGACAGGAAATAGTTTTCCATTTATAAATTGTTTGAGAATTGTTCAATTTTATGTATTTTGATTAGCATGAATCATTTAGTTGATGTTGAGCTACAAACGAATACACTTAAGTCATTCTACTGAAATTTGGGATAACAATTTTTTGCATTAATTGAAAAATAAAAAGACCACCTTTGCTACCACTGTAATTCCCAACCTAATAGCGGTGCTTCAATTCTTGCAAGTTGATTAAAGAGCTATTATTGCAATATCAAAAGTGAAAAATGAGCTATCATTGCTATATTCTAAAAAAAAAATGATATCAACTCTTTAGGCTATCCAAATAACTCTACCCGGGCTATGGACACATGATTGACAGTAGAGCTATGTTTGGGGGAATTACAGAGATAACCTTGTCGGGGCTATGGACGCTTGACTGGCATCAAGGCTTTATCCTTGGTTGGCTTAAAAGGAATTGTCATATTATGTAGATTAATGTAAATAGTTGCTATTTCTAAGTTTATTGTAGTGGAAATAATCAATTGCACACATATGAACTCAGTAATACTTAATTTTCTATGCTAACCGAAGTAAAATTCGAAAATGGAATAAGGATCCCATGGTTTATAATTGGAATACTAAAGAAAGTTGGAACATTGATGTTAGATCTGGAATTGATTTTCTATTGTTTTGTTTAGTGTTTTTGGTTTCTAGTTGTTGTGTGGTCTCACAACATGCCCCATTTTGCTCCTTGGCAAAATGTGGACCCCCCTTTTTTTCTTCTTCTTTCCTTTCTTTTGTTTTGTTGTTGTTTTTGCTCGCTTCAACATTGTTTTGATGCTCGGCTAGTTGCTGGTTTTTTTCTCTCATTTTCACTTGGTCCCTTTGTATTGTAACCTTTTGTTTTCCAAGTTTTGGTGTTTCAACATGCTCTTAATGTTTAGTCTATTACTAGAAATTGGAATCCCAGAATCTTGCATTGAGCCAAAAGAGTTTGTATCTTCAAAAGATTCCAGCTTCGCCAGGTATTTCATTGATCAAAATTTCTAATCCCAGTAATCTCCTCTTTTACCAGAGTCCGGTGTTTTATTGTTTCTTTGATGTAAAAGTTGGAAACCGGAAAGTGCGTTGAAATTTTTTCAAGTTTATATTTTTTGTTTTGGTTTTCAATCTTTCTCTTGTTTTGATTTTTCTCTTTCCCTAGGAAGTATTTCCCAGATCCTGATGTTGTTTGATCCTTTTGAAAGCAATACTAAAAGCCTCAACCCCAGTGATCATCAATCAATCACATATCTTTAATGACATATACCTTGCAAAGAATTAGCATGACATCTAATCGCCACGTATAATCACTGCGCCGTCTTTCTCCTCAAATAGTGAGCCAACACAGAAATCTAGGTGTTCATGATTTGAACCATAATCCGTAATGATTGCACCTTCATTATAGGAATTAATGTGAAATAACAGGTAATTAATGAAGGTGGTGAGTTACCTATGTACTTGGCACCACTTCAAACATGCAATTGCTTTTACAACACTCCACTTCACGTCATATTGCAAATTTGCTAAAGACATTGAATTAACAAAACAACATTGGTGCGCAAAGAGAGGTAAAATTTTGAGAAAGTAAGTTGCAGCTACCAAGGGTTTTGAAGTTGCATTTTGAAGAATCACCATTTTAAACTAGAACCAGGTATGTTTTGAATAACTGATACTTTGCCAAAAGTTTCTCAAGCTAGAAAATCTCAATAATGCTATTTTCTCATTTTGAAATTGAAATGTTATTTTTTCTCCGAGTTGTTAAATTTAATAAGAAAAATGAATTGAAAATGTTGTGAAATGTAAGTTTTGGTTGAATTTAACCCTAACTCGCACACAAGATGAATATTCTAAAAATTGCATAGCACATTATATCCAAAATGAGCACTTCTGACGCAAGAGCAGAAGATGAATTCAAGTATTGCAATTCACAAGCAATACCCACTAATGTAGTGGTTATAGATACCCACATGGGATGGTCTTCCAACATTGAAATCCATTCATGGCTATTGCAAGAAAATGCTACACAATGTACCAAAAATGTTGTATCAAATGGGTTACTTCCTGTAGGAGGGTTTCTGCCAACAATGAAAGCTCCTGAATTAGTTATGCAATGCATAAACTATTACAACCCAGCCAAAAGGATTGTCAAGAAAGAGGGAAGAATTTTTGTAGATCTGTCACAAAAAGGAATCATGTATACATTGGTCTCCCCTCCTACACAAAGATGTTCAATGTCGACCTGAAAGCCAAGGCCAAGATATTTCAGAGCTCTGAGGAGCATAATAGAGAAATTATGAGCACCCAATGGTGCCAACAACCAATTAAACTACAGACCAAGGTAATTCAGAGGTCTATGTTTAAACAAGAAATGTAAGACATTATAACTTTGTTGAGTAGAGTAGCTAGTTTGAGAGATGCAAGAAAATTCAAACCCTGGATGTTTGTGATAATATCCCGCGTGATAGAGGGTCCTGTGGAGTCACATTGGGGAAAATTGATAAGTGACAGATTGCATGAACAAATTACTGCATTCCCCAAAACTAGATGCTTCTACATGCCATCATATGTTATTTACTCCTATGCTATGAGAGTAGTAAACAAGGGTTAAAACATATCGGTACTCTGGGCATGCAAGTCGGCAACAGTTTGATATATGCACATTTACCCCAAATCACTTTTCACGGGTATAAAGATGATTGTAGAAAATTCAATGATTTGTTCTCCATGAACTGGTGAGAACAATGGAAGGTGATAAATCCAAGAAACTATCCCTGGAAGCACAAAGTGCCATTCGTCTTATAGGAGGCTGGTACATACAGTTCCCAACTTACTCCTACATTAGAGCTAAGGGATTTAATGGACACCCATTTATGTTGCCCAGGTATCCTATTGATAAAATTATTTTATTGGAATTAGTGAAACAGTTAAAACCATCTCAGGCTCTTTACAACCATGCTCGTAAAAAGGTCTCTTTTAAATTTCCCATCACAATAGGAAATTATAATTGCAGTGCAATTAGAGTAACTAATTTGTGTGAAGAAGAGATGAGAACCTACTATTTTGAAGAATTTCCACTCCAGAGAGTGTACTATGATATTGAAAGAAATATAGCTGGTTATCGTGCTCATGTGCCTCATTTAGAAGATTATTGGCTTAACTGTGAAGACGAGCACGTGATAAGAAGAAGAAAGTATGAAAGAATGACTTTAGGCTTTGCCCGGATGCTCAAGCTTTATGAAATCCCATACCAATTGGAATAAGATGATGGTTAGGTGCTAAACCAATTTTACAATGATGATAGGGTATATGATGAACCCATTCCAGACCCAGGTGTTGATGAAGACATGATATAAATTGATGACTTTACTAGGCCCGTCCTGAGGTATACTCAATACTAGATTAATGATTTTTGCAAAAGTTTGAGAGAAAGAGGAATTGAACCCATCTACTCAGAAGATAAAAGAAGAAAACAAAGAGATGAAACTCCTTTTGAAAGTGGAGAGCCTACCAAGAAGAAAAGAAAGACTAGTAAGGCTACTCCAGGTGTTAGAATTGAAGAAAGAACCCCTGAAGCAATAAGACAAGAAGTTCCCATAAAACCATTTGATAAACAGAAAGATTTAGAGATAGGTAAAGATAAACCAAAAACAAGACCTAAAGGTGCATCTTCGTCTACATCTAGACCTAGAAAAAAAGTAACTATTGATTAAGGAACAAGAGCAACAGGGAATGTTGGTATGCAAACCAGGTCTACATCTCAAAGAGTTGCAATATTATTTACTCCTCCCCCTTTTGATAATATTGCCAGTATGAATCAATCATTGGGTGAGACTCCTATAACTTTAGAGGAAATTTCTAAAGAAGCGGAAGCGAAAATTAAGGAACACATAGATAAATGGGGTGCTATGTGGGAGAAAGTACAAGAGAAGAAGTCTAAAGACAAACCCATGGTACACCCAATGTTAGAAGAAATTCAAGATACGATCTCTAATCCCATAACTATTGAGGAAGAATAATTTATTCAAGGAACGCTCACCTTAGAGGCAGGAAACCCTAGTGTACTTGAAATGGAAATAGGGGAAAATGTAGAGCAAAATCCTATTGATGAAAGGGAAGTTGAAGATACTCTTGATTCCCAGACTTCTCTTGGGAATGTGAAAAATGTTAATGAGCACTCGTAGGTCTTTGAATCTAATAAGATAAAGGCCATGCTGACATTGAAATTGAAATTGAAATTATAGAAGAAGAAGAAGCTACACAGTTTGTAAGAGATGGAACTAAAAATGAAGAGAAACCTGGTGTAGCAGAAAATGAAGAAGACAATGTTCAAAGAGATGAATCAAAAAATATGGATAGACATGAAAATGTAAGTTTCCAAATAGAGGAGGCAGTGTCAAACCCTGTTAATTCAAAATTTATGCTAGATATTGTTAAAGAAGTCCCCATTTTAGAAAATATGGCAAGTCAAAGAGAAGAAGTTCCTGAAACAAGCAATAAACAGGGACAAGAAAAGGTTATAGAGGTACAACAAGATGATGATACAACTAATTGGTTAATAAGGGAATTAGCTTCTCCAATGGAAGTGGAAATATTACCTCTAAATCTCAATAATTTTATGCAAGAAGTACTCCTAAACCTAGGGGAAGAGTGAAGACAAAGCATGTCATACAATGTAATGCAGATGGCAATAGAACTATTCAGATAACTACTCCTACAATTGATAAAGATAGACATGAGATAAAACCTAAGGAGTATAAGATCACAAGTGTTAATCTTGGGCACTCATCTTGGCAGCAACAATTAGATGAAATAAAAGTAAATTTAAATGCTACTATTGCCAGAGTAAAAAAATATAAACAAAAGAAAAGAGAATTGAAGGAACCGGTTGCTAGCTTAGAACACTTTATTAAGTCACTACCTTTATTTGGTTGAGAACAAGTGGAACTGCCCCAACATCCGGTGTTGATGTCACAAGAGTAAGTGGATGCCATTGTTGCAGTTCATCATAAGATGAATATATATGAAGAATGGATTGAATACTGGGTAAAGCAAGGAGATGAATTTATTACAGATGCAATAATAAAGTACATGGAAGGACATCATCATTCAAAGAAATTGAAAATATTTGAAGATGAATGTAAACTTCACCAAGAATAGGTCATCAATGAAAGGTGAAATATGGAAATTCTCATACAGTCAGACATCCAAGAGTTATTACAGAATAATTTAATATTAGGACATGAAGCCTCATTTCCAGGAAAATGAAAGAAACAATTGAAATGGGAAGGTGACATGATAATGTAATACATTGAAGGATTTGAAAGAGTCATTGTTGGGTGTAGAAGATTGATTAGCGAAAATCAATAATTTATTGAAATATTGACACATTAAGGCTTTGATCCTCAAACATTGGGATAGGAGGGAAAGGAAGCCAAAGATTTCAAAGAATGGAGAGAAAGGATAAATAAAGATCCTGTTCAATTGCTGACATGAGAGGTTATTGACGAAATAATATAGTGCAAAAATATTATAGTTAGATATGAAGTAGACAAAGTACAGAAGAATGACATCATACTTCAAGCAACTAAAGAATATACCAAGCTTAAACTCACTTGGAGAGAAATACAAAGAATTTCAAAAGAATGCATACATCAAGTATTAAAGGCTTTTCGAGAATATCAATTAAAGAAAGAAGGAAAAATCCTGGAGCCTGAGTCATAAGTGAATACATATGGAAAGAATCGGATAGCGGATACTGGAAATATAATGAAGTTCTTTTATTGTTTTAATTTTAAATTTGTAGGTTGATCCCAGTCTTGGTATGTGTTTTTCATTCTGGTGTTTTGAAAGGAAGCTGGTAGCCTTGATGGAGATAAAGTGTTTGTGCTGAAGTAAGAAAAGAAGTATTGTTGTGGACAAAGTCAAAACTTTGAATTATTTTAGAATGTTCTTGATGATAGTTGGTGTAGATAGGGAAATAAATCAAAGAGTTTAAATGCATTGAAGACAATAAACAAATTAAATCCTATCAAGCACCATGAAGTACAAACTAGAATGAAAATAAAAATAGTAAACAAAGAAACTGCAAACCGATTTTCAAACTAGTGTTGATTGATCTCCATGGCTCTTCTCCACCTGCACAAGGATGCAAGATTTCGAAGGTTGATTGTTGGAGGAATGTTGGTTGCTCAATTCTGCAGCATAACGATGTGATAAAGGTTTGAAGGAGAATGATGGAGGAAAGATAGAATATTTGAAGAATAATTTTGACAGAGTGAGGATACTTAAAGAATCAACCCCCTAAATGAATTGTGAGAGGTTGTATTTATAGAGTTTTCAAAAGCTTCTGATTGGCTGATATGATCAATGGCTATGATAATTCTTGACAGATCAAATGGTTGAAGATGGATGAAACTGAAGAGAAAATAGAAGAAAACCTGAAAACAAGATTTTTCTATTTTTATGAAAGAGGAGAAGATAAGAAGATAAGAAATCATCTTTCTTTAAAAGAATAAAAGAAAGATTTAAAAGTCGATAAATAAATGAATACCAAAAAACAATTATTTATTTGTGGATGAAATTAGCTTTTCAATTGTCGAAATATTTAATTAATGTTTTAAAGCGAAGAAAGTTTGTGATAAGAAGAAAGCTTTAATCAGATTTCTTAAAGAAAGACATCAAGCTATTGGGCCAAAATATTTAAATTATGATACATGAGAAGAAAAATAGAAGATAATAAAAATATCTGAAGGTGTTTAGGAAAAGAAAAGAGATATTTAATTAAATAAAGTTTATTTAATTAAATTCATATTTCATGAAATTAATTAAATGAAATATTTAATAAATTTTAGGTAAGAAGAATTAAAAATAGAAGAAAGGGAATATTTAAACTTAATTAAATCAAAAGATTTAATTTAAATTTAAACAATGATAATTAATTTAAATAAATAAACGATTTATTTAATTAATTAATTAAATTAAATAAATTTATTTAATTATGAAGGAAGAATAAGATGAATGAACAATATAATTAAATTAATTAAATTTAATCATATGTAGATGATTTTAGAAAACTAATTAAATAATAAATATTTAATTAATTGCCAAGATTACAGACATGACCTACTTTTAGCGGTGATGCCATTGGCATACATGCCATGACACATTTTGATTTGTTGTTTTTGATTCTCTAGATAAAATTTTAAGTTGAACTTCTGAGTGCCTTGTTTCTATAAAAGGCCATCTCCTCCCATATTTTTATTTTAAGTTCAAAATTTGTGGATGTTGGAGGAGCAAATGTTTTTTTTTAATTTTTGTTCTTTTTTCCTGTTTTCTAAACCATTCAGGTGTAAAAATTTGTATGCATGTAGACATTAATTGATATCAGAGCTTTATGGATAACTACCTATCTAAGTATCTTTTGTAGCTGGTTTTGTAAGTTTGGCTGAACAAGACTAGATATGCTGCGCCATTTAAGGGTGCATACAAAACCTACTTGGTGTCCATAAACGAAACCCTCTCTCTTTAAAAGCTTGCACTGTTTTATACGTAGCTATGAAGCAATCTAGTGAAATATAAAGTGGTTTTCTGTATTTTGATTAATTATTTGGGGCATCCATGGAGAATAACTGGGAGAAACTTTTAGTTTTTAGTATTTTTTTATACTTTGTTCTAGAATAGATGTTTAATATTTTTGAAAATGTTCCAAAAAATATAAGTCAATGGAAATAGTTTGGTTGAAAATCTTTTATTTTCCATGAATTTGATGAATGCTTAATACTAAATCTACTTAAGTGATAGCAAAGAATTTGTGATTTCTCATGAAATATTATGTTGAATCTTTCAATTTCATGATGTTATTTGATGATGAAATGAAGTTTTATGTGAAATGTTTGTAATTCTTAGCAAAGCTAGAAATAACCGTAGTCCCTTTGAGATTAACAACAATTATCACATCATTACCCGAGAGCAAACCTAGTGCAACCATGACTTGGTTATTGAAGACCTGGGATTGAATGAAATCCAATCTTTGCTCTATGAATGCAAAAGTTCCCCTTAGGTTGTCTTTGTTCCATATCTTTCAAGAAGGATTGGCTCTTCGTGGTCTTGTTTGTGGAGGTTTTATTTGATATATTTACTGCGAGTAAAACCATTGTCAACAAAGTGTATGTAGTGGTAGGGCAAGTGAATGGATTGCTTATAGATAATATTATGGAAGAGGATAGAACATGTGATGCCACATAGGAATTAGGGATGCTAACATGAATACTAGAGGAAGGAATCACATTACTAACTTGTTGCATTGTTGTTGTGACTTGAGGAGTGGTATAGGTAGGTATTGAGGCTATGGTTGAGGGAGGAGGAGTTTGAGGTCCTCCTTGACTAACCACAGTGTTTGCTAGTTGAGAAGCACTAGAGGTTGAAGGAAGATGTTTTGTATATATCTCAACTATGTGTTTCACAATGTCCAGGCCTTCTTCACTTTCAAGTAGGTGATGGATTTTTTCTATGGCAGGAATTACAGTGGCTGAAATGTTTTCAAGGCTCACTTGATGTTTAAGATGTGTGAAATCCTCATGAATACGAATTATTTTGTCTTGTGGGATATGAGAATTTTGTGTGTCAACTTGCATGTTATTGGAAGGCAAAGAGTTGCTAAGGGTAGTATCCATGCCTAGTGTACTAGTTGTAACACTAGGAGTGGAAGCTTTAGATAACCCAAGATGCACAATGAGTGCATTATCATGGGATAGCATGAGTCTCGAACTTCTTCTCACTAAGGTATTATCAATAGGACACCAAACACTCATGCAAACGTTTCTAAATGCAGGGTGAATGCAAATGCAATGTAAACTAGAATGAAATGCTTAAAACTAAAATTTTGAAAAGTAAAATTGAAATGCAGAAACAACAAACATAAAATCAGAAATTGCAAATGAAATGCTAGAAAATGCAATAAAAAATATGCAACTGGAGGGTGATCCCACAATAGTGGTTTACAATTTTTAGCCAAACTGGACACTGAAATTATTTTTTAAAACTAAATCTTCACATTCTGCACCTATAGCAAAATTTCAAACCATGAAGAATTTGAAAAATGATGAAACTAGATCCCATCATGATTTCCTTTGTCCAGAGCATTCTAAGAATATATTTTTAAAATTTTTGGAATCGACAGAACTTCTTTTCCATCTCCCATGAAAATTGTTTTTTTCAAAAAATAACATTTTTAAAAAGTGACGGACAATCGTGATAATGCATAATTTTTCCATGTTTTAGCTACAAAACTTTAATTCCTTCAATGAGCATTTGTATTCGATATCTAGCGCTTCCACTTTGCTTGTGATTACAATTCCTTTTGTATTTTCTGAATTTTTTTTCCTTAATCAAGTTTTGAAGTCAAAACCAATCACAATTCAGACATAGGAAGACCATACACAACGTAACTTTTTTTGTATGTATCGAAATTCATTTTTTTTTGTTGGATCAAGGACTTCAATATCTGGTGCACTCATATTTTTCAAATTTTTTTTTGATAATCTTCTATTTTTCCACATGTGAAAAACAAAGAAATTCATTTTCGATGAAAACCTATAAGCTACTGTGTGTGTGTAAACTAAAAAACAAATACACATAATAAAACCAAAACATATTAAAATTAGGACTATGGATAGGCCTGCTTTGAGGATTACCTAATCCAAGTTGCTATTGAAGACATTCCTCCATTTTCATCCCTTCAACCTAAGTCTGGCGCTGCACCAGTTTTTGTGTCCCCTGTGGAGGGGATGGAGGGAAGAAAAGGGCTCATCAATTAGGGTTCATTCAAACCTTTGGTTCATTCTGAACCCCCTTCTATAAGGGGCTTTGATGGAATTTTGGCGAGTATTAGGAGGGTCTCATCCAACCCCTAATGGGTCTGGGCCAATAGGTCCTGCATTTAACCCCTAAAATCAATTTTTTTGCCATGCATTCATTTTCTGTGGGTGTTCCTTCCTCACTTCAATTGTAAACCACTATTGTGGCTTCAACCTGGAATAAGTTGCCCAGGGTGGTGAATGAGTTTAGGTAGTGGTTGTTTTGAAAATTTTATGAAAATTTTAATGGATTTTTATGCTTTTTATGTTTTCATAGGTAGATAGAATATGAATATGCAAGATTTTGTTGAAATAAAATGCAAAAATGCAAGTTATATGAGCTTTTCACTAATAATTTTTTTAAAACCCTAGGATGCAAATAAAAAAATGTAAAATGTAATGTAATGTTAATGTAAGCTATTCCTAAGATGTAAATTCACTTAAAATTAGAAAGAGAATGTTCAAAATAAAGGTTCACCAAATGAACCGTAGATTTTTGGGGATAGGGGACTCTCTTACACTTCTAGGGTTTTGCACCTAAAAGGAGAGAGGTATCCCCAAAACCTCGATGGCTCACTCAAGACCAATGCAAATATGATTGAAATATGTCTAAATAGAATGTCTTAAATACAAAGAATTGATAAAAGAGATGGATTATTAATGCAAAACTAAGAAAATGCACTTTATTTGAAACTACATTGTGATATGAAAAATGAACTAAAAATGCAAACAAACTGCAACATAAATAAATAAGATTAAAGAGGTACACCTGGAGACTAGAAAGTGATGTAGAGGAGCTCTGGAATCCTACAAAAATCACTGTTGAAGCCTACTAGGAAACTTACGCCAAGTTGGGTGACTTAGTCCTGTTTCAAGGAAATTCAGCTGAAACGGGTTTCAACCAAAAGGGTATCCAAAACTATAGAAAACACTTTTCAGGCCTAGTAGTGGGACTAATTTTCCACTGATGGTGACTTATTCCACCTCTAGATTTTAGGAAATTCAAAGATGCAATCTATAGCTCCCGGTCTACACTCCAGCTCTTGACAGGTTTTCAGATCTGAATCTACAAAATTTGACCTGTATGTGTCCTCCAAGCTTCTTTTAGGGATTTGTTGACTTTGAATGACTTTGATTAATTGATGAAAACTTTTCACACCTTGCTCTTTAAAAAAATTGCATACAATACCTACAACACACATGTAAAGAGGGGAAAAATGGTTAAGGGTTAGTGAATAGGGGTTTGCCTCAGTCAAACCTCAGTTTGGTAATTAAACCATTCAAAATGAAATGAAATTAGAATGATGAATGAACAATATGCAATGCTACAACTCACCAAACCCTTGAAGTAGAAATCTAAAGATATGCAAATAGAAGCTCTAATGGATGTATGCTTAAGAATGCCTAGAATGCAAAAGTGAATCCTTGATAATTTCTTGAATGATTAAGTGAATGAATGGGGGTGAAATGAGAGGAAACAACCTATATTTATACATGATTATATAAAATTTCCCGAAAATACCACATCACAGGCCAACCTCAAGGTTTAGAAAATAATATCCCACCAGAATTTTGAAATAATTTTGATTTTTGAGCCAAGTGGGACTAAGTCGCTCCTAGTGGTGACTTGGTCCCACTTAGGCATTTTAAGTGGGTGTTGGGAATTAAAGTGTATTAAATGATTTTTAATGGGATTATTCTCAAAAATTCACTTAAGTAAGGCCTATAAGTGTATAAAGGGGACATTTAAACATAAGAAAGGGTTAAATTATTGATGACAAGCCTAGAAAAGAGTGAAAGTTTATTAAAAAAATTTACAACACTTTGAAATAAGGCTTGGTAAGTGATAAAAAGAGGTTATTTAAGTGAATTATATTAAAAAGGTCCTAGAAAAGTGTGAAAGTGGGTTACAACACTTCACAACACTTTTACAAGGCATCATAAAGTTCTTATTGATTCACAAGGGTCCAAGACCTAATGTGAATGTGTTGACCACATTACAACATTAAAATTAGGCAAAACTAGGCCAACATCCATAATAAAGACCCAAATGAGCATGAAATGTCTAAAGATCTATGCTAAACATGGAAAACCCACTGATGAATCTTATAACATTATGTATGATCCCCATCACCAATGTAACATCCATGTCACCACTCTCATACATATGACATCACCTTTCACATTGACTAGTCCCACCTTAATGGCGCACTATGGTTCCTCTCCATTGGCACATCGAGGGGAAAAATTTCAAGGTCCCAACAACAACAAGTCACTTTGATGCATTCTCACCAGAGTATTGAGGTGACTGCTTAGAGACTCCATCCAACATATACATGTCTTTCCAATGATCCTTCTCTTTATCGCTAGTGCAAATCTGAAAGAAAAAAGTCCTTTCGCAGGTCAGGTGTCAGGGTTTCTCAATACCCGATATCATAGACTCCCCCAATAAAGCATACAATGGAACTCCAAAGTATAATTGCTAAAAGTCTTCTACGTTACTAAGTCATTTTCAACTACATCTGGTAAGTGATAATCTTGAAGACTGATGCTCGACTACTTGCAAAAATTCTAAGGCTTTTACCATGCATGATGTAAGCAACAAGCCTAAAGCATGGACTCTAAAATTGCATAACTTCCAAGAGTTTTTATTTTTTCTAATTTCAGAGAGCCTTAACTAGTAAGTTTGAGAAACCCCTTTCTCAAAATTCTCCCACTTGATGAAGAACTTACTGGCTCTCAATCAATGCTTGAAGTCACTAAAAAAATAGGTAACCAAGGCCCATCGAAATGGCATGCCACCTGAACTTATTCATGCTCACAAGCTTCATTAATACATCAACAACATTTTTTGGAGTATCAACCTTGTCCAAATTAACATTTCCATCCTCCACCATATCACAAACAAAGTGGAACTACACATCAATACATGTTTTGTCTTAGCATGGAAAGTTGGATTGTTTTCCAAACAAATAGCACTCTGATTGTCACAATAAATTACAATTTTCACTACATCCAAACCAATACTAGAACAAAAATGTCTAAGACAAACAACTTCTTTGCAAGCATGAGGTGCTACCATGTACTCTACCTCAGTAGTGGATAAAGCAACTATAGCTTGCCGCTTGGTCATCTAGCTAATTGAACCACCAAACAACGTGAATACATATCCATTGGTGGATCTTTTGTTGTTAATTTCCCCTACCCAATAAGAATTCACATATCCATGGATGCTAACTAAAGTCTATGATCCAGTATAATGACCATGATAACATAAGGCATACTTAGAAGTACCCTTCAAATACTTGGAAACTCTTGTCACAACATCCCAATGTGGCCTTCCTAGATTTTCCATAAATCAAATAAGTACTCCCACTACTTGGGAAATATCTAGCTTGGTGAAAACTATTGCATACATTAAACTACCAATTTCACTTGCATAAGGCACCTTGGTCATTTCCTCCATCTCAGTTAGAGATTTTGGACAATCTTCAATAGAAAGTTTCATTCCTTGCAACACTGGAACAACTAACTTTTTGCAATCTACCATATTAAATCTCTCTAGGATAGTATTTATATACTTGCTTTGGCTGAGCCAAAGTTTTCTATTTCCTCCATCCCTTCTGATTTCCATCCCCAAAATATACCAAGCTGTACCTAAATATTTCATTTCAAACTATGCTAACAATTGAGATTTTAATTCAAAAATCATACCCTTACTATTCCCAATAAATAACATATCATCCACATATAGGGAAATAATAAGAAGATGACCATTTTCATTCTTGAAATACACACAATGATTAGACTTTGATCTCACAAACCTCAATGAAAACACAAATGTATCAAATTTTTGGTACCACATTCTAAGTGACTACTTCAAACCATGTAGAGATTTCTTTAATTTTCAAACTAGATTTTCCTTACCTTTTTCAATGAAGTGCTCTGGCTAGGACATATAAATTTCTTCATTCTAATCACCATGAAGGAAGTATATCTTCACATCCATATATTTGATGTCTATATCATGCATTGCTATAGTGACAAGAGAAATCTGATAGATGTCAGCTTCACCATAGGAGAGAATATTTATCCATAGTCAATTCCCTCCACCTGGGAATATCCTTTCACAACCAACCTAGCTTTATGCTTTTCAACATTGCCATCTAGAACAATTTTCTTTTTAAACATCCATTTGCTTCAAACAAGGTTTCATCCTTTAGGAAAGCACACCAAATCCCTGTTGGTGTTTTTCCAATACACCCTTACAATTCTCTAAAGAGTAGCCAACTCCTATATTCAAGAACCCTTAAGATTAATGGCCAACACAATGAGCAAAGGACTTTGAGATCTTTACTCCTTCACTTCAAGCTCTATGGGACCTAGGAAGGTCTTCCTAATGGTGTTCATTTTGATCTATTTTATGGAGAACACTTCAATGCATAGATTGATTCCTGTAATTTGCAAATAAAAATAATCCAATAAAGATTTGGCTGATCTTTAAGTAAATATTCATTTATTTACTAGGAACAAGGAAGTATTTCAAATACATGCTTTGTGATTGAAATTTTTTAAATGAATTGTATTCTCATTCTAAGTCCATGGTTAGGTAAATCATCAACATATTCAATTGTAAATATTTCTAACAAATAGACCAGTGTTTCATCAATTAGGAAATGGAGTCAAACATGCAATAACCAGTAATATACAAACTCTTTAACTCTAATAATAATGAACTATTTTCACACTACCTTGCAGTCTAAAAACTCACAATTCCTAAAACATGACTTCTTATCAGATCCTTTGCAAATTTTCACAAATCTATAACCCTATTTAAGCATTTAATTAACCCTTTGAGTTAAAGAAAAAACAAGGACACACATTCAATTGACATTTGAAGACAAACAATAATACTCTTGAAATTTTCATTCATGACTTGTAGAAACTTACAACAAGAGAGTAAATGTTTCAGGGATAAGTTTTGTTTTAGTATTAGTAATTTTCATAAAATAAATTTAAGATAATTGCATATAAGATTCAAAACCAAGACAATTCAATTGTTCTATTCATTAGCATTCTTTCTACACCTAATTTCTACTTGGACCATATACTAGACTCAAAATTTCATAATCCTCTGTAATGAGCCTTGAAATCCCTTTTATATGCTAAGGAGGGTATGTACAGGATCATGATGGGCCAAAAGTGGCAATATTATGGGTATGTGTAGGTATGTGGTGACTTTTTAACCCAAAATTGATGAAATGAAAAAGGGTTTTTAAAGGATATTCTCAAATTTCCACCAATATAAATTATGCTTTACTTTGAATTTAATAAATAATTATTATTCATTTTCTATTTGAATTACTTACTAAAGTCTTGATCAATAAGCTGATTGAAAACATTTAGAGCTTTCAAAGGTATCACATTTTTAATATGAAACATGCATCATATTCTATGCTTCATACTATAGGATTAAAAAAGAAAAAAATTGAATTTCATGAAGTTTTGACCAAGTTAAGGTTATTACATATGAGTTTTATATTTTGAAAAGTTGTAATAAAAAATTCATAATTAATTATTTACTTGGAAAAAATTACAAAAAATATGCATCACATCCATTACGATTCCTCTACTTATATCTAAAATCTTATAAAAAAATATTATCATTTTATTGTGGTTAGGGTGGTCCAGACACCTACTTTTATTTTTCCCAAATTTAAGTACTACTACAATGAAATTTCAAATTTTCACCAAATAGATTTTAAAAAAAGAAGAAAAAACCTTGTAGTTTAGAAACTAATTCAATTTGCTGCATATTCTATTCTTAGATATTTTTGAAATAATATAGATAACTATTCAAATTTTTATGTCAAGTTTTCTAACTCCATTTTTCTAATTTTTGCCACTTAAGGGCGATTTCCATGATGATCGCACATACCTGTGAGAAAAAAGCATTGGGCTCATTATAATTACATTTCACCGATATTTAATTTCAACACAAAATTCAATTTCATTTCAAAAGTTCCCCGAATAGTTGTATGTAATCATTTATTGGGCATGGCGAAGCAAATTTTTATTACCACCACCAAAAGAAAATGCTCATGCCACCAAAATTATTTTTAATCACCAACTAGGCATCACATTCCACGTCTATGTCGAATAGAAGTATCCATAATATTAATCTCAGGCATCCACAGTCAACATGAAGATAAAAACCAACAACATATGCAAAGAACAGAAGAAAACCACCACAACAATTTTATCATCACAAAAATTAAAGAACCCAAACACCATTTTCATTACCCAAAACCAAAACGAGCACCAACACTAGAGCCATGATACACACACCCGCTATGTGTCCTTGTAGGGGGCAGGGAAGAGACTTATGCTCCCTCCTCATCTTTATCATTACTAGGCATAGAGCCATCATGCCTGCTCGGAGTTTTTACCGATATCAGTGGGACATCTATTGCTTCCACCCCCAGATCTTCCAGTTGATTTAGTATTATAAGATACCATTGATAACCTAATTTTGTTTTAGTCACAATGTTTGAAGGGTTGTCCGTGATGGAAATTGCTGAGTTCTGTCTTCCATAGGAACCTTAGCCATACCTTATTTTTCTATGCACTCCTTGTACAAACCTTGCAGGCTCCTTACCTTTGGCCTCTATCGTCTCTATAGTCACATCTTGGTTTCTCAACCTACTGCTACATCTAGTAGGAAAAAATGAGGATTTCTCAACAGGGGCCTCCTCCTTGCCCTTCTCCCTCAGAGTTGGAATTTTTTTAGGTACATTCTACTCATGTTCTGGGACATTGCCATGAGGTTTCTACAAGTTAAGCCTTAGGGACCTTCTCACTGGTAACTTAGAAGCAACTGGCTTGCTCATCTTCTCCACTAGGAAACTTCACAGACTTACACCAGGAAACTCTTCACTTTCTATGCAAACTAAGGAAGTTGTAGCACCTGATTGTAATGGTGAAAATGACAACCATTCAATCCACATTTATCAAGCAACTTTGATGATATTTGATCATCAATTTTTCCATCACATGTGTGAGCAAGCAATTAAGCACTGGCTTCCATTTCATCACATTAATTACCCAGGTACTTGGAAATATTCACATCATTCTCAATGGTGGTAGGGAATTAATTACTCACATGCACCAAGACCCAATTGATCGATCCTAAAGAGCATACACCATTAATGCTTACTACTTGTAGAGAAAAATAACTCACATGTGTGTTTCTAATTTTTTGAATGTTGGTTGTCGATCCCCTGATGAGGTGGCGAATTGAACGATTCACATGATTCAACCATGTTTGAATTTCATGAGACCATCGCTCACCAATCCTTTGCCAATGAGATGTGTCCAAGCTAGGAGCCACATCATTCTTTTATGGGCCACACCTCTTGCTCTGGGTGGGTGGACAAAGCCACATGACACGAGTTCACAGACCATGTGGTTTTTATCAAGTCTTCACCTTCTCTTTGTGAGTGAGCGGGGTACGAATAAGATTATTCCTAGCAATCAATCACTACCATCAAATTATGATGTCATACAATAGGATCAATAGTGGAAGTCAAGCTCCATCCTCCATATTAGGATGTGCATCCTTATCTCGTAGACCTCGTAGCTTTTAACAAGTGAGTAGATTAATCCAGTGAGCCAAAGGGGAATGACTCAAATCAATTCTCGAGATATGGTGGTTCCTCAACCTGCACATGAAACGGAGTAAGTTTTAAGAGTGGGGCTATTTCTAGGCCGATGATAGCTAGACCCTCAGTTAAAGACTTAACTCAAGTCTTTCACAATGAAAAAGTCTACCAAACTTTAGGAATTTTTGAATTTTGAAAGTGCGCAAGGTGATCAACATCCCTAGACAAAAGGGCCAGTAGTGACATGTATTCAAGTGCTCAAGTAAGGACTTAAGCTACCGGTGACCAACAGTAGCAAGTTAACATAAAATTAAAGCTCTCAATGGGTTTTAAGATAGATTGTTATACGAAGAGGGTTCACAGACCAAAAACCTAACCCCAACCCTGAACACAAAGTTCACAATCATGGTCTAACTAGGAAATGCTCAAGATATACAAAATTTTTGGAGGCTCCATCAGTGGCTCATGCTCGGGGACATATACCCTCAATGGCTATTGTGAGAATCCAAATCTTAGGCTGAAGCAAACTAGGGAAGAAGCACAAAAACCCAGGAGCTTTTCTGGACAAGGCAAGCAAACACACCCAAAAAGAAACACATAAAACCAAACCTATGTATAACATTTATAAAACTATACAATGCAATTTATCTCTTCAGAAGCCTCTTTTATTCAATTGGCTTCAATTCTCAAACTGGAGGCCCATGGCCCCTAGAATTCAAGACTAATTATTTTCTCTATCAAAAACTTTATCTTGCTCTACTTGGGATGGATCAACACGTGTGTTAAGCATCTCTGAACAACCAACATCATCATAATTGACACCATCAATTCCTCTTGCTATGAAATTTCCATGTTCATCAATCTGTTCTACTATAAGCTCATCCAATTGAGTCAAAAAAATAAAACATTCATATTCCACTTGATCGTGAATTTAAATATCATATTCATTTTGTATATCAAAGTGAAATCCTTCATAGGCACTTTGTTGTATGCTGGGCCAAGCTTTTGAAGTATCAAAGAGAAAGGGTTCATATTTAGCAACATATTCATTGTGCTTGACATGAGTGTTATCCTCATTAGATGGAAACAATTCCATGATAAGGTCCAGAAGATGTGGAGCATTTGCAAAGAATTCAAGTGCACATTCATATTGATTAACATCATGCTTCATATTATTTGTACCCCTATGTTCCTCTCCATACAAATCAAAGAATACTCCAATGTCAACATAATCTGAAGACTCATCAAATTGTTTCTCCTCATCAACATGTAACAATGTTACTTCAGGACCAACAGACCCATCTAGGTACACAACTAGATCATTTAATAACATGCCCCTTTCTTCATCCACATAAATTTTATCTCCATTATCATGTATGGCTGAAAATTCATCCTCTATTTCAAATATACAACCATGTATCATAGGAACAGGAGAATGTTCATCTACATCTCCCTTAATACCAATACTGTATTTGGGACTATCACCATGGACACTGTCATCCTTATTTTCAAATTCCTCATCATGTGAGCAACTTTCATGTTTAATTAACAACAAAATTGAGTTACATTCTTGATGATCATTCAATAGTGAGTACTTATTCCCTTGTAGATAAGTGACTTCACCAATAATCATACCACTACATCCTTCATGAGATTGGGGAGCTTTTGAATCAAGGTTACCATGCTCAAAGATAGAGTCAAAAACCTTAATATCAACCTGGTCTTCATTTTTTATTGTCTTATTTGTACCATTTCCAAAATAATTACAAGTGGTACTTGCCAAGCACTCATCAATATTTTCAGGAAAGAGTAGATTATTCCTACACCAGTAAGGATCATCATTTATCACCTCACCTACTAGTGAGGGTTTATCATATAAGAGATTCTGCCACACCTTCAAATTTTCCACATACACCCTTGCCTTCTCAGTATGAGTATCCCAATACCTTGAATGATTAGTGCACTCAAAGTAATTGTAATCACTTGAGGAGCAAAGATAGATATTCTCAACATCATCTTCATCATTTGCATTCAAGATTATTGATCCGCATTCTGAGAAATCTTTAAATGAAGAAAAATTTTCACTGCCAAACAAGTGCACCCTTTCAAGGTTATCAACATATCCCCTCTTGAAATGAGAGATATCATCTCCATCTCATAAGAAGAATTATAATCAATAGAGGACCGACCAAGTTTAATTTCATCACCTTCATCACTGACTTGTGCATCATTGTCCCTGATCAGATCAAGATGTGGGACTTCCCACCACACCCCTTGTATTTACTCACAATCCAGGACATCTCAAGGATGAAAATCATGCACCATTTCTTTGTATTCATATTGTGTATCTTCATCTATGTTACTTGTGAAATGATAACAATCATCAACCAACTGTCCACATTCTGATTCATCCTCTTGACCTTCCTTTACTGACCTTGGATCCTCCTCATCATGGTAGCCATTGGTTACACTCTGAGGTGATACTTGTCATGTGTATTCATTCTTAGCCTCCTCTACAACCCTTATCTAATCAATTACTTTGCTCAACTTGTGAGGCTTCAACTCCTTTGGTAAAGTACACAATCTTGATTGATATATTTCACAAAACAAATCAATACATATTGAGTCTTCTAGTCTGGTATTTTTAGGTATCTATAATAAAGTGTCCACAAAATTGGAGAATAGATCATAAGGTGATTCCCCTTGATACCTTTTCATCTCATGTAAGTTCTTGGCTGAAAATACTTGATCAACCTTGCTTTGATCCTGTGAGCTTTTCATTTGGGTCTTACCATGATTCTCATATTGTGATGATGGAGAAATTGGAACAATAGAATCTTTATCATCTTGGAATAAATTTCTACTAATTGATCCACTATTCGCATTGGCATGAAAGGTACTAAGATGGCCAGTATTGGTTGCTGCATATCCCTTCATCATTGAAGACTTCAAATTGGTTTCAATACCTATGACAATTTGATATGCTTGATGCAATGTTGTAGGATATTTGTCTCTTAGGAGGTAACTCATATTTTTATCAAATATCCCCAAGTACACCACTAAACACTTTGCATAATTTGGTCTTATGATTGCAGGGATCTCTCTTATTATCTTTGAGAATCTGAGATTAAAAGAAGGAACTAGCTCATCCTCTTCCTTCTCCATACTCATGATTTTTTGTCTAATTAGGATTGGATCAATCCTTTCTCCAAATTGTTCCATGAACACTACTTTAAACTCCTCCAATGAATGTATGGAGGAAGATGGAAAATAAGAGAACCAATCTCTTGCATCTCCTCTTAAGGATTGAACAAATAATTTCATGACAACATCTTCAAAGTCCAATTCATAATATCCCATCATATCAACAAACTCTTGTAGATGTTTGCTTGTTGATTCAAATTTTGCACCATTGAACCTTGTTATCCTATCTCTGATCTTAGGTGGTACAACATTTGGATAACCAAAAATGTTATCAAAACTAATTGCACTGTACCTCTTGGTATTGAAATTCCCTTGACACAACAAAGGTTGTCCATTATGCATGGTTACATTCATATCTACACCAAAATGTGTATCTTGACAATGCATCCCTACTCCTTGAAAGAGGATTATAAAATGTGCTTTGCAATTATACAATGCTATACAAATTCCTTTCTGCAATTATGACTCCGAGCCTTTACAATGCACACCTCCTATGAATTTTGCTTAAGATCTTACAATATATCATGCTTATTTATTATAATGGACTAATTTCAGTTTGCATTCTAAAGGCATGCTAAACTACCACTATTATTCTATCATCTAGTGCTAATTCACCTAATAGGGAATCATTTACATCTCGAGTAGAGAAAAATTATCATAATTTTCTTACAAACATGATCCAATTCTCTTCAATTCTATGAGAATACCTAGAATTTTGCAACAACCGCCCAAATTTTATCTTCTAAATATGTGGATCTGGAGCTTTGATGTACTCTTTATTAGGTTCTTTAGTCAGAGTTGCCACCTCCTATTATGGAGGATTAAACTTCAAATGGGATGAAGTTTCTTCAAAAAATAAAACATGTTCTAGGTTTACTTCCACAACAGAGTCACTTTCAAATCCTTCAAACTTTTCTACAATCAAATCTTCTACCAGGTTCAAGAATTTGTCAATATATGAAAAAGATGTTAAGAATTACCACAACATTTGACTCTGTGATACAAGGATCTACATATGGAGAATGGAAATTAGCCCTAGTAGAGTCGCCATTTTGTTGGTTTTTTTCGAATACAACCTTAGAATTCTCTAAAGAGTAGCCAATTCCTATAATCAAGAACCCTTAAGATGAATGGCCAACATAACAAGTAAATGAATTTGAGATCTTTACTCCTTCACTTCAGGCTCTAGGGGACCTAGGAGGGTCTTCCTAATGGTGTTCATTTTGATCTATTTTATGGAGAGCACTTCAATGTATAGATTGATTCTTGTAATTTGCAAATAAACATAAACCACTAAAGATTTGGCTGATCTTTAAGTAAATAATCATTTATTTACCAGGAACAAGGAAGTATTTCAAATACATGCTTTGTGATTGACAAATTTTAAATGAATTGTATTCTCATTCTAAGTCCATGGTCAGGTAAATCATCAACACATTCAATTGCAAATATTTCTAACAAACATACCAGTGTTTCATCAATTGGGCAATGGAGTTGAACATGCAATAACCAGTAATATACAAACTCTTTAACTCTGATAATAATGGACTATTTTCACACTACCTTGTAGTCTAAAAACTCACAATTCCTAAAACATGAATTCTTATTAGACCCTTTGCAAATTCTCACAAATCTATAACCCTATTTAAGCATTTAATTAACCCTTTGAGTTAAAGAAAAAATAAGGACACACATTCAATTGACATTTGAAGACAAACAATAATACTCTTGATGTTTTCATTCATGACTTGTAGGAACTTACAACAAGAGAGTAAATGTTTTAGGGATAAGATTTGTTTTGATATCAGTAATTTGCATAAAACTACTTTAAGATCATTACATATAAGATTCAAAACCAAGACAATTCAACTTTTCTATTCATTAGCATTATTTCTACACCTAATTTCTACCCGAACCATATATTGGACTCAAAATTTTAAAACCCTCTATAATGAGCCTTGAAATACCTTTTATATTCTAAGGGAGCAACAAGCATCAGACTCATTATATTTAAATTTCACCGATATTTCATTTCAGCACAAAATTCAATTTCATTTCAAAAGTTCCCTGAATAGTTGTATGTAATCATTTATTGGGAATGGGGAAGCAAAATTTTGTAACCACCACCAAAATAAAATTTCGATGCCACCAAAATTACTTTTAATTTCCAACTAGGCATCACATTCCACATCCATGTCGAACAAAAGTCTCCACAATATTAATCTCAGGCATCCACAGTCAACATGAAGACAAAAACCAATAACATATGCAAAGAGCAAAAGAAAACCACCATATCAATTTTATCATCATCACAAAAATTAAAGAACCCAGACACCATTTTCATTACCCAAAACCAAAAGAAGCACCAACACCAGTACCATGGTACACACACCCACTACATGTCCTTGTAGGGGGCAGGGAAGAGACTTCCGATCTCTCCTCATCTTTATCATTACCAGGCACAGATCCATCACGTCCGCTCAGAGTTTTTACCGATATCGGTGGGACCGATATTGCTTCCATCCCTAGGGCCACCAATTGATTCAGTATCATAAGATATCGTTGATAACATGAGTTTGTTTTAGTCACACTGTCTGAAGGGCTGTCCGTGATGGCAATTGGGGAGTTTTATCTTCCATAGAAATTGCAACCATACCTTATTTTTCTTTGCACTCCTTGTACAAACCTTGCGGGCTCCTTACCTATGGCCTCTATCATCTTCATAGTCACACCTTGGTTTCTCAACCTACCACTGCATCTAGTAGGAAAAAATGAGGATTTCTCACTAGGGGCCTTCTCCTTGCCATTCTCCCTTAGTGTTGGAATTTTTTCAGGTACATTCTACTCACGTTCTGGAAAATTTCCATGAGGTTTTTTCAAGTTAATCATTGGGAACCTTCTCATTAGTAACTTAGAAGCAACTGGCTTGCTTATCTTCTTTGCTAGGAAACTTTGCAAACTTACACCAGGACACCCTTCACTTTTTGCACAAACTAAGGAAGTTGTAGCACCTAATTGTAATGGTGAAAATGAAAACCATTCAATCCACATTTATCAAGCAACTTTGATGATATCTGATCATCAATTTTGACATCACACGTGTGAGCAAGCAATTAATCACTGGCTTCCATTTCATCACCATTACTTGCCTAGGTACTTGGAAATTTGTGTATCATTCTCAATGATGGTAGGGAATTAATTCCTTGCACGCACCAGGACCCAATTGATCGATCTTGAAGAGCACACACCATTAATGATCATTGCTTGCAGAGAAAAATGACCATCACATGTGTGTTTCTAATTTTTTGAATGTTGGCCATTGATCCCCTGATGAGGTGATGAATTGAACAATTCGTGAGTCAACTATGTTTGAATTCTGTGAGGCCATTGCTCACCAATCCTTGGCCAATGAGATGTGTCCAAGCTGCGAGCCACATCATTTATTTGTAGGCCCCACCTCTTGCTCTAGGTGGGTGGACAAAGCCACATGTCGTGAGCTCACAAACCATGCATTTTTTTATCAAGCCTTCACCTTCTCTTTGTGAGCAAGTGGGGTACGACTGAGATTATTCCCAAAAATCAATCACCACCATCGGATTATGCCATCGTATGATAGGCTCAATAGTGGAAGTTGGGCTCCATCCTTCGTATTAGGACACACGTCCTTATCTCGTAGACCTCACAACTTTTAACAAGCGAGTAGATTAATCCAACAAGCCAATAGGGAACGACTTAGATCAATTCTCGAGATCTGGTGGTTCCTCAACCTGTATGAGAAAGAAAGTTTGTTTTAAGAGAATGGCCATTGCTAGGTCGATGATAGCTGGACCCTTGGTTAAAGACTTAACTCAAGTCTTTTGCAATGAAAAAGTCTGCTGGACGTTAGGAATTTTTGAAGTAATGACATGTATTCAAGAAGTAATGAATTAAGCTACCGATTACTGAGCATAGCAAGTCAACATAAAATTAAAGTGCTCAAAGGGTTTCAAGATAGATTGTTATACAAAGAGGGTTCACAGACCAAAACCCTAACCCCAACCTTGCACACAAAGTTCACAATCATGGTTCTACTAGGAAATGATCAAAATATACAAAATTTTTGGAGGCTCCATCAATCCCAAGTATCATTTTTCTTCAATGATGTCATTTCTTCATTCATGGCTTCCAACTAGGAATCTGCATTTGACATACCCATAGCCTCTCTAACAATCCTAGGCTCATCAGTGTTAGCAATCAAGGCATTGGTGCAACTGGAATCTAACATAGAATATCCACACCTTTTAGGTTGCTGCTTCACACACATAGACCTTCTCACAAGTTAAGGTTGAGGTTCTTCTTCTTGATCATAGCTACTTGAGCTCTCCTCACTATCAGGTTCACTAGGAGTACATAGTTCATTCTTATATGGAGTAAATGGATTTCCAACTACCTCCTTCTTTTCAGCTTCTTTCACCTCTGGTTGTAGATCAACTATAGAAGGTTTCATATAATAGAAGATCACTCTTATGTTGTACAACACCTTCTCTATAATTGGATTACAAAGCTTGTACCCTTTCACACCAATTCCATAATCGATGAAGATACATTTTACTGCTTTATTTTCTAGTTTTGATCTTTTTTAACTAGGTACATAAGCATATGCCTCACAACCAAAGTCTTTAACATGTCTCAAAGAGGTCTTCTTACTAGACCATACTTCCATAAGCGTTTTATCCACGAGCGCCAAAGTGGGAGATCTATTAATTAACATGTAGCTACAGCCTCAACCCAAAATTTTTGTTCTAGACTAGTATTGCTTAGCATACTTCTTTCCCTTTCCATTAGCATTCTATTCATCCTTTCTGCAAATCCATTTTGTTGTGGAGTATAAGGAGTGGTTCTATTCCTCTTAATTCCATGATCTTTGTAGAACTTATTGAAATCTACAGAACAAAACTCACCACCATTCTCTGTGCTCAAGCACTTTATTTTACTACCAGTCTAATTTTCAACCAAAGTTTTAAATTCCTTAAACTAGTTGAAAACTTCTATTTTACTTTTGAGAAAATAAAAAAATGGCCTTCTCAAATAATCATCTATGAAAGAAACAAAATACACAAATTTTGATAATGAAGGAAAATTAACTAGACCAAACACATCAACATGAATATATTCTAGAATTCTAGAAGATTTATGAGGTCTACAATAAAACGAAACACAATGTTGCTTTCCATAAATGCAATGTTTACAAAAATTGAACTCAATATTACAATCATCAAGCCCTTCAACCAAGTTTTTATTTTTCAAATATTTTAAGCCTTTTTCACCAATGTGGTCGAGCCTTTGATTCCACAACATTGTCTTCTCTACTGGGAGCTTCACCTCCAAGGAATTAGCACCCCTATGAACAACGTCCCCCTTCTCTACTTGGTCAAATTTTCTTGAATTTTTAGAAGCACTGTTACATTGCACTGCACATGTTTCCAACATGTACAAAGTGCCAATTCATGCACCCTTATCCAACACCATAGAGCCTCTAGTCATCTTGCAAACACCATTCAAGAAAGAGACTTGTACACTAGCATCATTAAGATTACTAACTAAAAGCAGATTTCGAGCCAAACCTGGTATATGCATCACATCATTGATCTCTTTTATTCTTCCATTAGGGATTCTTCCACAACCAACAATTTCCAAGTGAGAATCATCTCCTAGATACACCCTTCCACCAACATACTTCTCATACTTTGAAAACTAATCCCTATGAAAGGTCATGTGAGAATATGCACCTGAGTCAATTAGCTAAACATCATTTGATGCCTGTGTCGCCAAAGCTACTATGAAGGCATCTGCACCACTCTGAGATGATTCATTATTAGAATATCTATTTTTATTTTTTTTCTTCTTCTCCTCTTTGCAATCTTTTTAGATGTGTCTAGTCTACCCATAGTTCTAGCACTTCACCTTGGAATTTTTACCAGGAGACTTTGATCTCCCCTATGACTTGGATCTAGAATTTTTTTTTTTTTTTTCTCTTTCCTTTGATCTTCGTTGAACAACAAGGGCCTCCTTAGCCATCTCAGAGGACTTCCTTCACATTTCCTTAGATAGTAGTGAAGCAACCACATCTTCCATCTTGAAAGTGGTTTTTGTACTCCCAATAGCAATTACCAGGTGATCCCTTGTGTCAGACAATGAACACAATAGGAGCATGCAACGATCCTCATCATCTATCTTCAAACGGTCACAAACACCAACTAGGAAATGATCATGTTAAATGCATTCAAATGATTTACAACAGACACTCCTTCCTCCATTTTCAAAGATTACAACTTCTTCCTCAAGAATAGCTTATTTACTAGAGCTTTCCCCTAATAAATGTCACCAACCCTCTTCGATAAAAGATTCATTGTCTTCTCTTCATGGACATTCAAAAGAACTAAATTAGGCAAGCACAATCTAATCAAACCCTTTTCTTTTTAGACCATTGTGTACCAGTCATCTTGTGACGTTGCTAATGGTTTCTTAGAGGACACTACATCCCATAACTTATGATTCATAATAAAATCTTCCATTTTAAGTTTCCACAACTCAAAATTGTCACCATTGAATTTCTCAATATCTATTCTTCTAGATGTGCTCACCATCTTAAATCTGCAATAAATTTACAAACAAATTTCTCTGCAAAACTCCCACTAGATAAGATCAACACTAAAAATCCATCTCACCCACAAGGACAACAAAGCTGATCAAGCTCTGATACCAATTGAAAGGAAAGTACAGTGAAAAATACACCTCCCTAATGCTAATCAATTCATTCAAGTGCACATGAATAACATAATAGGAAAATAAAACATCAACATAGAATAAATAACAGATTTACATGGGAAAACCCTTTCCAAAAAAAACCCACACACCAAAGAAAATATCACTTGTATTACATTAAATTATCAATTACATACAAGTTGCAGAGCTATTCTCTTCTAGGTGTCGATTCATAGAATTAGTTTGGCAACACTACATTCATTCTAATCTTCAACCAACCACCCTCTCCGTCTGTTACAATGCAATACATTGAACTATCATGTTCAATACAATTCATCATTTCATTATACATTACAAACTTCTCTATTTATCTATCTCCTCATTTAGGTTGGCTTAACCTACATTGACATAGTACTACATCATCGACCAATCAAGTATCAAGATATCACAAGCAGTTACATGGTTGTCAGAGAATTCAATTATCACCTTCAGGTTGAAATCATTGAGCCAATGAATACGTTGATTCACAACAATGATGTGTAATCAACTAATAGCTTCATCTGATGTATCCCTATCTAATTAATTTTCCATTACCTTTAGCCTCCAATAAAGTCATATCAGAAAATCGAGGAAACATAGAACAATGTCCCTTTGAACTCTTACCGTTACCTTGATATGCAGGTTACTTACTGTTGTTATTGCCTCCCATTGGATTATCGAGGGGATGACATAGAACCTTTCTTCGATACATAGAAAACCCATCGACGAAGATTATGGCATTACCTATGGTCCCTACCACCAACTTAACATCCATGTCACCGCCATTGTACAACTGACATCACCTTTCACATTGACCGGTTCCACCTTAACGACGCACTACAGTTCCACTCCATCAACTTATCAAGGGGACAACATTGAAGTTCCCAACAACAACAAGTCACTTTGATGTAGTCTCACCGAAGTATCGAGGGGAATGCTTAAAGACTCCCTTTGACATATACATGTCTTTTCGATGATGATTCTCTTTACCTTTGAATTTTGATTGTCAATTTTTTTTTATGTTACTAAGACATTTTCAACTACATTGGGTAAGTGATAATCTTGAAGGCTGATGCTCAACTACTTGCAAAACTTCTAAGTATTTTACCATGCATGTTGTAAGAAACAAGCCGAAAGCCTAAACTTTGAAACTGCATAACTTCAAAGAGTTTTTTTTTTTTTTGATTTCAAAAAGCCTTAATCAATAAGTTTAAGAGATCCATTTCTCAACAAGATCAACAATATCCCTTAAGAGTCCAAAGTACAAAAAGGCAACAATATTTGACAAGTTGTTACTCAGAGATCATTTCACCTAGAAACAATCTATCTAAGACTACATGATCACATAGGGCCCCTCTATAATAACCTCTCTCAATTTTTGATATCTCTAAGGCATTTACCCATGGTGTTGAGTTTTCAATTGATGGAAAAAGGGTTAGATTCATGTAGTGTAAAGTTGCTTCAAGGGGTGTAACTTTCATTATGCTCCTCATACGACCAAATTGATAGTTCCAACATGTCTGGATTGGTGGGTTTATGCTAATAATGGTCCTCTTTCACATCCCAAACACATCGAAATAGTCTGAGCTATATTGGATTGATGATATCCCTTAATATTCCAAATTGCAAAAAGGCAACAATCTTTGACGAGTTGTTACTCAAAAACTTCGTCACTTAGAAACAATCCATTTGAGGCTACAAGATCATGTAGGGCCCCTCTACAATAACCTCTCTTAATTTTTGATATCCCTAAGGCATTTGCTCATGGTGTCGAGTTTTCAGTTGATGGGAAAAGGGTCAGATGCATGAAGGGTAAAGTTGCAAAGGGGTGTAACTTTCATTCTACTTATGCGACCAAATCGATAGTTCCAACACATCTATTTTGGTGGGTTTAGGCTAGGCATGGTCTTGTTTCAAACCCAAACATGTAAAAATAGTCTAAGCTACATTGGACCGGTGATATCCCTTAAGAGTCTAAAGTGTAAGAAGGCAACAATATTTGACAAGTTGTTACTAAAAAATTATGTCACTTAGAAACAATCCGTCTGAGGCTATGAGATCATGTAGGGTCCCTCTACAATCCTTTCTCAAATTTTGATATCCCTAAGGTGTTTTCCCATGGTGTTGAGTTTTTAGTTGATGGAAAAAGGGTCAAATGCATGCAGTGTAAAGTTGCAAAGGGACTGTGTAACTTTCATTCTACTCTCCATGTAACCAAACTGATAGTTCCAACATATTGCTAGGCATGGTCCTGTTTCACACCCAATCACACCGAAACAGTATGAGCTACATTGGATCGATGATATCCCTTAAGATTCCAAAGTGCAAAAAGACAACAATATTTGATGAGCTATTAATCAAAAATTGTGTCACTTAGAAATAATCAATTTGATGTTATGGGATCATGTAGGGGCCCTCTACAATAACCTTTATCAGTTTTTGATATCTTTAAGGAATTTTCCCATGGTGTCGAGTTTTCAGTCGATGGAAAAAGGGTCAAATGCATGGAATGTAAAGTTGTAAAGGGTTATAAATTTCATTATGATCCTTGTACAACTAAACCAATAGTTCCAACACATCTGGATTGGTGGGTTTATGCTATGCATGGTCTTGTTTCACACCCAAACACACCAAAATAGTTTGAGCTACATTGGACCAATGATATGCCTTAAGTGTCCAAAGAACAAAAAGGAAACAATATTTGATGAGTTGTTACTCAAAAACCATGTGACATAGAAATAATTCATTTGAGGCTACAAGATCATGTAGGGCTCTTGTACAATAACCTCTCTCAGTTTTTGATATCTCTAAGGCATTTGGTCGTGGTGTCGAGTTTTCAGTTGATGGAAAAAGGGTAGATGTATGTAGTGTAAAGTTGCAAATGGGTGTAACTTTAATTTTTCTCCTCATGCCACCAAATCAATAGTTACATTTCTAGATAGGTACGTTTAGGCTAGGCATGGTCTTGTTACGAACCCAAACATGCTGAAATAGTTTGAGATACTTGGACTAGTGATATCCTTAAGAGTCCAAAGTACAAAAAGGTAGCAATCTTTGATGAGATGTTACTCAAAAATTGTTTCACTTAGAAATAATCCGTTTGAGGTTGTGAGATTTCATAGAGCCTCTCTACAATAATCTCTCTTGGTTTTTGATATCTCTAAGGCGTTTTCCCGTGGTGTCAAATTTTTAGTTAATGGAAAAAGGGTCAGATGGATGTAGTGTAAAGTTGCAAAGGGGTGTAACTTTCGTTCTACTCCTCATGTGATGAAACTGACAGTTCAACATGTCTAGCTTGGTGGTTTTATGCTAGGAATCAATGAATAAGTGAAGCATTTACTCAAATACATGTAAGTGATGAAGTATACACATGAATACAAAATATACGCATGAAAACACATAAGTCGTAAAGTATACATTGGAATACTCATAAGTCACAAAGTATACACATAAGTTGTAAAGTATGCACTTGAATACATGTAAGTCATAAGTCGCAAGTCATGATCAACACCCATTCCTACAACATTCAAGATACAATTTACGCAATACATAAGAAGTATATACATTGATATATAGAAATTAAAATTTTTGGAATGACATATAACAAAAAAATCACAAACAAATAATCATCATGCTCTTCCACAATAGTAGCACATTGACATTCTAGAGTGACAAGTACCTATAGCAACCATCAAGATAATAATTAAACTACATACAATTATCATGAAAATTTTCAATAATAGACCATAGAAGAGAAAATATAATGTGAAATTTACTAATCTCTCGCATAGCTCTACCAAAGGATCAGAGATGGCTATTGTTGCAGCAACTCCATGGTTCATTGTGCCATGAACATCGCAATATACTTAGAATGGAAAATCTATATGATCTTAATAGAAGATATTCTTGGATTAACAAATCTATATTATTTTAAACAGCCTTAATGATAACAAAATGGTAATGCAAACTAGAAAAGATGATTAGAATAACAAATCTATATTATTATAAACAACCTAAATGATGATGAAATGGTAATGCAAACTAGAATAACAAATCTGTATTATTTTAAACAACCTAAATAATGAACCTTAGCAGATCAAGAAATTTAATTATTATGAAAATTAATCAAAATAAGTTGAAAAATATCATACCTATCCCATACAACAAATGATCTGCTACTCAAGTGTGCCTGAAGGGTCATCTCTTACCTTTAGTGTATCGATTAATGCTTCATGATTAGCACTACTAATTTTCCATGGTTCCTTTTTTTTTTCTATCTAGCATGATGACTCAATAAATTAACATTTGTTGCTATAACAAGGTGTGCATACATGAGAATTGTTTTGTGTTTCTCATAGTCTTCAAATGTAGGTATTCCATTCTTTCTAATCATATATGTTCATGCACCAAGTTCCAAAAAAATAACTGAACCTATATGATCATTAGTTTTGTATCAACAACTAAATATACTTAGAATAACAAATCTATATTATTCTAAACAACCTAAATGATGATTAAATGGTGTATACACCTAAAATGGTCACATTGCATTGTATGGTAATTAATTAAATATTTTTAATATTTAATTAAATCTCCAATTCCATCTACGTATAAATAAATTTAAATAATTTATTTATATTTGTTCATTCTTTCATTTCGATTAAATAAATAAGTTTATTTAATCATCTTTTCTTATTCATTTCTTAATTAATTAAATAAACATTATGATTTATTTATATTAATTATCAATAATCTTGACTTGGATATTTTATTCAAATAAAGATTAAATATTCCTCTCTTTTAAATATATTCTTCTAAAATCCTTTCACAATTGAATATTCAAAATATTTAATTAAATTCTTCTAATATCAATTTGCAATTAAATATTTCTAAAATATTTAATTAATTATTCTAAAGTCACATTACAATTAAATATTACAAAATATTTAATTAAATCTTCCATAGTGCAAAAATCAAAAATGAAATTCAATAAATGAAATTAAATAAATTTATTTATTTATTTAAATTATCTTCAACAGCCGTGAAACAAACTGCCGAAATAGAAAAATTAAATTCCTCTGTTTCTGTGCAGG
The DNA here is from genome assembly GCA_007258455.2 of Sequoia sempervirens. Lineage (NCBI taxonomy): Eukaryota > Viridiplantae > Streptophyta > Pinopsida > Cupressales > Cupressaceae > Sequoia > Sequoia sempervirens. The sequence goes on along the minus strand of VDFB02058242.1, from coordinate 367,962,698 downwards.
CTTGTTCTTGTGAGTTGAAGACAGGCATCCATCCTTCTCTCCAACCTCTCAACATCTTCCATCTTCTTCTCAACCTCTCCATCTCTCACCTTTCAATTTTACCAGATAACTTCATAGTCGTTGATCCTTGCCAGCGAGGATTTTGCCTAAGAAAAACTATAAATAAGACTGTTGGGTCTTTGAATTGAGATAGAAGCTTTCAGTAGGAAAATTATAGTCAATTTGCATAAGCCTTTTAGCATTCATAGTGTTCAAGCATCATAACATAGTATAGAATCATGGCATATCTATTTCATATCATAGCATACTCCATCTACAGCCCCTGTGCATAATTCACAGCCCCTGTCCATATCTGTCAACATTTTCACTTTCACCAGCATCTAGGATAGAATTTCCTTTGCATACTCATTCTGCAGACAGCCATTTGGAGAAGCTGAGCTTACACAATCTGAGAGCAATAGCTTCGAACAAATCTCTAGAGATAGAGAAAGATGGAACGCTTCTGAAGAAATTTCTGTTTTATTTCAATTACATTTCAGCTTTCTTTAGTTTAAAGTTCTATCAATTGTGTGTTTTTGTTTTCAATTTGATTGCATAAATCTAACATACACATTTTTGGCACCCACTGTGGGGCTCTTGCCCCTGTTTCTAACATCTTTTTACAGGTTTCTTTGACAGGTTACGGCCACAAACAGCGGATTAGCGCAAGAAACTCATTTCAGAAAGTGTATACCCAGTTCAGCGCATTTGAGAGTTCCTGCAGCGCCCGTGAGAGTTCCTGCAGTGCTCTTACACAATCCTGCAGTGCCCTCAAGAAATCCTACAACGCATTTGATACATCCTGCAGCGCTAATAATCTATCTTGCAGTGCTTATGAGCCATCCTGCAGCGCATATAAAGATTTTTGCAGTGCCCTTAAGGATTTTTGCAGCACCTATGATGAATCCTGTAGCGCCCGTGAGGACTGTTATAGCGCAATTTTAGAAAACCAGTAAGTTGTAATTTGTAATATAAATACAGTTTAACTGAATCCGACGCAACCGCGGACAGTTGATAATTTTAAATTAAAACAAACCAATCCTAAGGTAGACATCTTAAACTTAAAATGAAGCAATCCTAGGGTAGACATTTCACATTTGATTTTGGGGCTAAAAAGAAATTTCGTGTTTGTGTGAAGCAACATCTTCACTTAGCATAGAAAATTGTATTTTGGGCTTAAAATAAATCTTTGTTTGCTTTGTTGATAGGCCTATGCTCTCCCCTTAACTGGGTGATCAAAATGCCAAACTCACCTATTTTACTTTATGCATTTTATAGTTTTATTAACACCTTTTAGAAGGCCTACCATAGTGGGAAAAAGTACTCACCCTACGGGAACGACCTAAGTGGGAACAGCTAAAGCCAAGTTTTCCAACCCACTCTAATCAAAAGCGGATGGTTGATGAAAATCCCATTCGACGATAGTGTGCATTGATAACCATCCCCAAAGCCTTTGTTCTAAAGGTAGGGAGGTCTCTCGAGGGAGTCTATCATTTGCCGCACTGAATGGAAACCCTTACTAAGAACTTAGTGTAGTATCCTACCGAGTCGGTTTCCGAACATCATATTAATCACAGTGCAGGGGAGGGAAGAATCTACCCCCAAGATACTCACCATATAACTACCAAGGATTGTTTGCTCAGGGGATCCAGTATCCACTTCCGTCACTCTAAGTACACACCTGGAAAAGACAAAAACACGGGCGCCCTTTCGGGGGTGACACGGCTGTGTGAGTCAACACAGTTTTAAGATGTGGGTTGTTGATTACTATGATGACCTACTTGAGAACTAAGAGTGAGTCTGTTTGAAATGCTTATCATGTGTAAAACCTGTTAAAAAAAAATTTTAAAAAACATTTTGGTCATACACTTGATGTTTAGCATAGGACTTAAGACAACTATTCTACAACTTGTTTGATGTGTTTTCAATACACTAATTCAGACAAGATCATCCAACACTCACTATCACATTGATTACTCTCATGTTACGAGATTGGAAATCCACAATGTTTGTAAAGAAGTCTGTTTTCAAAAGGATTAAAAAGCCAAAGAAACCCCTTAACCACAAGAAACTATTGAAGAAGCAATGATTTTTGTATCAAAGCCGAAAATTTTTACTCAAATATAGAACCTTTCTTCATAGGTATCATGATTGTGTTAGAGGTCTTTCTGATGATTATGCTATAGAACCCTTGTACTCACAAGCTTACTTTCAAAGAAGAGCCCTTTCTCAAAAGCATAACCATAGTCAACGCATTCGTTTCTGTTATATTCCCCAACCTGCAATTGAATATTCTACTCGTCCAAATCAAATTTTGCAATAGAGAACTCAGATCACATTAGGCATTCGTCACTAAATCCATCCTTTTACAAAATTATGATCAAAACTTTATAAAGTGCAAAATCATCATCTTCTTGATCTTTTGCTTAAATTCCCATCAACAGGATTTTCATCCTTCCAATTAGGGAACAACACAAGCTAAAGGTTAGAAACTTTTCAAGTCATAGAATCTTCATTCTATCCTGACTTTCATATCTATCACATAATTGCACTATTTCACATTCTTTTGATCAAAAGTGAGTAAGAATTTGGAACAAAACTTATGCCTGTCTTCACAAGATCTCAAAAACACATGGAAAAAGACGAGGGAGAAACCACTACAAGCAAAATGGGTGACCATACTGAAAAAGAAGAGGATACATTTAATCTTGACGAATTAATAGAAGAAAAGCTTCAAGAAGCAGAACAAGATCCTCAATTCCATACTCTTATGGAAAGGATTTTAGAACGAAACAAAGAAAGATATTTTCTTTCATTAGCTAATCAAGGAGCTAAGTTACCTCACAATTTTGACATAGAAGGGATTAAGCAGAATCCTGAAAATCCTCCTACTGACTTTAGTGCCCTTACTCAACAGATAAAAGAATTACAAGGGCAAATAAAAGAAATGCAAGGGGGTACAACAAAGAAATATGTTTTGGAAGACATATCTCCTTATCCATTTGATAGGAGTCTTCAAATGATCCCATTTCCAAAACATTGTGAGATTCCTAAGTATGATAGGTACAATGGAAAAACTGATCCCATTGACCATGTGAGGGATTTCCGAAATATGAGTCTAGAATTCGCCTATGACGATACATACTTAATGCGATTATTTCCACGAAGTCTAGGTGTACAATCCATGGAGCGGCTTTCCAAGATTACTCCACCCATCAAAACTTTTGAGGAATTGATAAATTAGTTTATATCACAATACTCCTACAACATTCAACATCAGATAACAATGCTTAATCTTTGTAAAGTAAAACAAAAAGTAGGAGAACCCTTCACTACGTTCTTGCAAAGGTGGAGAAGGTTATTTGCACGATATTCTTGTCCTATTCCTGAAAAGGAAAAGATGGATATCTTCATCAATAGCTTAGATCAAGAATTAAGCTATAGGCTTAATCTTCATTGTCCTCACAACTTTGAAAAATTGATTGAAAATGCAATCACAATTGAAGGGACCTTGGTTAAACAAGGAGTGATAAAACTTGATAATCCAAGTACATCAAACCAAACAACAATGATAAAACAAGGTTTTGGAACATAAACAAAAATGTTGTCAATGATGGTATAGTGGATGCAAATAATCTATGAACAAGACCATCTGTCTTTAATTTATCAAGTGCTCCATGAACCAATCAACAAGGAAATACAAATCAACAAGGAAACAGCAATCAACAAGGACAAACCTCCAAGCAAGAGAGCATGACCAATCAAAATCATGGTAATTTCAATAGCAATCTTGGCAATACCCAAACATCAAATCCGTCTAGACCTCCATTCTTTTCAAATCGACGAAATTTTACCGCCTTGGGTCAATCTCTTGAGTTTGCTCTCAAGGAGCTTCTTGATAATAAGGTTATCACCTTACCACCACAAAGAGATTATGAGCCACGAGTCAAACCACCATCATGGAATGACTCGTATTATTACAATTATCATCAATGTAAAGGTCATAGAACGAATAATTGTCAAGCTTTGAAAAATCTTGTACAAGATTTAATTGACAATGGCACTATTACAATCAAAGGACATCATACCAATGACGAACATCAAGCATTCAAAGATCCTTTACCAAACTATCAAAAGGGGGAAGCATCAGATATCAAAGCCAAAAGCATACATAATGTTGAAGACAATATAATCCGTCACATCTATGTTGATGATCAAAGAGTTAATGTTATCAAAATCAAAGGAAAACAAGAATATCAACAAGTTAATGTGACTACGAGAGGACAAGCAAAAGTTGTTTTAAAAGGGAGTTCATCTAAGACAACTATTCCTTCTCCAAATCAATATAATTTGGTTGATCAATTGAGAAAAACATCAGCTCAAATCTCCATCCTTGAACTTCTCAAAATATCCCCCATACACAAGAATATTTTAGAAGAAGCTCTTGTAAACACAACTGTTGATACTGATCTGGATGTAAACAAATTTCAAGCCATGGTGGGACATTTGTCTTCCCCCACTTGTCTTTCATTTTCTGACAAAGATGATGCTTCCATGACACATCCACATAATTCATCGCTCTATCTTGAAGTCATGATCCATAAACACTGAATTAGACGTGTCTTAATAGATGGAGGAGCTAGTTTAAACATTTGTACCTTAAAGCTAATACATGCCTTGGGAATTTCAGAAAATGCTATTGATCCACGAAGGAAAATAACTATCAAAGCATATGATGATGAAGAAAGAGCTTCTAAGGGATTAATATTGCTGCCTATCAGAGTGGGACCTGTTGTGAAGAACACATTTTGTCAGGTTCTAGATCGGGATCTTTCTTATAACATACTTTTGGGTCGTCCATGGATTCATGATATGCAGGCGGTGCCATCAATGTATCATCAATGCATCAAGTTTCCATATGATGGATAGGAAATAACTATACAAGCCGATTACAATAGTACCCAAACTTGTTCAAATCTTCGAGCAACTCAAGATGCCTTTGTGCCACACAATAGGGAGGCTCTTGCTATTTCTTCTTTCAATCTACAAAGCCAATTGCAAGAATTGACAAAGAATCTTGACACTAAGCTAAATTTTAAAGACAAAGGAGTTGGTGAATATTCACTGTATCTTTCTACTTTACCTCTTTCTCTGAGGTCACATGGTCTGCCAACCTTATCAAACCAAAAGATTGCAACAGCCTCTACATCCCAAGCTTCTGTGCCAATCACAAAGTTTGACAGAAAATTTATTAAATCCAACACCACTGAAGAAGAAGTTGAACATAGGAACATCCTAAATTGGTTATACAAAGATGAAGATGACTCTCTCTTACACATTAAGTTACCTACAGAACAATATGGTAAGGGGTATGCTATCATGCAGAAAATGGGCTATGAAGGAAATGGTCCTATAGGAAAAAGAAGAGAAGGAATTGTGGAACCAATTCAACCTATTTCAAAGCATTCAAGTGATAAAACAGGACTTGGATATGGTAAAGAAGACTATACTTCACAACAAGCACAATCAGCTCATGAAGAAGGATCAATGTCAGATAAACCTCATGAATCAGTTTTCCAATTGCAGAATAGTTCAGATACTGATTCCAATGAATATGAATGGGACACCATTTATAATGATGAATTTTGGAGAGACAAACAAGTTGATACCATACATAAATATGCCCCTATTTTCATTCAAGGAGAAGGTTCAAGGCCTCCACTTGATTATGTTTTACAAAGCGATCATGACTCAAGTGAGGACGATTCAGATTCTAACACAATTGATGATCAACAGGAGAATACCATCATAGACCTTGTCTACCATGAGGATGATAGTCGCATCATGACTTTGACAATTCAAGACCTTACCCAACCTAATGATCCCATGCCTTTAGTTTATCCAGAACTTATTGATTGGGACATTGATGCACTTATCCATATCCCTACATTCCATGATGATGAGGACATTATAAATTTCCTTTGTTCCTCTAATGAAGAAAACAATTGTTTCATCCAAGAATTTCATACTCATGATTTTGATAAGGAGGGTGTCAAGTCTCTTAGCTGCAAAATAAATGAAATAAAAGATGGATCTATTGGTGAAAACTGAAAAATGGCAGTGATAGATTACAACAAGAGAAAAATAAAGAGCGAATCTGATAGTGAAAACCTTTCTGAGGCACTGAAAGATGAGAAACTTGACACTCTTCCCAAGCATTATCATGAAAGATCTTCTATTTTGATCGAACCAACAAAATCAATCAATATAAGTACAACAGAGCAGCCAAAAATTTTGCAACTTGCATCATCATTAACAGTTGAAGAAATCTTGAAATTCATGGAATTCTTGAAAGAGAATCAAATTAACTTTGCTTGGTCATATGCTGATATGCCAGGGTTAGATCCTAATCTGATAATGCATCATTTATCTATCAAGGCAGGGGTAAAACTTGTGAAGCAAAAGCTTAGAAAAATGCATCCACATGTTGCATTATTGGTCAAAGAGGAATTAAAGAAACTTTTGGATGTTGGATTCATTCGAACTATTGACTATGCAGAATGGATTTCCAATATTGTACCTATTTCAAAGCCAGATGGAAGGATCAGAGTTTGTACAGATTTCAGAGATTTGAATAAGGCTTGTCCTAAAGATGACTTTCCTTTTCCCAACATAGATATGATTGTCGATTTAACTACTGGCCATGCAATGTATTCATTAATGGATGGATTTTCAGGATACAACCAAATAAAGATTGCACCAGAGGATCAAGATAAAACAACATTCACATGTCCTTGGGGTACCTATTGCTGGAATGTAATGCCATTTGGGTTAAAGAATGCTGGAGCCACTTATCAAAGAGCAATGACAACCATTTTTCATGACATGATGCATACATTCATGGAAGACTATGTTGATGATTTACTCACCAAATCTCACACATGAGAAGAACATCTGGAAATCTTATCAAAAATATTTACCAGAATGGAGAAGTTTAATGTTCGACTCAATCCAAAGAAATGTGTCTTCGGTGTTACATCTGGAAAACTCCTAGGATACATTGTTTTAGAAAAGGGCATAGAGGTTGATCCAGAAAAAGTACAAGCTATAATGGACATGCCGCCACCATGAAATATCAGTCAGCTTCGATCATTGCAAGGATGACTACAGTCCATCAGGCGGTTTATAGCTCAACAAAAGCTTGCCATTTACGCATTTATTGCATAAGAATGTCCCATTCAAATGGGAAGACAAATGTGAAGTAGCATTCAATCAGATCAAGCAATATCTTATGCACCCACCAGTGTTAATTCCACCCATTCCAGGAAAGCCACTCATACTCTATATTTCAGCAACAGAAGTATCCTTAGGAGCATTGCTAGCACAAGAAGATTCTACAGGTAAAGAAAGGGCTATATACTATATCAGCAGAACTCTAACAAGTCATGAATTAAACTACAGTTTCATTGAAAAAGCTTGCCTTGCAGTGGTGTTTGCTTCTCAAAAGTTGCGGCATTATATGTTGGCTCATACAGTTAAGCTGATAACCAAGATTGATCCATTTAAATACTTACTAAGCAGAGCTACTTTAACAAGGAGACTTGCAAAGTGGGTAATGATCTTAAGTGAGTTTGACATTCATTATGTAGATCGAAAAGCTATTAAAGGATAGGTCATTGCAGATCAGTTGGCTGAAGCACCTTTACAAGAAGAAAATCCAATGCACATTGAGTTTCCTGATGCAGATGTTTTCACAGCAACAATTCAGAAATCATTGACATTGTACTTTGATGGATCTTATACACAATATGGTTCGGGGGCAAGGATTCTCTTTGTTACACCTAAAGGACATACCATTTCACGATCATATCGATTGATGTTTCCTTGTACAAATAACATAGCTGAATATGAGGCATTGCTCATAGGATTGAAAATAGCATTAGAATGGCGGATTACAGAGCTCCAGGTCTATGGTGATTCACAACTTGTCATTAATCAAATTAATGATGACTATCAAACTAAAGATGATAAGTTGTTACCTTACAAAAACATGGTGGATGATTATAAGAAGTATTTTGTGTCAATCAAGTTTTCACAAATCTCAAGGATTGATAATAAAGCTACGGATGCAATGGATACCATTGCTTCCTTATTACAACTATCAGAAGATCAAATCAAGTATGAATTCTTGGTGGAACAATTGTTTTTTCCCGCCTATGATAATCCTGAGATCCAAGTCATATATCATTTAACCAGTTCTGATTCACCTTTATATGGAAAGACTTATACCTATTTGAAAGATAACATCTTACCTTCGGATTTATCCTGCAACCAAAAAAGGAATTTCATCCGCCAATCATCCTGTTATACCTTAATTGCCGATATCCTTTACCGACGCGGTCTTGATGGTACACTCCTTAGATGTCTTGAATGTAACGAATCTGAAAAATCCTTACAAGAGGTTCATGGTGGTATTTGTGGAACTCATTCAAGTGGTTTGACCTTAGCCAAGAAACTTGTCAGAATGGGATACTATTGGCCTACCATGGAAAAAGATTCTTATACTTTTGTCAAGAAGTGTTCTAAATGCCAAATCCATGGGAATCTAATTCATGCACCTGCACAGGAACTGCAACCTTTCATTCCGACATGGCCTTTTTCTCAGTGGGGACTAGATCTTGTTGGAAAAATTCATCCTTCATCATCAAATGGTCATAAATTCATCATTACAGCTACGAAGTATTTTACAAAGTGGATTGAAGCTGTTCCTTTGACAATAGTGACTGGTAAACAAATATCTTCATTTATCCTAAATTATATCATTTGTAGATATGGAATTCCTAATTCTACCATCACTGATAATGGAAGGCATTTCAAGAATCAAGATGTGGATGAACTTTGTGAAAGATTTCACATCCAACACAGGTTCTCTACACCTTACTATCCACAGGGTAATGGTCAAGCAGAAGCTTCCAACAAAACAATCTTGAAGATCTTGAAGAAGACAGTAAATGATGCCAGTCGTGATTGGCATGTCCAATTAAATCCAGCTTTGTGGGCATACAGAACCAACAGGAGCTACACCATATGCTTTGGTTTATGGAGTAGAAGCAATCTTACCACTAGAGGTTGAAATACCTTTGCTTAGGGTCTCACTCAAGGGATTGATAAGTGATGAAGATTACAGAGTTTCTCATCTGCAAGAATTAGAACTGTTAGATGAAAGACGTCAACATGCAGTTGATCATTTGAAGGGTTATCAACAGGTTATGTCTCGTAGTTACAATCACAGAGTTAAACCACAAAATTTCAAGTAGGTGACTTAGTCTTAAGAGAAAATCCATGTAATCAGCAAGATAGAGAAAAGAAAGGGAAATTTGAACCAAACTGGCTTGGTCCATTTGTCATCATTGCAGCATACGGTTCTGGTGCATATCAGTTATCTACGTTAGAAGGGGACCTGTTTGAAGAACCGATCAATAGCATTCATTTGAAGAAATTCTATGTCTAAATCAGAAAACGTCCCTGAAAAAATTCAAAAAAAAAAATCAGAAAACGTCCTGAAAAATTCAAAAAAAAAAAAAATAGAAAAATCATGAAAAAGTGCAATAAAAAAAAGTGGTGAAAACCTGGCAAATAGGCGCTACTTGTGATCAAAATGGGCTCCTCCATCTATTAGCTTATGTCTTGTATTCACTTTTGGCATCATCCATCCATATCTATCATCTGTATATATCTTTTATATCCATATCATATGATAGGGATCCTTATGTTTCATCATGGTTTGATGAAATTTGTACATATCTTTCATCTTTAGGTTGTGTTTACACTGGGGGAAAAAGCTGAAATATAGATTGTACAAGAAAGGGGCAATGAGCTTTTTGAACATCACAAACAGACACAAAACAGTTTGCCAAAATACAACAATCATTGTTATATCAAATCAACCACAACATGCTTATTCAATGCTAATGGACATCAAAATAACATGATCCAAAACAAACATCAAAACAAAAACATCAATGTTGATAACCAAAGTTGGATGATCTTAATTTGAATAATGTTTGAAACATTTTAAGCAAGATTTGAATTGTTGTTTGATTTTCTATCATATCTCTGGAGCAATTCGATGATGTACTGAACTAGAAAAGTAAGGAAGGAGTATGATTTTTATTTGTCTGCTGTTTGCGAGGAAATCATTAGTACTATGCAAATTGGTCATGAGACATGCTCTATTATGGATCATTGATGACATTTCAGAATTTGCATGGGAAATGGGTTAACTCTTGTCTATTTATGCATGCAATACTCAGGTCATCTCGGTTCAATTATACCTAGATGCTTGTATTAACTTGCTATATCAAAAATCATGAAAGCAATACTCAGGTCATCACTGGTGCTAACATACCCTTTGATGCTTGTATTAACTTTCAACATTTCAAATGCTCTATAATGATACAAAAAGCACAAATAAGCTCTCCAAATGGCAATATTGTATGGATATCCTGCATGGTTAGTATAGATTGCATTCATGTTAGAATTTGCATTTTATATTCATAGATTTCTCAAAATCTGGCAAAGTATCAAATGGTTCATATCTTTTCGCATACATGACTGAGTATATTTTGACATTCACAAAAACAACATTTCATACATATTTGCATCAGAAAATCATAAAAATAAAGCATGCATACATACACATTCATTCACATGTATAAATTGTATTGTACATCATATTTATATAATCATTCATCAAATAGAGTTCATTTCATCTCATATATCATGCATATATATACATCATAAACATGTATAAATTGAGAAATCATTATATCATAACACATCATGCATATAAGAAAATAGACGCATTTATCTCATCATAAATCATTGTTGCATTTCATATATCTCAAAAATGAATGTCAAAATATACAAGGATGTCAACTAAACATGATATAACATCATAAAAAATGAGACCATCTTAGGGTGTATACAAATATCTCAAAAGAGTATCACAAAAACATCATCTACAATGCACTAGGTAGTGCTATCCTCTGAGGGAGCTGGTCTGGGACCTGTACCACCTGCCCCTAATGGACCTGCTCCGCCTGTCCCTGATGGTCCTCTTGGAGGTAATGGTTGTGTGACACCTCTACTGGTAGTACGAGAGTGACTATGAGTAGACCGTGACCGAGTATAACTCTCCCTCCACTCAGGTGGAACATCATCATGATATCTGGTTCTATAAAACTCGGCCTCCCGGGTGGCTTTGGTAACCTCTCTCATCATGTCACCAGGTAGGGTGCTAGCTGCTACTCTCTATAGACTATCTGCCAAAGCAATGGCCTGCTCACCCCGTTGTCTAGTTGTATCCCTCTCAGCAGTAACTGAAGTCAACTGTCCCTGCAACTGTGTAATCAAGGCCTGTGCCTGTGCTAGCTGAGTCTGTAAACTCTGTACTGTACTCTATAGAGAGGATATCTGACCTGATACTACTAGATCTACTAAAGGAGATGGATCTGTATGTCTCATCCATGGTCCACCTCTGCCACCTCTCCTACCACCTCTCCTACCACCCCTATCACCACCCCTACCATCACCACCGTCATCTCCCTCTGAATCATCACCCTTTGAAGCCGAATCTCTCTATTTTCGTCTCTATGCAGCAACAGGAGCAATAGGCTCATCAGGATCAAACATACGTAGTGTAGGATGCTCTAGGATATATTGGTTGTACTCTGGTGTCGTCCCTGCATCGAGAACATCAACTCGGTAATCCCACATCACCACTCCTAAACTGGTGAACTCTGCCACTGCTGTCTCATAGGAAATCCATGGACCCCATAAATGGCCGAACCCACAGGCATACCCTGAATCCGTCCAAACTGCCGACATACTCGTCCAGCAAGAAATCTCTCAATGATCCACAAAGTACGCCCAATCAAAAATTTGGATGTACGCACATAGGGCATCTCCCTCGCATCCTCTGGCCATGCCTCACAATCTAAATATGGCCGCCAGCATACTGTATCCAGACCATCCAAGAGACACTACCAATGATCTAGTTTTCCCAGTCTCGGCTGAGCGATAATGTCAGCATATCTCCATCTATACGATCGATCGGCTGGTCGCTATCCTCGAGTCAATGGTCACAAAACAACAAAGTGCTCCCATGCCCATATCTATAATAATGAGCAACCAACAGCAAAACTCTGGCCTCTACCATAAACAATATGATGTAACTCATCATACAAGTGAGCAAGCATGCATGTGCCCCATGCATACCGTGTCCCCTGCATCACCATACTCTCTAGCACACGACCCCACCCGATCGCGAACCCCTTCGACCTATGGTCAGGGCACAACACACCTCCAATGAATCTTGCAAGTACAGATGGTAAAGGTGGATATGTATCTGTCATCTCGCCCCATGGGATGAAGTATCCGGCAATCTGATCATCTCAGAAAATCCTCCTCAAAGCATCAGTGCCTCCAACCTCTCGGCTATCAAATACCACTATCTCCCCCATCACTGGGATCCTTAGGATGCGATATACGTCCTCAGGGGTCACTGTAATCTCTCTGGTCGGTAAATGAAATGTGTTGGTGTCACTATGCCACCGCTCAGCGAGTGCTGTCAATAAAGCCCCGTTGAGGCAAACCTCAGGCATATCAAGCAATGACCTCAATCCACAGGCCTCAATCACATCTCGGTCTGACTGTAACAACTGTGGAATCAATTTCCATGTACTCGGAAATGTCTCTCATGACTGCAATACGCCCAATCTCTCCTGTTGACATATCATGACAAAGCAAAATCAATATCAAATCATCACGATTTATCAATCAAATCTAAATATCAAACTATTTGTTTTTCATTTTCATGGAGAGCAGATAATCAACATCATGTTTATTTTTACAACTTTAGAAATAAACATATCAATCAAATTATTTGTTTTTTTTTTATTTTCATGGAAAGCAGATAATTAACATCATGTTTATTTTTAACAACTTTAGAAATAAACATATCAATCAAAACTATTTGTTTTTCATCATCATGGAAGGCAGATAATCATAATCATCTTTGTTTTTAACAACTTTAAAAGCAAATCTATCAGTTCTTATTTTTTTTTCAATAACTTTGGGAACAAATTTATCACTCACAACAACAGTCAATCAAGGGCGCTACAAAAAACATCATAAGCGCTACAGAAATCCTTATATGCACTACAACATCATGGGCGCTACAGAAATGGTTAAGAGCGCTACAGAATCTATCATAGGCGCTACAAAATCAAATGCGCTACAAAAATGGTTAAGAGCGCTACATAATCTATCATAGGCGCTACAGAAACAAATGCGCTACAGAAATTGTTAAGAGCGCTATGGAAATTATTAAGGGCGCTAAAACACAATACTTCATGACTTAAACATTGAAAAGTGTGCTTCAAATGGAAAATTTTCAAAACACATGAGTTTCACGGGGTACATACCGGGGGTCCGTAGTGTGTTGGCCGCTGATGTCATCGAATGCGCTCGAAACGGTGCTGGTGAACGGGAAGTGCCATCTTTCTCACTCTAGAGCTCAAAATTTGCAAATTTTACTAGGTTAAAATGGAAAATGACATTTTTAACCTATATAATGGTAAAATTGGGGCATTTTATCACATTTTAACAGAGTAGGGGCAATTTTTGAAATTAATTTTCATTTTACATCTCTCCAGGTCAATTTTTTCATATCATTATGTTCGAACGATGAATCAACATTTTTAAAATCATAAAATATATATATATATATATATATATATTCACAAAAATCAAAATCTAATCAATTCATCGTTCGAGGGGGCATACACCTATCAATATTTGATAGATAATATCTCGGGAAAAATTTCAAAATTCTTTGAAGCAAGACGTAAAACACATCACTTCAAAGAGGGGCAAAATGTATACACCTAAAAATGGTCACATCGCATTGTCTGGTAATTAATTAAATATTTTTAATATTTAATTATATCTCCGAATTCCATCTACGTATAAATAAATTTAAATAATTTATTTATATTTGTTCATTATTTCATTTCGATTAAATAAATAAGTTTATTTAATCATCTTTTCTTATTCATTTCTTAATTAATTAAATAAACATTATGATTTATTTATATTAATTATCAATAATCTTGACTTGGATATTTTATTCAAATAAAGATTAAATATTCTTCTCTTTTAAATATATTCTTCTAAAATCCTTTCACAATTGAATATTCAAAATATTTAATTAAATTCTTCTAATATCAATTTGCAATTAAATATTTATAAAATATTTAATTAATTCTTCTAAAGTCACATTACAATTAAATATTACAAAATATTTAATTAAATCTTCCATAGTGCAAAAATAAAAAATGAAATAAATGAAATTAAATAAATTTATTTATTTATTTAATTTGGGGACTATCTTCAATAGCCGTGAAACAAACTGCCGAAACAGAAAAATTAAATTCCTCTGTTTCTGTGCAGGCTTGTTCCCGTGGGTTGAAGACAGGCATCCATCCTTCTCTCCAACCTCTCAACCTCTCCATCTCTCACCTTTCAATTTTACCAGATAACTTCATAGCCATTGATCCTTGCCAGCCAGGATTTTGCCTGAGAAAAACTATAAATAAGATTGTCGAGTCTTTGAATTGATAGATAGAAGCTTTCAATAGGAAAATTATAGTCAATTTGCATAAGCCTTTTAGCATTCATAGTGTTCAAGCATCATAACATAGTATAGAATCATGGCATATCTATTTCATATCATAGCATACTCCATTTACAACCCCTGTCCATATCCGTCAGCATTTTCACTTCAACCAGCATCTAGGATAGAATTTCCTTTGCATACTCATTCTGCAGACAGCCATTTGGAGAAGCTAAGCTTACACAATCTGAGAGCAGTAGCTTTGAACAAATCTCTGAAGATAGAGAAAGATGGAACGCTTCTGAAGAAATTTATGTTTTATTTCAATTACATTTCAGCTTTCTTTAGTTTAAAGTTCTATCAATTGTGTGTTTTTGTTTTCAATTTGATTGCATAAATCTAACATACACAATATGAAAAGTTAAATTTTGTTTGTTTTGATTTGATGTCGCTGTGCATACTCTATGCATTTTTTGTGTGTTGTTTCTCTACTCTGTCCATCCTATCACAGCAGTGACTTTGTGTTTTATTGCACCCCTGCCACCCAATAGTAATGGGAAATTTTTCTTTTCCTTCTTGCAGTTGCTTCTCACCCTCTTCACCTTCTAATCATGTTCATGATGTACCTTCCACTACAACTAAGACTGCTTTGAAGAATTTTCTACATAAATTTAGTGATATAGACCAGCTTCAAGAAATGATTCATTTTATCGAAGAATTACTGAATATCGCAGTAAGTTATCTAGACATATGCTATGCATCATAAGAATGTCTGCAACTATATTTTAACATACCTTTTGCTTCCCAGCAATTTTTGACAACTACACTTTGCTTACCCATTTAGGTTATATTTAGTATAAATATATTGTTGTCCAATGCAGTTAGGAGAGAAAAGTGAAGAAGGATCTAGTTTAGCAGTAAGTTGTTATATCCAAGATGGCCAAACATTCCTAGAGATGGTAGAGGAAAACATGGGAAAACTTCATGAAAAGGTAAAGTTTCCACGTGGGAATTATAAAATCAACTGGTGATATCATTCCAATATGATTTAACAACCAGTTATAAATTATTGAGTGATTGTAACTCTAAATATTTGGGAAATAAATTACACTAAATAGATGTCGAATTTCATAGCTTACTTACCCATTCATGGATTATTTCCATACAGGAAGATTCCATGGATGGTACAAGTGCAGAGATAGTGAGAGTTGTTACAGATTTTCTCAAAGCCGTTGGGAAAATTTGTTGGGTGGGATTGACACTTTCTATGGTGGGATTTCTATTGGAAAGATTCAATCAGATGTCTAACAACAAGAGTGAGTGCCTTGAAATTTTGAAAAGGATGGTTAGTCTTGGGAAGAAAATTATGTAGTTGAATGACCAGATGCCAGACCAAAAGCAAAAACTAAATGAGGCAGTTGGGTGTATTGTTCTAGGATTCACCATGTGTGCCTCCCAACTTGCAACTACCAAAATTTTTAGGTCAATTCAATTATTTGAGTAGTTTTATTTGAATTAATCTATTTCATATGTTGAGGGTGTATATTAAATCAACATATCTAATGTAAATCCAATATTTTAATTGTGTGAAGGTTTCTTACTACTTCTATGAATACCAATAGTCTAACGAGTTTCCAATTTAAAATAGACCATTTGAATGATGACCTTATATTGTGGGATGTAACTGACATGGAGAAAATACTATCAAAGATTGCTTCATAGTAACATGAACTCTATGCATACCAACCAGCAGGTAGAATGCTTTTCAATTTTAACAATCTCTCCTTGTTATGTTTTGAGTTTCACCACAAACACTAATTGATTTTTCTCACAAAATTTTACAGTTGGAATTGAGAATGCACAAGAAACAATAATACGACTTTTAGATTTGAATTTGCAAGATACATCAATACAAGTTGTGGTTGTCTATGGTTTTGGAGGGATGGGTAAAATGACCCTCACTAATGTCATTTATGCAAACATTCACCTCCACACTTATAAGCATTTTAGAATTCATATGGAACAAAATTGTAACAACAATGATTTGAAAATCCTTTAAAAAAATATTTTGAATGGATTGTTCCATCAGAATGTGAAATTGACAGACTATGGGCAAGGCCAGGGAATAATTAGGTCGATCTTTAGAAAGAATCCTAATCAGCCTCTATTTTTATACATTGACAATTCTTTGAAGAAAGAGAATACTTTTCACTACTCAAAATCTCCACAAGATAGACATATTTCTTGGAACTAATATTGTACACCATGAATATCATGTGAATCCTCTTACATAGACAGAAGGTAGAAGGATTTTGTTGAAGAAAGCCCTAAAGTACAATGATGAAAGGAACATACAATTCCTCCTCAAGGTGTGTGACGATGTCCCATTTCTATTGGAAATAGCTAGTTCACAAATGGCTATAAATAGCAGAAATACAAACAATTTAGTATTAGAGTTGCTTGGAGAAGGAGAGGTGGTGGAAGAGGATGATATAAGTGACCAAATGGTTGATTTTGTATACCACAAATTATTATCACCTATTAAAGAGGCTTTTCTAGATATCACATCCTTCTTTTGTGCTTGGCCAAGTGAAGAAGTGGCGTACATTGTTAGTGAGGAGGAATTTAGATCTCTAGAAGATGTAGCATTCATCAAGAGATCTTAAAAAGGTCATGTGATTTTTCATGACATAGTTCAAGCAAGAGGGAAAAAGATTTCAGAGCAAAACAAAATGACAGACTTCCAAGATTTTTTGAAATGTTTGAAATATGAAGAGGTATTTCATAGTTATAATGTTTGGGTTTGTCTTAAACATCATATTTTAAGTTTTGATTTGTTTAGGTGGTTCATTTGAAATCACATTAATAGGTGGATCTCATTGAAGAAACCAATGTAATTTCAGATGGACCATCTAAATAAATCAAAGCTTAGAGTGTGATAGTTAAACCTAACCCAATGTTTGATATCATATTATGAAAATATATTTGTTATTCACAATCATAGGACATTTTTTATTTACAACCATAATGATATATATGGTTAATTTTCATGGAGAAACTCAAAAATTTAAAAGGCATCTTTCTTAATGAAAATTATAAGCATCCTCCAATTGAAATTAATGATGATCATCTTAACTGTCTGGCCAGTTCACTAAGAGTGTTATCTTATGAAGGATCCCAAATAAAATTCAAAGGGAAATGTCATAAACCATTCAAACAACTCAAATACCTCCAAGTTGCAAGTAATATTTTTGATTTACCAATGGAGTTTGAGAAACTTGAGCATCTCTCCATATACAAGGGCCCAATCATGCAAGGCATGAGCTTCAATGAGGTAAGATCTCTCCTCTTGAGATCATATTTTTCATTTCAATTAGCTTTGATTAGATTATATAATAAAATTTGGCATCCTTTCTCACTATTTTTGTACAAATTTTCCGCTTCCTCCTAGCCTACGTAAAATGATTTCACTAAACTTAACAAATAAGTGTAGTTTTTCAAAGAACAAGGTTGCATATTCTAAGGTTCCAGCTAAAGTCAATCTGAATTCTTTACTTGTATAATTAAGGTTATGTGATTTGAAAAATATGCAAAGGTTACCAGATGGACTAGAAAGGCTAACAAAGTTAGAGAAATTATATTTAAGATGTCATCAGTTGAGGGAATTTCCTTCTAAATTTGGGGAACTCAAGAATCTAAAAGAGTTGTGTCTAAGTGAGTGCAATGAATTGAAAGGGTTTCCTCGAGAGATTGGACAACTTAGCAATTTGACATCATTGCATTTATACAACTACTCTAGATTAAGTGAATCTCCTTCTAGTTTTGGGAATCTCATTCCCCTAAAATCTTTGCAATTGAATTATTGTTCAAGGTTGAAGAAGTTTCCTTCTAATTTTGGACAACTCAAAAATTTGGAAGAGTTAAGTTTGAGGCATTGTTCTCATCTAGAAGAATGGCCATTAAGTTTTGGAGATCTCATAGAGATGAAGAAGATGGATTTTGTAGGTTGTTCTTCATAATTAAAAGAATTGTTACCCCATAATATTAGAGGTGGTTGTTCTATTGTATTTGATTAAAAAATTTATTTAAAAATCATTTCTACATTATTATTTTAGAGGGCTTTGTAATTTTTAATAAAATTTATAATAGAACATGTTTGTACTTTTTGAAATGCATTCTATTTTGTAAAATAAATATTATTTTATTTTATATTTAATTTATTTTAAAACTTACATTTACTCTTTTTTTTTGTTTCATTTAATTTTATTTTAAATGACTAAATTAAATAAATAAAGGTATACAAATGAAGTATAAATTAATCTATATTCATTTAAAGTTGTTGGGAAGTATAAAGATGTATTAATATTATCTTGTAAAATTAAATGTAAAGGAGAAGTGTAAAGTTTAGTTCTTGATTAAGATGGAATATGAAAGTCAACGATTTGTAAACTTAATTTGACACAATATAAAAAATTAATGATCTTGTTATGCAGATTATAGTTGAACTCTATACATAACTAATACTCTGTGGGCCAATTTCATAATTTGAGATTGATCTTTTGTAATGAAAATAAAAAATTTAAGGTTTGGTTCTAACCTAGCCAAATGTAAACTATTTTGTTTTGTTTCATTGTCTTTCCTTCTCTCTTGTAATTTGTATGGACTAGTGGTGATAATAAATACCTTGGGAAATTTTTAATGCAAGGGTTCAAATTCTCCTTAGTAAATGTCTGTGAAAGCCTAAATTTACAACCTTGTGAAAGTGTTTTCTCATAGGAAGAAATCATACAATAGGCTAATTCCAATCTTTAAACCAAGTAGCTCTCAAAATATAGATGTTCCTAGGAGTGCTCCTTGTAATTTATTAGTATCTTTGAATAATCTAGGATGATTCATATATACATTTTTCAACAAAAAAATGGACTATATTTAAATACCAAAACAATTAATAGTCATAAAAATGTGTGCCAATTTGACTCCCAATAGTTTGTGGAAATTAGGGAGGGTTACTAGTTTAAAATTTAAAATTGTGTTCTATCCATATTATTCAAGAAAAAAATTACATTTCATGATATTAATATAGGATGTAGAATATTAGATCTGAAGGTGGGGATCAAGTTCATATCTACAACCATATATGGGTCACATAACCCTTGAATAGTTTTAAACACACCTTAAAATACCTAAATAAGTTATAATATATTGTTTTTAACACACCTTAACATACACAAATAAGCTATAATAAGGATGAATACAATGAAAGAAAAGAAAATTTGTAAGAGGATAAATGAGAGTGTTTATGGAAGGATATAGGGAAAATGCATCATTACATGAAACTAAGAGATTAAGGAAGAGAAAAGAGAGATAATAATAGAAAGGCATTTCCTAGAAAATTATCAATTGCCTTCTACACCTCTTCAAACCATAATTCTAGAGGAATCTTTAACATTCTAATCTATAATGGTGTTTCCTTGATCAATTATTTGGAGGGGTCAAATATTGGAGAACAAGAACATATGTAAATGCCACATAAACTAAGGGCCCCATTTCAAAATATTATCCCTATCCTCTTTAGAGTGAAAATAATTTACAAAACGTTGAGGACCAAGAAACTCACCTCAAGGATCGGGTAGAATGACCTTTTTTTGCATAATTCATGATTTGATCTTGTCCATTAAAGGCCATGCCCCAATAAATTTTAGAATCACAATTATCTTCTTCACTATTTCAATTTTCTAGTTCAAATGATTCTCCAAAGTCTTGATGAAAGTGATCATTGAATCAATCTCTACATTCATTATTATTATTTTTAAAAAATATTTCCTAACTCTAATGCCACCGTCTTCTTGGCAATTACATAATTTACCATTTGAAGGAAAATACCCAACTCTTGAGTTCTCACCATAAAATATTATCCATATTTCCTACCACCACTATCCCTTCCTTGGGAGGATAAAAATATTCTTTTGCAAAACCTTCCTTGTTTACTTCTTCCTCTATTTATTTTTCACCTTTTCCATCACTCCTTCCTTAATGACAACCCCTACTCCACCTTTTATTATGTCCTCTTTTTGGCCTAAATAATTTTATTTTAATAATTTTGACTTGTCCTCTCTATCCTCTTCCTTAAATACCTTATGTATATAATAAATTTTTTTCATATTAATTATGTATAGTATACTAATAATTAATATATAAAATATATATGCATAAAATATTATATATATAAGAATAACATTATTTCATATCTATATATTATATAAGTAATATATATATATATAAGAGTTACTTGTTGTAATAATTTTTTCATAATATCTCATTCATGTGCATAAAAAAAATTAAAGATTTAAACACACTTATTTTATGTAGTAATAGCTCTCTTAATGTAATAACTTAATCTATGTAAATGATTTATTCTATATAACATGCATTTTATGTTTATCAATTTGTTGTAATTGTAATTGTTTGTATTATTCTTAAATTACTTTAAGACATTTTAATTATTTCAAAATAAGTTCAAATTTTTAATTAAACATTAAATTATTTCATAATGAAAATCAATTAAATAACGAATTAGAGATAGATACTAATGTTAAAAAGTAAAAGTATTAAGATAGTTTTAATATAGAATAAGAAGATAACTTGAACAACACAATACCTTAAATTATTATTTTTCTAAAAATTCAATCAAAAATAGTTTTCAAATAATATTTTAATTTACTTATATTTAAGTTTAAAAAAATACAAAATTATTATTTTAAATTTTTATATAAATAAAAAATTGCATTGAAAATAAGTAAACAAAATATATATATTTATAATTTAAACTATAATATTGTAAAAGTAATATATCTATTTAATTTTTGCTATCTATAAGGTCCTATTTAATAGTTATTGTTATCTAATTTTTTTGGACAATCAAAACAAACAAAGAGAAAATATTTTTGGGAAATCAACAAAGCATGCAAAATTATTAAAGGAGTTCACTAAATTCAAGGAAGTCTACATGAATAAGGATTATAAATATCTTATCCACATAGGATAAGGATTACAAATATCTTATCCACAAAAGATAGGAATTTCCAATATCTTATCCATAGAGGATAAGGATTACAAATATCTCATCCAAAGAGGATAAGGATGAAAACTCATAGGATAATATTGACAACTCATAAAGAAAAAAAGTTAAATCTTATCGGTAGAGGATAAGGATGACAACTCATAAGATAAGATTGACAATTCATAAAGAAAAAAGGAAAAATTTTATAGAGGATAAGGATGACAAATCATAGGAAAAATATCTAAAGTCAAAATGAATTTATGAGTTTAGGCTCTCAAAATTTATAAATAAGAGGCATATACTTTGTTGCAAGATTTTGGAAAATTTTATTATGACAAAATGACATTCAATCCTTGAATTTTTTTAGTCAAAATTAGGTCTTTACTTCTATACTTTTCTTCATTGGTTGCATCTTCAACCTTGTTTCAATATGAAATTAATGATTTATTGTATGCTTGTGATGTAATATTTTACTATTTTTCTAGAAAAAAACCATTGTAGTAGCCTTTAGTGAATCAAAGATCAATATTTTTGCATCTACTTGTTTCAATTTTCTCGGTGTGTGAAAGAATGGTAGGTATTATTGTGAGTTCTATGACTCCTTGATTTTTGTTGTTCTAAGTTTACCTCTGAATTATAGTTGTAAATTACTATGTGAAGCTTTAGATTGAGATTCCTAAGTCATTTTGTTGAGATAAAGTAAAAATCTTCTATATTTGGTGTATCACTTTCATTTTCTATTTTAGATTCAGATTATCATTTTTTTTCTTATCTCTTTTCTCAACAAATATATTAAGTTAGACTTAGTTTTCAGGTGATTTACCAAAGGGGAAGGCACCCTTTAATCAGAGGTTGACCATAAGTTTTATGAGTCTCACAACTTGAGAGTTCATCCCATGTTTCATAGGATAGTTGAATTCAGGATTTAGTAAGATGCATATTCTAGGCGATAACAATTTTTGGCACACCTAGTGGGACTAGTCTAAAGACTTAAATTTTCAGCTAAGAAAGTGGTGTTCTCATCAAGTACAAATTTGAAGAGGAACATTTAAAAAAGTACCTAGCAACTCCACTAAATTTTGGTTCCAAATTAGAGATTTCATCATATGTCAAGAGTGCAAACAACGGCTTCTACCAAATTTACAAAGTTTTGATTTGTTGAACTATCAACTAGTTCTTCTAGAAGTAGAAAATCAAGATTGTTTATCTATCTCCTATAAAAGAAACTAAACCTTAAGCAACTACAAGAATCCAATATACTCCTCCTTTTTGTAGATTTCGTCAAGCTCAAGTAAAATTTTAGATTCCTAAAATGGATAGGTAGCATACTTTTTCTACTTTTGATGGAGGAAACCCACTTATTTTGATCCAACATGATTCTATACTAGTTGTAAATTTGAAAGCTTTACAATATTTTATTGGTAATAAGGCAACTACACCTTTAGATAATATTTGAGATATTGCTAATGTTTTTTCTTTTCATCATGTTACTCAAGATAATGTTGTTGTGAGTATTTTAGGATCTACTTTCAAGTGAAAATCACATGTGCGAATGGTAAAAAAGGTTACCACATACTTCAATCCACAATTGGGATGAACTGGGAGAAGTATTTTGCAAAGATTTTGGTGACAAGAGTGATAATTTCTCTCTCATGGAGCAACTATCTACAATCAAGAGAGCTCCTCATGAGTTCTTAATAGATTTTAATCAAAGGTTTCAGAAGATATGGGATAGGATCCCAACTTTTGTACAACCTACTCCCAATACTACTTTTCTATACTATTTACACTCTTTGAATAGTGATATTTCTTTGTTGATACAATCTATGGGTGGGAGAGTATTACCTGATGCTTATGATTTGACTATAGAAGTTGAAAATAGTCTAATACACACTAGAAAATAGCTCCTAGGCCCCCCTTGCCATTATTCACTAAAATTTCAGCTTCAATTAGCCAATCATAACTTATATTCCTACAATTGTTGTTTCAATAAATCCTCTTGCTATACCTTGTAGTGAACTCCAATAAATAAAATATTTTCTTTAGATATTTAACAATGAGCTAGTGATCCTCAAAAGATAACAAATACAACACAATAGGTCATATCAACAACAAAATCCTTCATATCAATCATAAAATAGGCTATATTAATCCTAATATTAGCAAAATAGGCTGCCATATCTTGAAAATACACAATGTCAAGGATAGATAAGCTATGCTTGTCCTTTGAATACAATAAATATCAATGTTGTTAGCATCTCCAAAGCTATTGTTCCCACACAAAACAATCTAGTATAGGAGAAAGAATGGCAAGAGGGAAACTATGGTCCAACTATCACAAGGAATTATATACCTACTAGTTCAAGATAGTAGTATGAAGGAGCTAAGTGTTGACAAAAGTTTTACTCATAGTAAACAGATCAAATAAAATCTCTGTAGACAAGACCACAAAGAGCCTATCCTTCTTGAAAGATATGAAACAAAGACAACCTAAGAGGAAATTCTACATTTACAAAGCAAATATTGACTTTCATTTAATTCCAACTCTTCAATAACTAGGTCATGGTTGCACTAGGGTCGCTCTAGGGTAATGATGTGACAATTGTTGTTATTTATTTTAAGGGTTCATTCACATACACACATACACATATATACATATTTTTGTATCATTTCTTTGAACATTTTAGATTAGCTTTCCATTTTGAAAAGATAAACTTGGAATTCATGAAACTAATATATTTAACATTAGATTTCAAATACCATCACCAATTTATTTGCTATCATTTAAGTAAATTTAGCATTAAGCATTCAACAATTTCAAGGAAAATTAAAGATTTTCAACAAAACTATTTCCATTCACTTATATTTTTGGAACATTTTTAAAAATATTAAATATCTAATCTAAAGTAAAACATAAAAAATACTGGAAAATAAAAGTTTCTCTTGGTTATTCTCCATGGATTCCCCAAAGAATTAATCAAAATATAGCAAATTGCTTTATATTTCACCAAATTGCTTCATAGCTACATATAAAATGGTGCAATATTTTAAAGAGGGGGTTTCGTTTATGGACATCGAATATGTTCCGTATGCACCCTTAAACGACACATCATATAGTCTTGTTCAACTAAACTTACAAAACCAGCTACAAAAGTACTTAGATAGGTAGCTATCCATAAAGCTCTAATATCAATTAATGTCTACATGCATACAAATTTTTATGCCGAAATGGTTCAAAAAATAGGAAAAAAGAACAAAACTTAAAAGAAGTTTTTGCTCCTCCGACATCCAAAAATTCTAAACTTAAAATAAAATTAAGCATCTTGTGGTCTTTTATAAAACTCAAGGCTCAGATAGGATAAGACATCTACATGAGAGGAAATATAAGGGACCAATCTCATCAAGGCACATGAGATATTGTGACCAATAGGAGAATTATAATTGAATTCAATGGAAGTCAACTCCAACTACTCATTGAAACTCTTCAGGTTCTACTTTTTCATCTTTGTCAGGATTCCTTCTGAAATTGAACAAATTTACCCAAACAAAGATATATAGGAGCCTTCCATTATAAGAAACTGATCAGGTGGAAGTTGAATTCCTACATCTCAAGCTTCCTATTTTGAACATTCCAAGAATAAATTACCCATGGAATAGATACACTTTGTTACTTCATGCTTGAACTCCAACATCTTGGTATCCCAATAACTAACACATCCTTGCAACAAACTTTGTTCCAACATGAGTCCCTTAAGTGCATCATCAAGCCTGGTAATAAAGTAAAGAAAATTCACCAACATAATTTTCTAGATCATCCATACTCGTGCTTTGCATCACCATCAATATCTCTTGCAATCACAAAATTCCAAATATTAAATCCCCTTTTAAACAAATATATCATATCTCATATAAATAAAACCATTATTCAAATGTTAATACAAAATTCTATAAAACCCGCTTCTAAAAAAAAGATATCATAAATCCTTGTATATATTCTAGATCACTGGGATCACTATAGAATTTTTTCAAAAAGTTAACATTTCTCTTCACGTTTCAACCCGGTACCTGGTACCTAGTATTTAGCTTTACCCACTTACTTTCCTGGGCCTCAGTTATACCAGAACTCCAACTTATCGGACTAGAGCCATTCACTTGAACTTTAAATTACCTTTCGCCTTTTTTGTGTTTTCGGTACCCAATACCCAGTGTATGAAACACTTACCATACGAAGTATTTTCTTTCAATCAGAGATTTATTTTCTTACTTTCCACTTTTGGTGATCTTCCAATTTGTTAGCTCCTACCATAGAAGTTATATTTTCACTTGGGTCCCCAAGTCTTTTCAGTCTTGGGGCGTGTTGTGGGACCACACAACAACTTGCAACCAATAAAACCAAATTTAAAATTAAACTTGAAATTAAATCCCCAGTTGTAAATTAAAACTTATGCATATTTTAAAGCAATAACTTTCTACCTTTACTTAGATTTTTGTATAAAATGTAAAACTCCATTGGAAAAATTCGTGTGTGCTCTTGATTAATTCCAGTTTTCAAAACTTAGTAAATAGAATCAGTTCATTAACATTGAACTACATAATATAGTAATCCTCCAAAGCCAACCAGGGATAGAGCCTTGTCGTCAATCAAGTGTCCATAGCCCCAACAAGGTTATCTCCATAATTCCCCCCAAACGTAGCTCTACTACCAGTTAGGCATACATAGCCCTGGTAGAGTTATTTGGATAGCCTAAAGTGTTGATATCACTCTTCTTTTTTTAAGATATAGCAATGATAGCTCATTTTTCACTTTTGATATTGCAATAATACCTCATTTATCAACTTGCAAGCATTGAATCACCACTATTAGGTTGGGAATTATAGTGGTAGTGAAGGTTACTTTTTTATTTTTCATTCAATGTAAATCCCTTCGTCAATTCACTACTTCCCAAAAACTCATTTAATGATTCCCTATAAGTGTGTGTTTCCAACTAAATTTTACCAATTATGCCAAATCCTAACTAGCTATAGCTCGTTATATGTTAAAAGATATGCATAAATTAAAATTTAGCAATAGACAACTTAATCACCAAATTTAAATCTAAATTTAGAAACATTAGTTACCACCCTTTTGATTGAATTTATGGAAACTTCTAAAAATTTTGCTAACTATCTCAACTTGACGACACTACACTTCATTAATGGATCAAAATGTCATGATTACATTGATAAAAAATCACACTATTTTGCATTAAATTTGCACACCCTATTCACCATGTATTATCTATGTACTTATTCAGGTGATGACATGTAACATCTTGCCAACTTCATTCTCATGTATAATCCACACACTTAACACCTCAATAATCATTTAATTTTTAAAACAATTGGAAATGACCCCCTATTAATTCAAAATCTCCAACTTGCTTGATTCACAATCTTCCTACTACTCAATTCTGAAGCAATTTCACCAAACATGTGCAAAGAATTTATTTGATTTAACCTTTAATTTTGAAGATTATTAATTAGTTGCCACCTTGCACATACAATTTCCAAAAAATTACTCCATACAACTATGTATTGCTACACTGTTCACAACTTTCTATAAATTTGTGCATTTCTTCTCAAATTCTCCACATTTTCTTTCCTTTCTCTTTTTTTTTGTTTTCTATAATTCCACTATGTCTTGTGCTATTACTTTTTCTTCTTAACCATGGATACTCCTATTTTCTTGGGTTGTTCTCATAGATAGAAAATTTTCTTAGGGAGAATCACACCACAAAGGCTTGAAAAGGTTTTTATTATTAGGACTTCTAGCTTCATTGTGCCGAATTTATGCTTAGTCCTTGGGGAAAGATATGTTGTGTCCAGTTGCTACTTCCATTTTTATTTTGACATAGCTTCTCATTTTGTAGCCTCACTTCTAGACATTTGGTTACCTATTGAAGATGTTCATGCCACTGCCAACATAATAGTTAAGCCTAAATTCTTGGAGAATCCGGACACCATTTTAGTTGTCTCACACCTGACCATTGGGATTCCCTCCATGGATGATATTCCTTGGTTTCTGAATCATGGGGAATTGGTTCCACCTCAGCCTTTTCTTACTGATCTCCATACCCAATATTTTGAAGTTCACTGGGAACTCACCTACATAGGGTATTTGGCCTTGATAGAAGAGGTGTCCCAGATCAACTAGATAACTACTACCATCCACAACTTTTCTCACCTTTCTTTTGAATCCTCTTTTTGATTTTTGACAAGGATTTTGACATCCAATGTAAATATGTGATACACACACACACACACACACACACACACACATATATATATCATTTTGTGGTTATCTTTCTTAAAAGTGTGTTTCACTGTTTATGGCTTTATTATTTTGTTTTCAGTTCAGTTTTGCAAATTGTTTCAATTTCACTCTCATGTTTAAGATACATTTAAGCAAAATTTGCTAATGTAGAGGCCGAGCAAGGAAAACAAAACAAAACAAAACAAAACAAAATTAAAAAAAAACCCTAAAAACAACTAAGCTAACACTATACTAAACTAACCCTAACTACCCTAACTCTAATAGCACAATAAACTATCTCTAACTAAGCAATTTATTTCAATTTCTACGGCTATTTCTTCTATAGTTTTAGTACAAATTACAACAAGTTTATATTTAAATTCCCTTATCAACATCTTCAATATCCTACTATAATAATGAAATATTTTAAGTTTCCTATATTTAAACATCATAAATTTGAAGGTGTACTTACCCAAAATTTGGCTGAAATGTATGAAAACAATCTCATTAGAGACCAGTTGCACACATTTCATCTGGTGCAGCAATATTGTACCTTCTCCCAGCCCTGGTCCATTTCCATGAACGGTTGTGTTCATTTCTTTATTTCCTTCTCTTCTGAAAATATTCATATCTTCGGCCCTGTCTTTGCTTTGCATTGTGTTAGACCAAGATGTGTCACTATTTATATCATTATCAGAAAGAGAAAAAGTAAAAACTTGATATTTTGTATCTTGTATAAAATCAAGAAAATGTCTTTTTATAGCTAATGAATTTTCAACTTGAAGCATAATACATGCATTTCCCGCTCAATTTTCTTGCTTTATCTTGCTATCTTCATTTTCTACGCATACAAGGAATGATGATTCATCCATATCCTCTCCTTGTTTATGATGAAATATCTCTGAATTTTGACATTCTCACCTATTGCCTTGCAAGATGTTAGGATTTTCTTTAAAATAATCGCAATTTCTAAACTGTTTCAGTTCATTGGTTAATTTTTTAATATTTCCAAATGCACTAGGGTAGAACATTTATCTCATTAACATTCATTTTCTTTTAGCAGTTAAAACTTCCTTTGATAATGGGATTTCTCCACTTATGGCTAAACTTACCGTAGTTAAAAAAAATTCACACTCAAGCTCACTGTGATTAGTTGTATCATGAATTCTACACTCAACAACTCTTCCAAAAGTAAACAAACTCAAAGGATGCGGTTTCTGATTAAATATTTTACAAAGTTTTCCAATTTTCATCATGAAAACTAACTTGTGTTCATTTTTTGTTTACAATCGTCTTGCCAAATTTAGGAATGATATTTCAAAACACAAATCCACTTCCAATAGATAAAACCTAAAAATATCAAAGAAACCAAAAAGAAAAATCATATGCATATCTACATGTGACTGTCGGAGTGTCAGACCCTCTCCTTCTAGGTCCAGTTCCTATTGACAATGGTTTTACTCATAGTAAAAAAAATCAAATAAAATCTCGATAGATAAGACAGTGAAGAGCCTATCCTTCTTGAAAGATATGAAACAAATACAACCTAAGAGGAAATTCTACATTTATAGAGAAAAAATTGACTTTTGTTTAATCCCAAGTCTTCTATAACTAGGTCATGGTTGTACTAGAGTCGCTCTCTGGTAATGATGTGACAATTGTTGTTATTTCTTTTAAGGGGCCATTCACATACACACATACACATATGTATCCATATTTTTGTATCATTTCTTTAAACATTTTAGATTAGCTTTCCAGTTTGAAAAGATAAACTTGGAATTCATGAAATTGATCGATTTAACATTAGATTTCAAATACCATCACCAATCTCTTTGCTATCACTTAAGTAAATTTAGCATTAAGCATTTGATAATTTCATGCAAAATAAAAGATTTTCAGCGAAACTATTTCCATTCAGTTATATTTTTGGAACATTTTCAAAAACATTAAACATCTAATCTAAAGTAAAACATAAAAATATTGGAAAATGAAAGTTTCTCCTAGTTATTCTCCATGGATGCCCCAAAGAATTAATCAAAATAGAGAAAATCGCTTTATATTTCACCAGATTGCTTCACAGTTATGTATAAAATGGTGCAAGCATTTAAAGAGGGGGTTTTATTTATGGACACCAAATAGGTTGTGTGTGCACCCTTAAACGGTGCAACATACAATATTTTTTAGCCGAACTTACAAAACTAGCTACAAAAGATACTTAGATAGGTAGCTATCCATAACGCTCTAATATCAATTAATGTCTACATCCATACAAATTTTTACGCCGAAATGGTTCAACAAATAGGAAAAAAAAACAAAACTTAAAAGAAGTGTTTGCTCCTCCAACATCCACAAATTCTGAACTTAAAATAAAATTAAGCATCTTGTGGCCTTTTATAGAACACAATGTTCAAATAGGATAAGACATCTACATGAGAGGAAAAATAAGGGACCAATCTCATCAAGGCACGTGGAATATTGTGACCAATAAGAGAATTGCAATTAAAGTCAATGGAGGTCAACTCCAATTACTGGGCGGGTGCATGAAGTTGGGTACCAATTTTCTGGCCACTTTTCAAAAAAGTTTTAAAAAATGCGTTCACGTTATAATGCGCTCACGTTATTTCACATTAAAAACAAAGGAAAAAGTGAAATTATTTTCCTTGGAATACCAACCCAAAGGCTTGGAGGGCATTCCCAACAAGGCCAGAGACATGTTTTTGCAAATTCTACAATTTTTCACATAATCAGGTACGTGCTCACCATCAAGATTGCATCTAGTTCAATATTGGCAAAATAAAAAACATGGGTAATGTTAGGTTCTCTCTTAGCTATCCAACGATGTAATTTTTTTCACTTTTTGACAATGTTAAGCCTTTCATCCATAATTTCTTTTGTTTGTATATCTATTTTTTTGCAAAAAAGTAGTGTTTGGTGTTTTTTTTGTTATAAATTAACCGTTCATCAAAATTTCAAATAAATTACATTTTTAGAAACTAGACTCCATTCTACAAATTTTTTAAAAAAATAAAAAAAATCAATTATTTTCTAAAATTTGTAGGGGGAGCACAACCAAAATTCTCTTTTCAGGAAGTGCCCACTTAGAAAATTAGTAAAAAATCAAATATTCATTAAAAAATTATCAGAAAAATTGTGCATCAACTAGATGTCTGTTAGCTAACTTCCTGACCGTAGTGATTTTAAAAATACTACAAAAAAGTTCATCGTGCTCAGGTCGTACAAGAGTTGCTATGTTATGTTTTTCTAACAAAAAAACACCAATTTATGTACATCCCTCTTTTGAACCCCTTAATCTCAACCATTTTCAAAATAAATTAGTAGTTTAGAAAGTAGACTCAGAGCACTTTGATCCTTGTTTTTGTTCCATCTCAAAATTTTGAGTGTAACTATCCTCAATTTCATGTCCAAGGTCAACATTTTCTTATTTCAGAAAAAAGTGGCCACTTAAGCCCCCTTTTTGGGAACCATCTTGGTGCACTTACCCTACTCATTGAAGCTCTTCGGGTTCTAGTTTTTCATCTTTGTTAGGATTCCTTCTTAAATCGAACAAATTTACCCAAATAGAGATATATAGGAGACTTCCATTATAACAGAGTGATCAAGTGGATGTCAAACTCCTACATCTCAGGCTTCCTGATTTGAACATTCTAGGAATAAATTACCCCCAGAATAGATACACTTTGTTACTACATGCTTGAACTCCAGCATCTTGGTATCCTAGTAACTAGAATATCCTTGCAACAAACTTTTTTCCAACATGAGTCCTTAAGTTCTTCATTGAGCTGAATAATAAAGTAAAATTTGTTCGCCAACATAATTTTCCAGACCATCCATACCCGAGCTTTGCATCACAATCGATATCTCTTACAATCAAAAAATTCAAAATATTAAATCCCTTTTTAAACAAATATTCATATCTCATATAAATAAAA
The DNA here is from genome assembly GCA_007258455.2 of Sequoia sempervirens. NCBI lineage: Eukaryota > Viridiplantae > Streptophyta > Pinopsida > Cupressales > Cupressaceae > Sequoia > Sequoia sempervirens. The sequence continues at coordinate 367,930,680 of VDFB02058242.1, read as the reverse complement.
CCATTATTCAAATGTTAGTACAAAATTCTATAAAAATCGCTTCTAAAAAAAAAGATATATCATAAATCCTTGTATATATACTGGATCACCGAGATCACTACAAAAAAATTAAAAAAAATGTTAACATTTGTCTTCACATTTCAACCCAGTACTCAATATCTAGTATTCAACTTTACCCACTTACTTTCCTAGACCTTGGTTATATTGGAACTCCAACTTACTCGACTCCATCTTACCAGACCGAAGCCATTCGCTTGAAATTTACATTACCTTTCACTTTTTTTGTGTTTCCAGAACCTGGTACCCGGTGTACAAAACACTTACCATACAAAGTATTTTCTTTTAATCAAAGATTTATTTTCTTACTTTCCACTTCTAGTGATCTTCCAATTTGTTAGCTCCTACCATAGAAGTTATATTTTCACTTGGGTCCCCAAGTATTTTTAGTCTTGGGGCATGTTGTGAGACCACAAAACACTGAGCATGGTGAAACTCAAGATCAACATGTGCAAGCTGAGCCACATTTGGCTAATTGGGAGAAATATAGATTTTGTGGTATGAATAGGGTTAGAACAACAACAAAAGACTCAAATTCCATAGCATAGTATAGTAGGTTAGTAAAGAAGAGAGCTATATAAGATGAATTAGTTGCCATAGATGATCAACCATCCATCCCACAAGTATCCCAAGGTGTCACAAGTGCTTCTACATATAAAAAATACTATTGTTTTTCTAGTTGTAGTAGCTATTCCAAAGCACAATCTAGTGCCAAATCAGTTTCCAACAAAGATAGATATTGTTGTAACAAATATTTCACAAAAATTAATAATACGATTCCATTTAATATTGTAGATAAAATGAAGAAATCTAACATAAATGTACCAATCTAGGAAGCATCATTTATTCCTACACAAAGGCTTGTTGTAGGAAGCCTTGAATGAGTTTGATCAGCGAGATAGGGAAGAAAAGGAAAGTGTTACATCAACAACTGATCTAGTTCAACCTAAAGAGGAGATTAAAACTAACAAAATCAATAAGACTCGTCCATTCTACATGTCTTTGATCATTCATGATTTAATTGTTCATAATTGTATGATCAATTCAAGGGATAGTACTTTTTTATGCCTAAGAGAGTAGTTGATCAAATAGGTATAAAATATGAGACAACCACCAAGGTTGTTGTGCAAATTTTAGATGGCACTACTGTTAGGACCATAAGAGTCATTAAAATTTGAAGTTAACCTTACATGCATGCCTAAATTGCACTATTTTTCAAGATGTATTAGTTATAGATCTTCCTCCCTACTTTTCCATTTGTTTATTTGAGGAATTTACAACCTAAAAACAAGAAAATGGGGGTACTCTCTTTCACTTCTAGCATTTTGAACCTAAAAGGAGATAGACAATTTTTCTACACTTCACTCAAGAAAAAACCATTGAGATTTCAATGCAAAGCATATAGAAATATTGCAAAGGGATTGTTCTAGGGATTGAATGATGCCCAATGAGGGGTTCACCACCAATTGGAAACTTGGAAAATACAATGAATTGAAAACCATAGTGTGATATGTAAAATGACCTAGAAAATTCCCTAGAAATGCAAGTAAAACAAAATAGGAAAGAAAAAATGTAAACAGTGTGGACCTAGAAACCCTAAAGAGACTAGAAATAGCTCCAAAATTCTAGAATTACTCACTTTTTGACCTAGTGGGACTCATTCGCCATTCTGGGTGAATCAAACCCAGTTCTAGATTTCCACATAGAAGTGGATTTTGGGAAAATGGGTATCTAAATCTACTAAAATCTTTGAAGAACACCTACAGTGGGATGCATTCACCACTCATGGTGAATGAGTCCAGTTTGGCTTTTCTAGAAATTCAAAGTCTGGATTTGCCCCTCTCGGTCTGATCAATTTGCTTGTCCAGGTTCTAGATCCAAAACTATGATATCGAGGTTGTAGATGAATTTTTAGTGAAGATTATGACCCTACAAATAGTGAGACAAGCTTGAAATATAATCTTCAATAATCTTCAAGTCTTCAAACAACCTAAATCTGCAATCATGCAAAGAGAGAGAGAAAAACTTGTTGATTGTTAGGGAATGGGGGTTTTCCTTTGTCAAACCCCTTTTTAGGTAATTAAACAAAATGATGAAATAATATAATGAAGCATGAACATGAAATAATTCAATTAGAACCTTTCCATTATGATGGATCTTGAGTTGTTGCAACAACTGATGAAGAATCTTGCTCTTGAATTCCTTAGAAATTATCTTGAAAGCTATCTTGATGACCTTGTGAAGACTTGAAATGCTTAACTCTTTCTTGCTTGACTTGAAAACATGAATGTATGATGATTCTTGTTATTCTTATGTGAAATGAATATTTGAAGGCTTTCTTATATAGGCAATCCACTCACATGACCATTAATTTGATCCCTAAGGACGACATAGGGAAAATTTGAATTGAAAACCCACTTTTCCCACTCAAAGCCTCAAAAGTAGCTCAAATGGGACTCATTCACCATCCTAGGTGAATGATTCCACCTACATGGGACTCATTCAACCAAGGTGGTGAATGGGTCCTATAGGAGCTATTTTTCCAACTGAAATGTCAGGGAGTGAAGAAATTAGGCTTATATATTGATTTTGTCGGGTCTTTGATCAAAATATGCCTTGGTATGCACAATATGGGACATAGGGACCTATTAATGATGATATTAAGGTTATAAATATAAGAGGGCCCAAAATCTAATGTGAAAGTGTAAATAAATGCACTTTGCAACACTAAATTAAGGGAAAATTAGGTCTATTTAGCTTAGAAGGGCCATAAATCCCATGTGAATGTGTAGAACACATTACAAAACTAGATTAGGTCCACTTGATTTACAAGCCTCCCAAATTTAATGTGAAGATAAATACATTTTACAACATTAACTTAGGACAGAGTTAGGTTAATTTAGCATAAAAAAAGCCTATGACCTAATGTGGATGTGTAAAACACCTCACAACACTGGAACAAGGTGACATTAAGTCCAATTTATCATTAATTATTCCTATATCAAGCAAGGGACACTTTTTTCTACCCTACATTCAGCCCCCACTTTAGTGAGAGGATGAATGTGCTTCAAACTCACACTAAAGTAGACATTCAAGAGGGGTCCAATCATACCAATGTGGACGATAAAGGATGACAAAGATCAAGGAAACAATCAAGCCCCCAGGATTCAAAATCCTAAGTCAAACCAACATGAGCACAAAAGGACATGCACAAGGTGTATGATATGTAGGAAAAAAAGATACACAATCATGCAATGTCAAGAACTAAAAGAAAGAAAAATGAGTAATAAACATGAGGTGGATCAAAGATGCACTCACTCTGGGGCCATGAAACATTAGATCATCCATGGGGTGAGTTGTCCCAAAGAAGTGGTTTAGTGAGAAATTCATGCCATTATGTTGGCTTCCCATCGTATAATGATAAATTCATGCAAGTGTGTTGGCTTCCCATTATACTACCCATATTAAAGCTATCCTCCTAATAACTTTGATAAGGCACCATAATGTAAATGATTTTTATGAATGCTTTTGATATGTAAAATTTTTTGTTAAAGGGGATTTTTCTTTGTTCGTGTAAGGTCTTCTTCTTAGGGAGCATTGTGCCTAATGTCTCCAAGTGAGGACAAGTCAAAGTGTCAGATCATCACCCATGGGATGCCTCATTCACATCATGTCATGTCAGTAGATCATACACTCTTGGATGGAATCAAATCCAATGACACCACCAAGAAAAGGACACATCATAAGAAAAAAGAAAAATCATGCCATGAAATTTTTCCAAAAGATGTCATCTGTGTATGCCCCCACTTTAAAGTGGTTGCTACATCATCACTATAAGCAATTTATTTAAAGTAGAAAATGATAGATGCTAACATGAAAGAATACATGAAAGGAAACTTGGAAATCCCTATGTGAAGTCATATGTTTCCAAATGAAGTTACATCATGGATAAGTATGTCACATGTGAGACAACTTAAGGCATGTCGTCCACATCACAAGCTTTCTCTTATATGTACATGAAAGGTGATCAACTAGCCAAAGAGACAATGACAAGCGACATGCAAGGAAAAGGATAACTAACCCTTTTCCCCCACTTAGTGCAGGAAAAGGGTGAGCTTAGAAGGGATGATTATATGTTGCTCCTTGTGATGAATGTAAAACATGCAATAGTGAGTATGCTATGATCCTACAACTATTACATGGCAAGGAGCAACAACTAATATTATTTATTTTGATAAATAAACAAAGTTTCTTCTTGATACATATTTAAGGAGAAATCTATTAGTTTGGGATGCATCAAAGTTAAAGTTGCCTTGGAATAATTTCTTGTGATTGTGTTGTCATTTAATGAAAGCCTTCTTTTAGGGACAATAACCAAGATAATTATTCGTTTCTTGTGTTTTAGGCTTTTTAGGTACATTGATACCCTATTCTATAGCATCACATCCTTTCCCAAGTTGCTTCATAAGTCTTTTAGGTTCATGGTTGGCCTTGATTGTATACACTTTTTATATATGTGAGCAATGTCATTGTAACTCGGTTGGTGTGAAACGTTATCATTATCAAGTTGCATTTTAGGTGGTTCTAAGATGAGCACATGTTTCTTTTTAACATGTGGTTGTTGTGAGGGTGGGTGAAGAATTAAAGGATTCTTAGGATGTCCCACAGGGTATTTAGGAGGCCCATTCAAGGGGGATCTAATGGAAACTTGTGCATTCATAACCCCAGTGGTCTTGGTTTGATGTATCTCTAATAAAGGGAAATCTAGAATCACATTTTTACCATCACCTAAGGAAGCCACATTACTATTGTTGTTATTTTCTTGTATCATGATAATTTCCCTAGGACGAGAGTTGTTAGGAGAACTACAAACCAAATTTTCTTTACATTCAAGGATTGGTTCTTCCAAAGTGACTTCCTTGCAAGTAAGGGAATGATCCATGGTTGTATTTTCTTGCTTTTCAATGATGGTGTTTCTTTGTTCAATAACGTTTTCCTTGTGATTCTCATCGATGGGATCTTGTAACACCATAATATCTTCTTTACTAATAGGAGAGATATTAGGAGAGGGGGAGTTTTTTTTTTTTCCATAATTTCATCCTTTTTCTCTAAGGTCTCATTCTCTTATGCCATAATATTTACCCTAGTAGGGGAGATTTTAGGAAAGTGACAAACAATATGTTCATTACATTTCATGGTTGGATTTGGTAAAGTAGCTTCAACGCTCATAGGAGAGGCATCAAGAGAAGGATAACTATGAGTTTCATGGTTACCAATGATTGAACCTTTTTGTTCAAATAGGCCTTCCCAAATGGTAGGGGTATCAAGAAAGGGAGGAATAAGATTCTCATGAGTCTCAATAAGGATATCTTCTAACACTAAAATATCTTCTTCATGTCTAGAGAATATATTAAGGGAAGAATATGTTTTATTTTCATGATTATCTACATTTACATCCCCATTTCCTATAATTTCTTCCTAAGTAGGAGAGTTGGGATTGTCATAGCTCCCAAATATCAACATATTTGGTGCAGGGGCACCCATAGGTCTATTATGCCTCCAAGGGTCAAAGCTTGGAATTTTGTTTTTGTTTGTGTTTTTTTCATGCAATAAGCTCTTTCTATACCATTCAATGTTAGTTGGATTCTAGGTTGAGTTCTTAGGTGCAAGGTAGTGTCCCAATGCAAAAGTTGTTAAGCAACTTTTTGCACTTTTTGTCACAAATGGACATAATGATGCTTTGTTAGTCCATAGTTTGAAATATGGTTGGAAACTATTGGAACATGTTGGAAAATTCTTAAAAATCCTTGTATCATTGAAAAAAGGGTGGGTTTTTGGATTTTTGGAGTGAAGCAATAAAAACAAAAAAAAAATCTGCAATTTCTAATGTTCCCTTACTATTATTTTGTGTAGTATGGATTTGTATGACCCTGTATTGATTTGGAATCAATTGTGGATGAAATTTTATTGAATATAATTTCTATTACCTTTGGTATCATTTTATTTCATTAAGTTTCAAGGGAGTTTTATTGAATTCTCTTTAGACTGGTCCAAACCCTAGGTAGGGTAACCTGTGAGCAAGAAAAATGGATAATTCTCCATTCCAAGAGTAGAAAAATCTAAAATTCAGTAGAATTTCCTATGTTGACATGTATTTTAATACCCCAAGGTTGAAGAGATAGGTGAGTGATTTTGCATGTGTGGGAAAGAATTAGCAGTCTGATATTGCCATCTATCAGACCTAGAAGCTCTGTAGACCTGGAGAAGTTCGTTGCAAGCTATTGGAGAATCATCCATGTAGTAGGAGTAGTTTTTGAGACCATATGAGATGTGTTTGAAGTATTTTAATAGGATTAGAGACCCTTTGAATCCAAGAACACAACTGTGCCATGTCTAATTGCCCAATTAGGCCTAGTAAGAAGGAGGATAGTTAGTTTTTGAACCTAATGGAACCTTAATTCTTATGTCCCATCTTAAGCCCTTGTTGCATTTAGAAGGGTTTTAGGATTTTTTTCCTTGGAATCAAATGAGTGTTCTATTTTGTTGTTGACTCCCTATTGCCTGTAGCCAGTCACTATTTTAATATTTTCTATTAGGCAGCTAGTTCCCTCATCATGAGTTCAGAAAGCTTTGTCATAATGGGTTTTGGGTTCTTAAGTTTTTATTTAGCTATCGTATCATCCTAGGAAGTCCCCTCCATTAAAACAACTTATTGATCATGTGCATTAAATTTTTCACTTAAGTTTAGCCGACCTTAAGTCTTTATCGGTCATCGTTGATCACTTTCAAAATGTATGTTTTAAATCAATGACGAGTGATGAGGTAATATATTTTGATATCGCTCATTGCGAATTGATCCTTGAACTTTTGTTTGAAATTAGTGATGAGTGAGGTTCTTAAGAGATCGTGTATCGGTAATATCTTTTGAATTCTTAAAGCTGTAATACTGATAATCGATGATCTCTCACTTTATGATTATAATTTCATCACTCATCACCAATATATTATGAAGAGATTATTTTCAATTAGCGATGAGGGAGATGATGAGTTCCCAATTGTATCACATCTCACATATTTGTTTTGAGCATTCAGGTTATGATTAGCGATGAGCGATATGGTCCCTTATGAGGATTTTTCTCTCACTAACTTAACTACATCCTATTTGTGATATCTTTTGTGCCATTAATTATTATGCAGGTGTACATGTCAAATTGTGGTTCTTACATCTCTTGTCACTGATGGAAGTCAAGATGCAAAGTTGAACTAGCGAGGAGTGATGGATATGGATGAGATTGAGAAACTAGCCTTAGATCTATAGGGCTGCGATTTTATCACATGAGGTACTTGCATAACCGATAAAGATGGATGAGAATGAAGTGAATCAGTGATTGGCGACAACTACTACATGAAGAGGCAATGTGGAAGAATCCTAAGGATTTCGTAAAAAGCAGAAAGAAAAGTAGCAACGTGGCCCTTATTAAGCATTGATACAGTTTTAAAGATAAAGGATAAATGATCAAGGTTTAAAACTGAATGACTAATTATCAGTTTGCTTGCATGAACTTATTATCAAATATTAAGGGTGACATGCTCACCTCTCGATCATAACAGAAAGTAGATATCTATTTTATTGTGCATCCTAATTCACTGGCTAGTAGAAAGAATACTAGAGACCGAAGAATTTGCAAGGAAAGATCCAAAAATTATCTATAACTAGGGTGACATAGCTTTCATCCGAGTAAGAAAAAATGAGATTTTTTTTTTATTGAGGTAGTAAGGCGAATTCCCTTGAAATCTGATAAGAAAATTGGCAGAAAGTGTAATTTAGTCTTTTTCAGTGATTTCAATTTGATGATTGAGCACTATCTAAATTATGAAGAAAGTTGTCCTATTCAATAGTAGAGTTTTATCCTGTCATAATTCTAAAGGGTTTTGTTTGGCCATAAGAAATTGTAAACCCTTGTATCCATTTGCGCTACAAGAATGAGTGACCTAGAGCCTAGTGAATCCATTGTTAGACCGGAAAGGAAAGCAAAGAAAAAAAGGGTCAAAAGACTTAAAACCTAGCATGCTTCAACTGAAGTTGAGCCCAAACTAGTAGCTATGTCTAACCCTTTTCATGGAACCCCTACAGATTCCACAAGGTCCAGAAGTGAAAACAAAGAAAATAAAATTTTATGCGAGAAACTTCTGGAGGTATCAAAGAGGGAGGGCCATGAATTGCTAAAAGGCCCACAAGACAAGTTGTTGTTACCACTAGGTTAATTGATAATGCTAGAAAAATTGGTGAGAAACCCCAGCCCCAAAGTGGATGGAAATTGTTTTGGTATGCTTTCAATAGGTGAAATTCTAGTAAGCCTGCATGCTATTTGTGGAGATTGAACCTAGGAAGGTTAGTGGTTCCAAATGTGTTTGTGGAAGTTGATTTAATGATGGAGCTAGCAAGGCACTATGACCATACTGATAGGAAAATCAAGAGTGAGAAGCGTGATATAATTGTGGAGGTGACAAAGGATAAAATGGTGGATGTGTTTGGGTTGAATCCCAATTACACTAAAAATTTTAGGTGAGATAACTTGTATGCTAAATGTGAAGGGAGAAAATTTACATATAGAGAAGCAATACTTGCATGACATAGAAGGAGCAGGAAAAAATTCACTGTTCAAGATGCTGAGCCTTTTGAGTGTGAAGAATTTGAAGATTATTTCAACAAACACTTATTATTGCTTGAACCAAGTGCTACCTTGGGGTTTTGAGGTTAGAATAGCCCCTAATTTGTTGGTGATGGTGGCAGATGTACAAAAATATAATCAAAACATTGATTTTCATTATGCTAGTTTTGTTGCCCAACAAATCTATGAGGATATTCTCAATTTGAAAAGGGAATCACTCCCTCATCTTTCCCTCATTACTCCTTACTAATTCACATGCTCTTGTGGGAAGGAGATTATGAGTGGAAAGGGAAACTGAATTTGAGGATTATGAACAGTGAAAATGAGGCCATCCCTGTGTAAATGTGGACATACATTTGGGATCAGAATTGCTCCAATTCCAACTACATCTTGTTTTCCAATGTTGTAAGACATGGTATCTTAGAGTTATTAGGTGTGGTACCTAGATTCAAACTTTCTCCAGAGATTAGAAGTGTTATGCACCCAAAGGATATACCAGGTTCTACAACCACACATAATTGGGCCGATTGGTTTCTACATTTTGAATATACTTTGATCATGGTTTATGGAGCTAAAGTGGCACCCCATTATTTACCCTTATATGTCTCAAAAATCATGTCTTTCATGGAGCTCATGTGGCAAATGGAGGCTATGGATTATGAAATGTGTAGAAATCATAGAAAGGGCTTTGTGGTATACCCCCAATGTTATTTTACTTATTTTAAGCTCACTGCCCTTGAAGGGTATGAAAAATTGGGCATTATGGTGAATAATCTTAGAATTCCTGTAGATTAGTTTAGAGCTTTTGATCCAAAAGGATTTATGGTAGGAAAAAGAAGACAAACGAACTTAGGCATCCTACATCATGATTTTTTCTATAAAGATGATATACTAAGAAATCTAACAAGTGATGAGGCTATTATGGTTAGGAAAAAGGAATGGACAACTATGAAAAACCTTGAGGAGAAGATTATGAAAAATAATTCCTTTTACATCGGTCCATACAATGAAATTACAAACCCCTTGGAGAGGGCCTTTGCTATGATAAGGTACTATCAGTCTAATAAATTTAAAGTAAAAGTAAAAGAGGTTGTAGACAGAGCCCAGGTCCTCTTAGAGCAATAACGACAGCAACAAGCTATGGATATCCCAAAACGACTTGAAGATGTTCAATAGGTCAAGGAAGAACAAGTGGCAGAACATGTGCTATAAAATGAGGAAGTTGAGCAGATATTTCCCCTTCCTCATATTGAGGAGATTCATAGTTCAGATGTTCCTCCTGACAGGATTGTCCAATGGCACTATGACAGAAAAAATGATGATGATCCCAAAATTAGTGAGTGTGATGAGTTTTTGGCTAATGATAAATTTGTGCAGACCAAAGAGTTTTAGGATTTTATGATTCAACAATGGAGTAAGGAAATAAAAGTGAGACTACAAGCAACTCAAGTCAATGTTGAACCTTCTCATTAGGAGGAATCTAAGAAAGAAGAGGAAGAGAAGATTAAGGCTGAAATTGCAGCCATTACTCCCACTGAAGCTCAAATAATTGTTAAAGATAGTGGAATCATGTTATTACTAGGATGTACTATCACAACTACCATAGCATATGATGTAATTAGTAGAGATCCTCAAGCTTTGATATCTGAAGATTAGTTTGAGAATAAAGTATTTGGTTTTGAATATAATCCAAACTTGTATACCCTTGCAATTTGGTCTATGGAACCTAATACTAGAAAAAATGAGGTTGCTAGGCCTATTGAAGAAGTCATTGGTTCATTAGTGGTCAAAAGAGCTACTGATATAACTCCAATCCAGGCAACTGAGTTAACTACACATGTTGCAATGCTTAGTGTGGACACTACACATATTTCTCAAAAGAAATATGAATCTTTGGTCAAGGAATATAACAAGGCTTTGAATGAATTAAGTTGAATGAGAGATACCGATCAAGGTACCCAAAAGATAGTCACTCATCCTTCTTCCTCTTTTTCATTTGATATGTCTATAGAAGATAGGGAAACTTTGGCACTCAGAATTGATGATTTGAGAGAAAAGTTAGTTGTTGAAGGGGGAAATGTCAAACAAACCAAATTAGAGACAGTGAGGGTGGCCAATGAAATTTTTAGAGATGTACTTAAACATAGGGTGACCAAGTTGGTCCACAGGGCTAATGATGTATGGGCCACATATAAAAACATTCATGAATCAAATACAAAATATTTGAAAGTACAAGAGGCCTTTAGGAATTAGTGGAATAATTGGATTGCTAGGGAAAGTGATTTGAAAGAAATGATGCCAAAAATAAAGGAGGATCCTGAGGCACCCACAAATATTCCTGACATCTTGAAGACTATTGACTCAATAAATAAGATAACTACTTTCCATGGAAAGTTGGGAATATAGCTCCAAAGTAAGTTGAAAATATTCAAGGAAATGGAGGATTGTGGTATGCCTCAAATATTCAATTCAAAAGGTGAATTTCATTTGTTTGACACTTGGAAGGAATATTTGGGAGGGTTACTTGAAGTGAATATGATGCATTTTTCTATCACCCATTATATCTTGTTCAATTCAAATATTGATATGATGGTGGAGATTGAAACAAAGATGGATATATTTGTTAAGGAAGCTAGGATTTTAATTGATGCAAGGTACTCCTAGTATACTACTAAGGTGCAGGATTTATTAAATGTTAAATGAACCACTGAAGAAGAATATAATATTTGGTTGGAGAGATATACAAAATTAATAAGAAGAACAATGGACAGGAGGAGAATAATACATAGCCTAAAAACAATACAGATTAGGCTTTTGATATAACATGTTAAAATAGTATTATCTCCTTAAAAATCAAAGTGATTAGCATGTGGTGCTAATATGGATTAGCACATTTTGACCTTTTTCTGCTTTCTATTTCTTGCTTCATAAGTTTTGTTGTTTTGATTTTCTTATAGTTGGCATTTTGAGCAGATGAAGAATATCTTGTAACTATTGTAACAAACTAATGATGTCTTTTAAGGTGGGACCTATTTTCCATGAAGAGTTGAGGATAATTCTACCTCATGTTTATTTTCTCCACTTGAAGACTCAAGCATAACTAGGAAGGGAATATTGTTGCAAGTGCTCCTATGGGATCATGACATGTGTGCTATCTGGTCTGAGGCTTTTTTTTCTCCTTCATCTCTATAAGACTGATATTGGTATAAAATTTATAATATAGAGTAATATTGATTTCATGGTTATTCTCTCTCCTTGTATGTGTGTTATGAGTTATGATTGGAAGTAGTCAAGGATTTCTTTCAATTGTCTTTGTCATTATCTGATGGATGTTCAGTTTCATGTTTTCCTTTCGATTCAATTAATTGATGTAAATGCCTATATGAGAGTGATAACTTATAATTATTATGTGCTAGGATATCTGTAAGAAGTGATAATACTGAATGTTAGAGAGAAATGTTGTAATGCAAGATTTCTTGGGGTTATATGTCTTATTATTTGAATTGTTAACAAGTTATGGAAAAAGGTATTGACTTCGTGCTCTAGATAAAGACACTAGTTCATGCATGATATTGGTGTTACATTTATAGTATTGATTCATTAACTACTCAATCTTTTAACCATAATATTTCAAGAGGAATATTGTTTTTATTCATTTTTCAGGTATCTTCTCTCTCATATTAAACTCATATAACATTAAGAAAATAAGCTACCAACTTATTTAATGTTACTTTTAAGTGGTATCATGAGAGATATCTATTATTAACAATGTATTTGATTCTAATTATGAGAGGTCTTTGGGTATACATTGTGGGATCACCCTCCTAGGTTTCACAGAGCCCAAAGAGTAGGAATAGAAGTTTAGCATCTTCTATTCATTCATTGGCTAATCCCTTTAGTATTACTAATGATTGGAAATGGAAAAATCCATAGGTATTTCTAGAGATCATTTTGGTTCTTAAAAAATAGCCAAAAAATTGGCAACTCTGTTGGGGAATTGTTAAGTCCAAAGTCTCTAAGTTCATATCAGGTATAGTTAGAATTAGTTGTTTATTGTGAATATTCCTAGTTGTTTAAGGAATAATCAGTTTTAAGTTTATTGCATTGGTCCCATCATACTAGGCCTTATGTGTCAAGTATTATTTCATTCTGCCACTATCTGTAAGGTAATGTTTAAAATATTTTCTATAGTAACAAGTACAAAATCAAAGTGTAATCATTTTTTGTTTCCCAATATCCTGGGTGGTGACTTTGAGTTCTCTAGTACCACTGTGAAGATTAGCTCTCAAAAATAATATAACAAGAAATGTTTTGCAGTACTTGACATTATGAGGAAGACTAGAAGTTATGCAAAGAAGCATCCTAAGTAGAAGGCAGAATCTGAACCTACAAAGGAAAGGCAACCTGAATGGGCCAAGAAACATTCTAAGTCAAGTAAGTCTATTGATTCCCATCATGATGTATCTCCTACTTTTCATGTTGATATAACTAGTGCTAGTTTCCATGAAGAAGGACATAATGTTCAAGATTCTAACATAGACCAGGGAAGTTTTTTAGTAGAAGAATTTTTTGACAATGAGAGAAATATCTCAAGAGACGAGGATAGGTGGGAGTTTTGGGGAAAGAATAAGAAGTTCTATAAGTCCTCAACCTCGGGAATTGGGTCCATTTTCAATGGAAATAATTTTAAGCCACGAGGTAAATCCCTTGATGATCCAATCCACTTTTCTCTTGAGGAAGATCCTGTTGACCAACCTTACTTTACTCCTGCCCTGAGTGAACATGGAGATATTCTGGAAAATGAGGAAGATATAGCTAATGATATGAAGACCATTAAAGAAGAAGAGTTAATATTCCAAGAACAAGAGGAAAGAAGAAAGAAAGAAAAGGAAGATAGGATTAGAGCTAAGCAACTTGAGAGAGATACTAGAAGGAAAAATTTGGAGAAAATGAGAGAGGAGGCTATGAGGCATAGAATCTCTAAGGAAAATATCTCTAAAATGACTGATGATATTCGTGGAGCAATAGTCTCAATGGGAACTTTAGCTACCGATACTTATACATCTGTCTCAACCACTATAGCCTCAAATACTCCTATTATTACTAAGAAAAACTCATTTGTAGACCATGGGAAGATACGTGTTGACCCATGTAAGAAAATTGCATTCAAAACCAATGATAAAACCAATACTTCATCTACTGAAATCCCCACAAATAAAGCCAAAATTTATCCAACCCCATCTGACATACCTCCAAATTTTAAGATACTAAGGTTGTAGTTGGAAAGTGAAAAGCTGTGAGAGGATTTGAAAAAAGCTGAGATAATAGCTTCCAATGCATAAATGGCTAGGAAGATTGAATTCCTTCAAATGTCTCCTCATATACCAGAGGCCTTGAGCTCTAGACATACTAATAGTGAGTCACAAAAAAGGAAGTATGATGTACATACTCCTGGTGGGAGTGGTGGTGGAGATCAAGGAGGTGGTGATGGAGGAGGAAATAAGAATGATAAGTCTTACTTTGAAGATAATGAGGGAGGTAAGAAAGGAGGAGGTGATGGTAAAAGTGGTAAGGAAAAGGATGGTAGCCACTTTGATAGAAGGAAAGATGATGAACACAAAGATGATCATAGGGATAGGCATACTAGGAGGCCACTCCAAGTAGATAGATACCAATAGTTTTGTTTCATTTGAATACCTTGGGGTATGTGTAGGATCATGATGGGCTAAAAAGTGGTGATATGATGGGTATGTGTAGGGTATGTGGCTGACGATTTTTTTTACCCAAAATTGATGAAACGAAAAAGGTTTTTAAAGGAGATTCTCATCTTTACACCAATATAAATTATGCTTTACTTTGAATTTAATAAATAATTATTATTCATTTTCTATTTGAATTACAACTAAAGTCATGATTGATAGGATGATTGAAAAGCATGCATAGCTTTAAAATGGTATCACATTTTTGAATCTGAAACATGTGTCACATTCTATGCTTCACATACTATAGGATTAAAAATAAATAAAAATTAATGAAGTTCTAGCCAAGTTAAGGTGGTCAAACATAAGAGTTTTAATATTTTTTAAAATTTATAATAAAAATCATAATTAATTATTTAGTTGGAAAAAAATTTTAAAAATATATGCATCACATTGGGACATGAGTCCTCTACTTATATCTAAAATCTTATAAAAAATATTATTATTTTATTGTGGTTAGGGTGGTCAAATAGACACCTACTTTTTCTTTCCCTGAAATTTAAGTACTATTGCATTGAAATTTCAGATTTTCACCAAATAAATTAAAAAAAAAAAACTTGTAGTTTAGAAAATACATTAAATTTGCTACAAATTCTATTCTTACATATTTTTGAAATAATATAGATAACTTATTCAAATTTTTACATGAAGTTTCCTAACTCTGATTTTTCTGAATTTCTCACCACTTAAGGTCCTTACTTTTCCATGATGATCCTACACATACCCCTAGCTATCCTAACCCATTTCCTAAATATTTTAGGCTTTCTCTAGTCAAATTCTCTAGAAATAATGCTCTAAGTGGTGAAGACCACCTCAAAGCATTTGCTAACATTATGGATGACTTTGAGGTAGAAGAAAAAGATGTTATGATGAAGTTATTCATGCAATCTCTTGTTGAAGATGCAAGAGAATGGTACAAAAATTTACCTACTAAGAGCATTGGCTCTTGCAAAGAGTTCAAAAGGGTTTTTAGAGAACAATATGGTGACAAGACTGACTCAAGTTTTTTGTTGAATCAATTCAATAATATTGTAAAAGGATCTAATGAATTTTTTGGTAAGTTTAATACAATGTTCCAAAAGGTTAGAAAAAGGTTTGCTCCTCATCTACACTTAAATGATCATGTATTCTTGGTAAATTACTGCAATGCTTTTGATGCAAAAATGAGTTACCATTTGCTAGATAAGAATCCTCAATCTTTAAGAGAAGCTCTTAAGATAAAAAAACATATTGAAAACATTAGCAAAATAACTAGTAAAGTTGGCAGACGAGATGATCTAAGACTTTTCAAAACTTCAAAAAGGGAAGAAAAGAGTTCAAGCACTAAAGGGGAAACAATTGAAGACAAGCTTGATAGCTTCATGAAAACTATCAATGATAAAATTGAAAGGCAAGAGAAGGCCAAACCAATAAATTACCAAAGGAATGAAAGACCCCCTAGGTTGCAAGACCACCCTTACAATACCAATTGGTATAATTGGAAGCCTATCTCAAATAATCAGAGAAATACCCAAAACAAAGCTCCTCCTGACCCTCTGCAAAATAATTTAGGAATTTTTGTTGAAAATACTCCTTGGTGTATGACATTCCAAATGCCACATTCCTCGCAGTAGTGTGAAGTAACATAGATGGTGGAAGTAGAAGATAACATACCTAAGCAATGTCATCACCAAGATCAAGAGGAGGATGATGTACTTATGATTATGGGTGATTCTGACATTGCTTACAGTGAATGTTCTTCTAATGAAGATTCTTGTGAAGTAGATGTTGACAATCAAAGGAAAATTGCTAATGCATATCATCAACAAGTTCTTTTTGATGAGGATGACACTAGTAATGATGAGGCTTACAATTTGGAGGTGATTGAAGATGGTGTCTCATTAAGAAGAATTTCTATGGAAGAGATTGTAAAATATACAACAGTCTTAGCTCCTCAAGCTAGAAGTTCTTATCATTTGAGGAATAGAACTATTAGAGGGGAACAAGGTAATCCTACCAGTTTGTTCATCAAAGAATAGAAAGATAAGGGCAAAGAACATGAACTTGATAAAAAAATAGAATTTTTCAAAGATAAAGAAGGAAAGGGAGATAAAATTTGGGCCAAGAGAACAGGAAAGTCAAAAGCTACTTCTGGACACAAATTTTTTGCTGAAAAATCAAAGACACAGAAGCAAGTTCCTAAAGCCATAAGGAACGATACTAAAAACAAGGCTGAAGCAACTAGAAATCAATAGAGAGATAATAACAATGAACAAGGTATGCCTTTAACTAAATTTCCCAAGTATACTCTTGTTGACATGTTTCAGTTACTTAGCCAAGTTAAAGTGTTTGTACCTTTTCTTGAAATGATGAGGACAGAGGAACATAAGAAAAAGGCAGTGGCCCTTATCACCAGCACTGCTATAACCAGTAATGATTTAGTGGAACCCACTCCTTCAAAACTAAGTGATAAGGATAAAAAATGTAAGGAAGTTGGAGTAATTGCTAAGATTCCCCACATTTTTCTTGGAAATTCTATAAACGTTTGTCTAGATAATATAGATCCATTTTTTCTTACCTTGATAGTTGGGGGGAATTTCATAAAGAATTGTATTATTGACTCTAGTGCATCAAACAATATCATTCCAGTTAAAATAATGGATGCATTAGGGTTAAAAGTTGATAGCACTCAGGGTAAGTGTTATGTTATGGATTCCAAAGAGGTCCTTGTGGTAGGTGTGATACATGAGCTTCCATATAGGTTAGTAGCTTTCCCTGATAAAGAGTTTAAAATGAGTGTGGTAGTGGTTGATATCCCACCTAATTATGGAATGTTATTGTCTTAAAAATGGATTGCAACTATGGGAGGTAGTATGCAATGTGACATGTCTTATGCCACATTTCCCATCAATGGAAGGAATATCCAAGTAATGAGAAAATCTAGGGTCCCACATATGTTGGAACATGTCCTTGAAGATGATACAATTATTTTAATAGATATTAACATTGGTGGGTTCAAGGTAGAGGAAGCCCCAAAAGAGATTGAAAGATGTCCTACACTTATAGAAAATGAAGTTTCAAGAATGTCTGATAAAGAAGGACTATGGAAAATTTACTTCGATCATGCAAGCTCTAAAGATGGATCTGGTGCAAGCATTTTACTAGTATAACCAACCAAAAATACTTATAAGTTCTCTTTTACACTATCTTTTGTCTATACAAATAATGTAGCAGAATATGAAGCCTTGTTTTCTAATAAACATGGAATCAAAAAGCTAATGGTAATTGGTGATTTTGAGCTTGTAATATCCCAAGTAAGAGCTAAGTATGCCTGCAAAAATAATAGACTAAGGCAATACTATTTTGTTGTTTGGGACTCCATTGAACAATTTGATGCTTTTGTAATAGAATGGATCGAGAGAGGACATAACAGAGTGGCTGATATATTGGCTAATATTGCATTGAGACCTGATGATATAACTTTCATAGGGAATTTCAAAGGTTGAGATAAAAACAAGGCCCTCTATCCTTGACAATATATACAATTGGCAGATTTTTTATAATGATGAGGATATCCTTAGATTTCTAAGATGTGCTAATAAATATGAAGGTCAGGAGATTGATTTTAATGGATTTGTAGAAAATACTAATGGACAAGACATGGTGTTTAGAAAAGAATCCATCCAATAGAAAACAAACAAAATCCCCAAATGCCTTGTAGCTCTTGAAAGGGTCTTTGATAATCAAGAAACCAACAAGACCAAAACAATTGTTGCCCACCCAGAAGAACCTAGAAGAAGTGAACTTGGGAATTGAAAATGCCCCAAAGAAGGCTTATATAGGAAAGAGGATGAAACTGAAGGTGAAGGAAATGTTAATTGCCTTGCTAAGAAAATATAGGAATTTCTTTGCTTGGTCATATGATGACTTGAAAGCTTACAAGGAGGAGTTGTTTCGACATGAGATTCCTTTGAAAGAGGATGCAAAACCTTTCAGAAAAAAGCAAAGACCAATTAATCCTACATTAGCTTGCAAAATGTGGGAGGAGTTGATAAAGTTGAGGGAGGGTGGTATTATAAAACCCATTAGACATTCTTCATGGGTATCCAATCTAGTACTGGTAAGGAAAAAGAATGGTGACATAAGACTGTGTGTAAATTTTAGGAACTTGAATATATCCTCATTAAAGGACAATTATCCCTTACCGAACATGGATGCCATGTTACATAAGGTAATTGGTTGTGAGCTATCGTCAATGATGGGCAATTTCTTATGATATAATCAAGTAAAAGTGGAGTCTGAGCTATACAAGACTACATTTACTACACCTTGGGGTACCTATGTATATGTAAGGATGCCCCTTGGCTTAAAAAATGTTGGTGCCACTTTTTAAAGAGCTATGGATGTAGCTTTCTTATATTTTATTGATCTATTTATGGTTGTGTATCAAGATGACTTGACTACTTATTCTAAGAAAGAAGATCATTGCATGCACCTAGAAAATGGAATATCTTTGAATCCAAAGAAATGTGCCTTTGGGGTCACCAAGGGAAAGCTAGTAGGGAATATTGTGTCCAAGGAAGGATTAAGGATAGATCCTGAAAGAGTAACAGCTATTGACAAAATTCCCTAGCCAAGAAATGTCAAGGGTATCCAGTCATTTTTTGGGAAAATAATTTTTTTGAGAAGATTTGTGACCAATTTTGTAGAGATTACGAGACCTATTTCCAAAATGTTGAAGAAAGGTGAAAAGGTACTTTGGAGTGAGGAGCCTAGTCAAGCTTTCAAAAAGATAAAACAAGCTATTAAGGAGGCTCTAGTTTTGAAGTCTCCTGACTTCTCTAAACCAATGTATATTTTCTCTTTTTCTTCTTTTCTTACTATTGCTATTGTTTTACTATAGAAAAATAAGCAAGGTTTTAAATAGCCAATTGCACTCTTTAGAAAATATCTACAAGCTACAAAATTGAAATATGACACTACAGAGAAACAAAACTATGCTTTGGTGAAGGTTGTAAATAATTTTAGGACTTACCTACAAGGGGCTACAAAAAGGATCCTACTTCTCTCATCGTTCATTAGGAGACGAATAACGATTTCCTAATGCACTGATCTGGGAATTGTTCATAGTCATTGAGTGAGTGGAAGACCAAGGAAGTATTTCCAATATTTTTTCTCCTCTTCTTATAACTAGAAGTAGTCTCCCGGCTGGATAAGAATCCTATACTATAGATTTCCCGCATCCTATGAAAAAAGCATGAAAAGACTCGAATGATATGATCCCTCCATCACCCTAGAATAAAAGGTGATCTCGTAGTTCTTGGTCTGTGAAGATGCGTTGTTAGGTGCTTTTTTACACATTTAGGCTTACATAATAATAAGAACTTCAGCCCGTGCTCGAGAGATAGCCTTCCATACACTGATAAGATATGTATGGATTCTCGAGAAAAGAGTAGCCAAAATACTTGGCTACCCAGGACCTCCCAGATCCCACGAATGAATAGAAAATTTGATCTACATTCGATCTCACCTTAATCACCCCATCTATCCTTCTGATAAGAAATTCAACTATGAAGGACATTTTTACTTAGCAAGAAACAATAGGTAGAAGGTGTAGATGGATCAATAGGATCCAAGAATTCAACATTGAGGTTCAGATTACCAAGCTAGTGAGAGTACAGGTCCTAGCCAAGTTGATGGTAGAGGCGAATTTGGAAGAAAATCAAGTTAATTAGGCTGAAGTAATTGATGTTGCACCTCTCTGTGATATGCAAACATATGGATGGTATAGAAGAATTATCCAATATCTACAAACTTTGCAATTTCCTATTGATATGGCTGACAATGAAAAAAGAACATTGAAATTGCATGCTATCAAGTATGTGATCATTGATAATGAGCTATGGTGGAAAAGTTTGGATGAAGTACTTCTAAAATGTGTAGATGGAAAAAAAGCATTGGAACTCCTGCAAGAAATGCACAATGGGATGTGTGGTGGTCATTACATGGAAAAAAGTAATGCGCACAAGATTTTAAGAGATGGGTTCTGGTGGCCTACTATTTTTAAAGATGCTTAGAAGTTTGTTAAAACTTGTGATTCCTATCAACAATTATGAGGAAACTTTCCACTCATACCTATGATAGTTGAAGCCCCTTTCCAACAATGGGGAATTGATTTCATGGGGGAAATACTAGAAAATTCTAGTGGAGGTCATTCATGGATTCTTCTTGCCACTGATTATTTTACAAACTGGGTGGAAGCAATACCTACAAAGAAGGCAACAAGCAAGGTGGTAGTTGATTTTCTGTTGAATAATATTCTTATCAGATTTGGAGTCCCTCAAAGAATTATCTCAAACAATGCTATGTGTTTTAGATCAGATGAATTCAATTACTTTTGTGAAAGACATGGCATGTAGGTTTCTTATTCTTCCCCTTGCCATCCTCAAGGAAATGGTCAAGCTAAGTCTAGTAATAAGAGCTTGATGAAGATAATCAAGAGAATTATGGAGAAGAACAAAAATCCCTAGGATTCAAAATTGAAATTGGAACTTTGTGCAGATAGAGTGACTATAAAAAAGGCTACTAGTTATTCACCATTTGGATTAGTCTAGAGGAAATATTTCCATAGAATAACCTACTCAAAATGTACAAGTTTGTGTAGGAATATGATGAATAAATCATGATGATATGCAACATAGGATAAATAATTTGGTGTAGTTGGATGAATCTAGGAGGGAAGCTCAAGCTAAAAACTTGAAGATACAACTGTAGGTTAAGCACTTATATGATAGAAAAGCTTCTCCTAGGAAGTTTGAAGTCAACATCATGGTGTTAGCCTGGAATGCAAGAGTTCAGGATAAGGGAAAACATGGAAAATTTGAAGGATTATGGATCGGCCCTTACTTGAGAGCCAACACTCACGAAGAAGATTCATATTTTCTTTAGAGCTTGACAGGTGAACTTTTTGAACTACCAGTACATGGAAAATTCTTAAAGCCATACTTCTCCTAAGTATGTTATTTTCCATGTATGTTATTTTTCTATATTATGTATATAGGTGTGTTTTGTTTTGTTTTGTTTTGGGCTTACTACCTTGTCTCAATAGTTCCTTGATTTGGGCCTTTTGGTTTTAATCCACATTTTGGTCTACTTCAACTTGAGATTCTGGTGATCTCGCCATGCATGTAAGAGGCATATGTCCCCAGTCAGAGCCATTGATGGAACCTTAATTCTTATGTCCCATCTTAAACCCTTGTTTCTTTTAGAAAGGTTTTAGGATTTTTTTCCTTGGAATCAAATGAGTGTTCTATTTTTTTGTTGACTCCCTATTTCCCATTGTCAGTTACTATTTTAATATTTTCTATTAGGCAATCGATTCCCTCATCATGAGTTAGAAAGCTTCGTTATAATGGTTTTGGGGTTCTTAAGCTTTTATTTATCTATCGTACCATCCTAGCAAGTCCCCTCCACTAAAACAACTTATTGAGCACATTCATTAAAGGCTGGCCTTAAGTCTTTATTGCTCATTGTTGATCACTTTTGAAATGTTTATTTTAAATCAATGATGAGCAATGAGGTAATATCTTTTGATATTGCTCATCATGAATTGATTCTTGAACTTTTGTTTGAAATTAGTGATGGGCGAGGTTCTTAAGAGATCGTGTATTGCTAATATATTTTGAATTCTTAAATCTATAATAGAAATAAGCAATGATATCTCACTTTATGATCACAGTTTCATCACTCATCACCAATATATTGTGAAGAGATTGTTTGTAATTAGCGATGAGTGAGATGATGAGTTCACAACTGTATCACATCTCATGGATTTGTTTTGAGCATTCAAGTTATGATTAGCGATGAGCGATATGGTCCCTTATGAGAATTTTTCTCTCACTAACTTAACTACATCCTATTTGTGATATCTTTTGTGCCATTAATTATTATGCAGGTGTACGTGTCAAATTGTGGTTCTTACATCTCTTGTCACTGATGGAAGTCAAGATGAAAAGTTGAGCTAGCGAGGAGTGATGGATATGGATGAGATCGAGAAACTAGCCTTAGATCTGAAGGGCTGAGATTTTGTCACATGAGGCACTTGCATCGCTAAAAAAGATGGACGGGAACAAAGTGAATAACCGATTGGTGACAACTACTACATGAAGAGTAAACATGGTGGAATCCTAAGGATTTCATATAAAGTAGAAAGAAAAGTAGCGAGATGGATTATTGACCATTGATACAGTTTTAAAGCTAAAGGATCAATGATCAAGGTTTAAAACTAAAAGCCTAATTGTCAGTTCACTTGCATGAATTTATTATAAAATATTAATGGTGACATGCTCCCCTCTCAACCATAATAGAAAGTAGATATTTGGTTTATCGTGCATCCTAATTCACTAGCTGGTGGAAAGAATACCAGAGACTGAAGAATTCGCAAGGAAAGTCCAAAAATTATCTACAACTAGGGTGACATAGCTTTCATTCAGTTAAGCAAAAATGATACCTCTTTTTAATTGAGGTAGTGAGGTGAATGCCCTTGAAAGCTGATAAGAAAATTTGTGGAAAGTGCAATTTAGTCTTTTGCAATGATTTCAATTTGATAATTGAGCACTATCTAAATTCTCAAGAAAGTTGTCCTATTCAACAGTAGAGTTTTATCCCGACATAATTGTGAAGGGTTTTGGTTGGCCATAATACATTCTAAACCCTAGTATCCATTTGTGTTACAAGCATGAGTGACCTAGAGCCTAGTGAATCTAGTGTTAGGCTGGAAAGGAAAGGAAAGCAAAAAAGAGTCAAAAGACTTAAAACACAACATGCTTCAGCTAAAGTTGAGCCCAAACTAGTAGCTATGTCTAAACCTTTTCCTGGTACCCCTGTGGCTTCCACAAGGTCCAAAAGTGAAAAGAAGGAAACAAAAAAGTTTATGCAAGAAACTTCTAGAGGTACCAAAGAGGGAGGGTCATGAATTAGTAAAATTCCCATAAGACAAGTTGTTACCACTAGGTTAATTGATAATGCTGAAGAAATTGGTTTCGAAACCTATCCCCAGAGTGGATGAAAATTGTTTTGGTATCTTTTCAATAGGAAAAATTCCATTCATCTTGCATGCTATTTGTGGAGATTGAGCCTAGGAAGGTTAGTCGTTCCAAATATGTTTATGGAAGTTGATTTAATGATGGAGCTAGCAAGGAACTATGACCCTATTGACAGGAAAATCAAGAGTGAGAAGGGTGATATAATTCTGGAGGTGACAAAGGATAAAATGGTGGACGTGTTTGGGTTGAATCCCAATTACACTTTAAAGTTCAAACATGTTGACTTGTATGTTCAATATGAAGGCAGACAATTTGCATAAAGAGAAGTAATACTTGTGTGACATAGGAGTAGGAAAAAATTCACTATTCAAGATGTTGAGCCTTTTGAGTGTGAAGAATTTGAAGATTATTTCAAAAAACACTTATTATTGCTTGAACCAAGTGCTAGCTTGGAATTTTGAGGTTAAAATAGCCCCTAATTTTTGGTGATGGTGGCAGATGTACAAGAATATAATCAAAACACTGGTTTTGATTATGCTAATTTTGTTGCCCAAAAAATGCATGAGGATTTTCTCAATTTCAAAAAGGAATCACTCCCTCTATCTTTCCCTCATTACTCCTTACTAATGCACATGCTCTTGTGGGAAGGAGATCATGAGTGGAAAAGGAAATTGAATTTGAGGATTATAATTGGTGAAAATGAGGCCATCCTTGTGCAAATGTGGACATACATTTGGGATCAAAATTGCTCCAATTCCAACTACATCTTGTTTTCCAATGTTGTAAAACATGGTATCTTAGAGTCATTTGGTGTGGCGCCTAGATTCAAACTTTCTCCAAAGATCATAATTGTTATGCACCCAAAGGATATAGCATGTTCTACAACAACACATAATTGGGTCGATTGGTTTCTACATTCTGAATATACTTTGATCAAGGTTTATGGAGCTAAAGTGGCTCCCCATTATCTACCCTTGTATGTCTCAAAAAATTTGGCTTTCATGGATCTCATGTGGAAAATGGAGGCTATGGATTATGAAATTTTTAGAAAGGAAAAAAAGGGATCAATGGTATACCCCCAATGTTCTTTTCTTATTTTGAGGTCACTACCCTTGAAGGGTATGAAAAATTGGGCATTATGGTGAATAATCTTAGAATTCCTATAGATGAGGTTAGATTTTTTTATTCGGAAGGATTTGTGGTAGGAAAAAGAAGAAAAAAGAACTTAGGCATCATACATCATGAATTTTTCTATAAAGATGGTGTACTAAGGAATCTGACAAGTGATGAGGTTGTTATGGTTAGGAAAAAGGAATGGAAAACTATGACAAACCTTGAGGAGAAGATTATGAAAAAGAATGTCTTTTACATCGATCCATACAATGAAATTGCAAACCACTTGGAGAGGGCCTTTGCTATGATAAGGGAATATCAGTTTGATAAATTTAAAGTAAAAGTAAAAGAGGTTGTAGATATAGCCCAGTTTCTCTTAGAGCAACAACAACAACAACAAGCTATGGATATCCCAAAACGGTTGAAGATGTTCAGGAGGTCAGGGAAGAACAAGTTGCAGAACATGTGCTAGGAAATGAGGAAGTTGAGAAGAAATTTTTCCTTCCTCATATTGAGGAGACTCAGTTTAGATGTTCCTCCTGATAGGATTGTCCAACGGTAGTATGACAGAGAAAATGATGATGATCCCAGAATTAGAGAGTGTGATGAATTTTTTGGCTAATGATAAATTTGTGCAGACCAAAGAGTTTTAGGACTTTATGATTCAACAATGGAGTATGAAAATAAAAGAGAGACTAGAAGCAAGTCAAGTCAATGTCAAACCTTCTCATCAGGACGAAGCTGAGAAAGTAGAGGAAGAGAAGATTAGAGCTAAAATTGCAGCCATAACTCCCATTGAAGCTCAAAGAATTATTAAAGATAGTGGAATCATATTCTTACTAGGATGTACTATCACAGCTTCCATAGCATATGATGCAATTAAAAGAGATCCTCAAGCTTTGATATCTGAAGATTAGCTTGAGAATAAAGTATTCAGTTCCAGATATAGTCCAAAGCTGCACACCCTTGCAATTTGGTCTATGGCACCTAATACTAGAGAACATGAGGTTGCTAGGCCTATTGAAGAAGTCATTGGTTCATTAGTGGTCAAAAGAGCTTCTGATATAACTCCAATCCAGGCACCTGAGTTAAATGCACATGCTACAATACTTAGTGTGGACATTGCACATATTTCTCAAAAGAAATATGAATCTTTGGTCAAGGAATATAATAAGGCTTTGAATGAATTGAGTCGAATTAGAGATACTATTCAAGCTACCCAAAAGACAGTGACTTAGCCTTCTTCCTCTTTTTCATTTGATATGCCTACACAAGATAGGGAAATTTTGGTACTCATAATTGATGAATTGAGAGAAAAGTTAGTTGTTGAAGGGGAAAATGTCAAGCAGGCCAAATTAGAGATAATGAGGGTGGCCAATGAAATTTTTAGAGATGTGCTTAAGCATAGGGTGACCAAGTTGGTCCACAGGGCTAATGATGTATGGGCCATGTATAAAAAAATTCATGAAGCAAATACAAAATATCTACAAGTATAGGAGGCCTTTAGGGATGAGTGGAATAATTGGATTGCTAGGGAAAGTGATTTAAAAGAAATGATGCCAAAAAATAAAGGAGGATCCCGAGGCACCCACAAATATTACTGACATCTTGAAGATTATTGAACCCATAAATGAGGTGACTACTTTCCATGGAAAGTTGGGAATACAACTCCAAAGTAAGTTGAAAATATTCAAGGAAACGGATTATCGTAGTATGCCAAAAATATTGAATTCAAAAGGTGAATTGCATCCGTTTGACACCTAGAAGGAAGATTTGGGAGGGTTATTTGTAGCGGCTATGATGTATTTGACTATCACCAATTATATCTTGTTCAATTCAAATATTGATATGATGGTGGAGATTGAAACAAAGATGGATATATTTGTTAAGGAAGCTAGGATTTTAATTGATGCAAGGTATTCCCAGTATACTACTAAGGTGCAAGATTTATTGAATGTTAAATGGCCCACTTAATAAGAATACAATATTTGGTTGGAGAGATATAAAGAATGAATAAGAAGAACAATGGATAGGAGGAGAATAATACATAGCCTGAAAATAATACAGATTAGGATTTTGATATAACATGGTAAAATATTATTCCCTCCTTAAAACTCAAAGTGATTAGAACGTGGTACTAATATGGATTAACACATTTTGACCTTTTTCTACTTTATCTGCCTTGCTTCATAAGTTTTGTTGTTTTAATTTTCTTACAGTTGGCATTTTGAGCACATGGAGAATATCTTGTAACTGTTGTAACAAACTAATGATGTCTTTTATGATGGGACATATTTTCCATGAAGAGTTGAGGATAATTCTGCCTCATGTTTATTTGCTCCACCTAAAGACTCAAGCATAACTAGGAAGGGAATATTACTACAAGTGCTCCTATGGGATCATGACATGTGTGCTATCTGGTTTGAGGCTTGTTTTTCTCCTTCATCTCTATAAGAAGGAATTCAGGACTAGAATCAGGGGAGTTAGAAATTTTTTGAGTTGGTACTATTAGTGTTATTAAGACAAATACAAATCAATTTTTACAGTCTTTATTTTAAGTTTCTTTTGGAGTTCATACTTATGCAAGTAAGATTGATAATGGTACAACATTTATAATATAGAGTAATATTGATTTCATGGTTATTCTCTCTCCTTGTATGTGTGTTATGAATTATGATTGGAAGTAGTCAAGGATTTCTTTCACTTGTCTCTATCATTATCTAATGGATGTTCAGTTTCATGTTTTCCTATCGATTCAATGAATTGATGTAAATGCTTATATGAGAGTGATAACTTATAATTACTATGTGCTATGATATTTGTAAGAAGTGATAATCCTGAATGTCACAAAGAAATGTTGAAATTCAAGATTTCTTGGGGTTCTATGTGTTATTATTTGAATTGTTATCAAGTTATGGCAAAAGGTATTGAATTCATACTTTGGATAAAGACACTAGTTCATTAATGATATTGGTTTTACATTTACAGTATTGATTCATTAACTACTCAATCTTTTAAGCATAATATTTCAAGAGGAACACTATTGTTATTCATTTTTTAGGTATCTTCTCTCTCATATTCAACTCATATAACATTAACAAAAGAAGCTTCCAATTTATTTAATGTTACTATTAAGTGGTATCATGAGAGATATCTATTATTAACAATGTATTTGATTGTAATTATGAAAGATATTTAGGTATACATTGTCTAATCACCCTCCTGGGTTTAACAAAGCCCAAAGAGTAGGAATAGAAGTTTAGAATCTTCTATTCATTTGTTGGCCAATCACTTTAATATTATTGATGATTAGAAATGGAAAAATTCATAGGTATTTCTAGAGATTAGTTTGGTTCTTAAAAAATAACCAACAAAACCCTTCCATACAAAGAAATCATACTTTATTTCTAGGTGTGTGCAAGAATGGCCAAAAGGGTATCCTAAATGGGTCTCTTTTTCTATAGATTAGGTCTATTCCAAAAGATATTTCCAAGAAGGCCTTTTTAAAAGGCTACAAGGAATAATGGTGGTTTGTGAAGGAAATCCCATTGATTAATGACTAAGGGTTCTCGTGAGTGGTTTTTTGGGTGTGTTTGATCATTCCATACCCTTGATTTGCATCAAATTGGTATCAAAGAATAGGTTGGTCTGAAGAGGGAAAAGTTGAAGTGAAGAGAAACAAAGATGCCTCCAAAAGGGAAACTAGTCCCTAGAGAGGTGAATGAATTGAAGATGAAAAATTCAAGAGAGATGAGACAAATGAAGGAGTTGACAGAGGCCCTTGAAGCTAGGCTTGTTGCAGTTGAAACAAGTCAGAAAAGAGGAATGGTCACATGAGACTTGAGTGACCGAAAAGGAGAAGAAGAAGGGGAGGAGGAAAACTCCCAAGAAGGGTCTGAAGAAGAGTTAGATCTTGATAACTTGAGAATGGAAAAGCTATTGAAGGTAGTAAAGGGAGAAGTTCTCAAGAAAAATATGGATTTACCAGTGTATGGAGGAAAATTGGACAGTGAAGAACTCCTAGATTGGATGGGAGCACTAAACAACTACTTTGAATATGAAGATGTACCAGAAGAATAAAGAGTGAAGTTGGCCAAGACAAAATTTAAGGGACATGCCTTACTTTGGTGGGACTACATATAAGATGAGAGGAGAAAGAATAGAAAATCTAAAATCACCTCTTAGGATAGGATGGTTGCTAAACTCAAAGGAAAATTATGATCTGGTGACTATGCCATTTAGTTATTCAGAAAGCTTCAAAACCTGAAGAAAAAAGATATGGATGTGAAGGCCTATATAGAGGAGTTCTACACATTGAGTATAAGGGCAAGCCATGTAGAAGATGATGTGGAGAAAGTGGCAAGATACATCAATTGGTTGAGATACAAACTATAGGATGAACTAAGTCTCACAAACTCAAGAACAGCGGAAGAGTGTTATCAATTAGCCATAAAGGCTAAAGATAAGTTAAGGAGAAGGCAAGAAAAGAAAAGAAGTGATACAGGAAGGAGTTCTAAAGGAAGAGGAATATTTTCTGGTAGGGGCAGTCCCAAAGATCACAAGGTGAAACAAGTAACAATCAAGAACAAAATTTAGACTCAAGGGGCAGCTATAGAGGAAGAAGACCCAACAATAGGGGAAAATTTGGAGGCCAGAGGGGAGGATCAAGTGGATTTACTGTGAAATTCTATAAGTGCAAAAATTTGTAGGCCATCAAGCATGGCAATGTACTGAAAATCAGTCCACCACTTCATTTGGAGGAGAAAAAATAAATCATTTTGTACAAGGAGAGAATAGTGAAAGTGTGAATTCTTCATCACATAATTTTGATCCAAAAGTTGGTGAGTCTCATGGTGAGAATGACTTCAATTAAAGTACCAATGGAGAAAGAGCCACCATAGAGAAAGTCACTTTTCAGAACTACATGTAAGTGCCTAGGTAAATGTTGCAAAGATGTGATTGATTTTGGTAGTATTGAAAATGTGGTTTTTGTTGAAATGGTAGAAAATCTTAAGTTGATGAGAATCCCTTATACCACTCCATGCATAGTCTCTTGGCTTAACAAAGGGTAGCAAGTAGTTGTGAATGAAAAAAGTTGGGTAGATTTTCACATAGGCCTAGATATAACGATAAGGTCTTGTGTGATATAATCCCAATGGATGTTTTCCATTTTCTTTTGGGTAGGGCTTGGCAGTATGATAGAAAGATAATCCATGATGGTAGGAAAAGAACATATTCCATAGAAGAGGATGGGGTTTCTTACACCCTCACACCATTGAAAGGTGAAAGCCTAGATTCCCAAGTATCATCTAGTGTGATGTTGGTCAATGAAAAGGAGTTCTTAAAGACCATGGAAAAGGATAATGAGGGTTTTTTCATCATAGTAAAGACCAAATTTTTCATGGTAGCAGAAAAGAAAGAGGAGTTTCCTTTAGAGGTAAAACCATTGTTGAAGAGATATGTTGATATAGTGGTTGATGAGATTTCCAACACCTTGCCACCTATGAGGGACAATAGCCACCACATTGATTTTATTCTAGGGGTTAGTTTGCCTAACAAATCTGCTTATAAGATGACTCCACAACAAAATGAAGAGATTAAGAGGAAAGTGTAAGAATTACTTGATAAAGGGGTTGATTAGAGAGATTTTGAGTTCTTGTGTGGTTCCCATAGTTCTAGCACCAAAGAAAGGAGGTGAGTGGAGGATGTGCATTGATTCTAGGGCCATCAACAAGATCACAATAAGGTATAGATTTCCCATTCCAAGAATTGAAGATTCAATAGATTTTTTGGGTGGTGTATGTTACTTTTCCAAGATTGATCTCACAAGTAGTTACCACCAAATAAGAATTAGACTTGGTGATGAAAGGAAAACAACCTTTAAGACAAATGAAGGGTTGTATAAATGGCTTGTAATGCCCTTTGGTTTATCAAATGCACCTAGTAATTTCATGTGGTTGATGAATTAAGTGCTCAAACCTTTCATTGATAAGTTTGTTGTGGTATATCTTGATGAAATTCTTGTTTTTAGTAAGACTAAAGAAGAAAATTTGCAACATTTGTATTTGGTTTTGAGAAGATTACATGAAGAGAAACTAATGTTAAACTTGAAGAAGTGTGAGTTCTTGAAAACAAAGTTGGTATATATTGTTTTTGTGGTCACCAATGGCACCTTGAAGATGGATCCAAGCAAGGTTGAGGCTATCCTATGTTGGACTACACCCAAATTAGTGGCTGAGGTAAGGAGTTTCCATGGTTGGGCTAGTTTTGACAAAAAAATTACAAAAGTTTTTAGTCATGTTTGTGCTCCTATGATTTATACTATTAAGGGTGATAAAAGGAAGAAGTTTGTTTGGTCTAGTGAGGCTGATAAGAGTTTTGAATATTTGAAAAAGAGGTTAGTTGAGCAGCCCATATTGGATTTTCCTAGTTTTGATAAGATATTTACTATTGAATGTGATACATGTGGCCATGCCATAGGTGTTGTCCTAAGTCAAGAAAATAGTCCTATTGCCTTCTTCAATGAAAAATTGAATGAAGCTAGGAAAAAGGTATTCTTCCTATGACCTTGAGATGTATGCAATGGTGAAAGCATTAAATAAATTGCGACATTCTCTACTTCCTAAGGATTTTGTAGTGTACTCTAATAATCATGTACTTCAATTTTTGAATAGTCAAGATAATCTCAGTCATAGGCATGTGAAATGGGTTGAGCATTTGCAAGGTTTCACTTTTACTATTAAGCATAAGAAAGGGTGGTCTAACAAAGTGGCAAATGCATTGAGTAGAATGGATCTAATGGTATAGGAAATGTAGTTACAAACCATGGGAGTTGATTCTCTGAAAGGTATGTATCTTGAGGATGCAGATTTTAAAGAAATTTATGCAAGTTATAGGCAACCTTCTAGCAACAATAATGAAAAATGGCTTGATTTTTTTATCCAAGATGATTTGTTATTCAAAGGAGCACAATTATGTATTCCTAAATGTTTAATGAGGGATAACTTGCTCAAAAAAAAGCATAGTGGTAGCCTTTTAGGTCATTTTGGTCTTGATAAGACCTTGGGGCAGTTGAAGAGGCACTACTATTGGCCAAAAATGCAAACTGATGTGAGGAAGTTTTTTGAAAAAGTGCACTATTTGTCAAAGGGCTAAAGGATGTAGCACTAATGTAGGGTTATATAAACCTCTTCCCATTCCAAAAAGGCCTTGGGAATCAATTAGTATGGATTTTGTGATGGGGTTGTCTAGAGCACAAAGAGGTGTTGACTCGGTGTATGTTGTTGTGGACAGGTTTTCTAAGATGGCTGATTTTATACCTTGTAAAAGCACTAATGATGCTTCATACATAGTAGGTCTCTTCTTCAAGGAAGTGGTAAGGATCCATGGTTTTCCTCTTAGCATTGTTTCAAATAGGGATATCAAGTTTGTCAGTAATTTTTGGAGAACCTTGTGGAAGAAACTTGGTACTCATTTAAGTTTTAGTTCTACATATCACCCTCAAATTGATGGGAAAACTGAAGTGGTGAATAGGAGCCTTGGGAACCTCCTAATATGTCTAACCAAAGAGCATTCAACATAATGGGATCTTTTTTTTCCTCAAGCATATTTTTCCTACAATGACTCGATGAATAGGAGTGTTGGAAAGAGTCCTTTTGAGATTGTTTATGGTTTGTAGCCTAGGGGTGTGTTTGAATTGAGAGATTTTAGTGGGATGGAAAGGAGGAATGTTCAAGGTGAAAAATTTCTTGTGGCTATGTAGGAGATCCACCAACAAGTCAAGGACAATCTTCAAAGGAGTGTAGAAAAGTATAAACAGTGTTGGTTATTTTCTAAGAACCAAACTTAATGTTAGTCCTTACCTATGAATTTTCCACAACTCAATCATCAGAAAAGTTGAGGATTGGAAAACACTTAATTACAATAATTAGTACTTCACTTTTTCTCTTTGGGCTTTGTGAGATGCAGGAGGGTAATCCTATGTATGCTCATAATATATCACATTAAGTCAAGAGAATTTCCTCACACAGATGCACTATCTCAAGAAACTCACCTCCACAAAGGCTTGTCTGACCTCAGGTGGAAATGTTACCCGTTTCAGGGAATGTATTTATATAGTAAAATTTTGGGCAATGTAATTTAGAGTATTTTATGAATATGTCTTCATCTTGAATCCTAGACCAAACTTATTACTACCTCAACTGACCATGAGATAAACTAATAAAACAATCAATGCCTTACATAAGGGAGAAACAAAGTTATAACTTGTAATCAATCGATAATACAATTATGATGAAACATCAAAGATTAGTGGGCTATAAGAATACTGCTTTGTAACATCTAGCTCACTAAGTTTCAAAATATCACTTCCTTACCAAATCCTATATCCATCTCTCACAACTTAATGGCCATATTTTAGCATTTAATCAATTCATTCAACTAAAACATAAAATAAGCTCATTCATTTGGTGAAAATGATAGAAGAAAAATGAAATCATAATTAACAACTTCATTCATAACTTGGAAGAAAATAAATAGGATAGCAACATTTTAGAACTAATATTTTTCTTCATTTCTAATATTTCTTTGTAAAACCATATTTAAGATCTGTATACATTATAACTTTCACCCTAGATTTTCCTCTGATATATCTAGTAAAGTATCTATTTACATTCTATTTGCTCTAAGAGCATAGCATTTCATTTTTCATGACCTATATCTAGACTCAAAATTACAAACTCTCTTTTATTAGCCATGAAATCCCCTTTATAAATAGGGGAGCAACAAGCACCCAACTAAATTACAATTTCATTTTCATTTCAAATCATTTCAAAAACTTAATTCTAACTAACTCCTTGAAGAAATCCCTAGACGGTTTCTTATGCAATCATTTTAGAACAAGGGAGGACAAAAGGAAAAAAACATGTGCAGGATCCTAGTAGTCGTTGTCACTGCATTCATTGTTGAAAAAAAAAAGATTCCATATCATATCAACCAGAGGACTTCCACATCAACATGGAAGAGTAAAAGACAAACCATGGACACACAAAAAAAAATACCTCCTATGCAAAGACCATGGTGTCATGAAAAACTAAAATAAGGTGGTGACCCTATTCAGAGTCGTCGACATTAGAGAAAGCCCAACTACTCCTTGTCCTCGATGAAATTGGAGGGATCATCACCATGTCATCATCAAAGCTACCTAATGGCTACAGAGAATAGAGGTACTAGCCATAGTATGAGTTAGTATCATATTCAACATTCGAAGGAGTATCAGAAAGCACAATAGGAGAATTGTGTTTTCCCAAGAAGGCCCTATGACTTGTCTCTTTTTTCGTGGCCTTCTTCACTAGCTGAACCAATTCCTTTCCTTTGAAAATGACCAATTCTCCTAGAAGGGTTCTATTTCTTAAGTGGTATGTATTATGCAAAATTGATTTCTTCTTATGACCTCTAGCCCTCCTTTTACCCTTTCAAACCTCAGGAGAAGCCTAGGCTTCCTGCTCAATCATATTCTCATGATACTCAAATACACTAAGATGGCTAGACCTTTTCACAGGCTGAATTTTCACACCAATTTTCCCCATTTTTAGAACATAATTCAATAATTAAAAAAAAAGCTATAGGGAGATGCACTTACAACCCAAACAATTATGACCAACCTATTAGAGAAATTCCTAACTAGACCAAAGAACCCAACTTGAAACCAACTTACTAAGGACAAGAAAATTCAACTCAAGACAAACAAACAACCTCTCACTCATCTTCACACTTTTCCTTACATACACTACAAACTAGAAAGATAGTGAAAATGAACAACGATCAACTTGCATTAAATAGAAAGTTGGAGCATGCAAAATTAATGATTCAAGAGCTCCTTGCATGAGCGAATTGATAACTTAATAGTTCGGCTTTGAATCTAGGTCATTGATCTTAGAACAATTAAAATTCCATCTAAGGTGGCCATGAGCATCATTTTTCGACCATTATCAACTTGCTCCTAGAAAACAATGATGTTATCTCAAATGTTTCCACATTCTTCTCTAACCTTGATTAATCATATGCAATCTTACAATTAACATGTATTACCAACCTAATCCATGCCTTTTCATTAATATTGATAAAGTACATGAGACCAATTTGTTTTTTAGTGAGAATATTTCCTTATATGCTTCATCACTCATCGCTAATATTCCCCAAATTTTAGGGTGTGATCAGTGATGAAAGTATTCATGCAATGATTTTCAGTTCATTGGATCATCCTATTTTAAAACTACATCAATGGTTCTCCAGTCCCTTCACTTCTTTCCTTTTTCTTTATGCAAAATCCTCATGATCTTGCCACATTGCTTGTTCCATCAATAGTTATCTCCTTTCATGGATGCATCTTGTCCTTCATTGGCCTCATCAACGATGTAGACATCCCTGCAATGAAATATTAGCCCTTGGTTTTGCAGTTTGTTCTTTGATCACATCTGTTTTCATCACTCCTTGCTAATCCAACTTTGCACCTTGGTTCCCATTAGTGATGGGAGATGTAATGAAGGCATCAAAGTTAGACACGTACACCTACATAAAAATCAATGGCATAAAAGACATTACACATAAGATCTTATCATATTAGCAAAAGAAATGTTTTTCAGAGAATACCATCACTCATCGCTAATTTGGAACTCAAGTGTTGAAATGTATTCACGATGAGCGATAAAACATAAGGTTTTTGTTCATCGCCAATTCTCCTCATACAATTTGTGAGAAATTATTGATGAGAGGAATTACAAAGTTTACAACATGCATCATGGATCACCAATGTAGAACTCAACAATTAAAACATATCTGCATTCACATGATGTAAAGGAAATTTCATCGTATCGCTCATTGCCGATTTAAATGTATCATTTTATGACCATCCACGATGAGTGATAAGAAAAAAATTTGGGGCATGGCTTATCGCTATTACAAATATGAAAGCTCAAAAGCCATTAGCGATAAGTGATCCCTCAAGGAACATGGCTCATTGCTTATTTTGTACAAAATCTCTAGCAGTGATATCAAAGAAAACACTGTTTCATTGCTCATCACCAATTCAAAATGGGTACCTATGAAAAAATCAATTATAGGTCATAAAGTATGATGGCCATCGAGACTTAAGTGGAAACCTTGAGCACATGTGCTTCAGTTGTTCTAATGAGGGAGATCCCCTAGGATGACATGCGAATAATAGGCTCAAGAACTTCTAAGTCATGAAATGCAAAGAATGTAAAGGCCAAAAGATCCTTTACTTAACCTAATAAGATGAGAAATTCAGACCTAGGCAAGAGGGACCGGTCACTTGACAACATCGATAGAAATAAGAGTATTTTATGACCAAAGATGGGCACTATGCAGCCAACAACCAAATAGAATGTTACAAGCAATTATAACTAACAAAAACCTAACCTCATACAAGAAACCTACATTCATATGCAACAAAAGTTTGAGGTGGAACAAAAAAATTTAGGGTTCAATAAGAGCACTCCCAAATTTTTCACAAAATTTGAAAGTGCCATCAAACAAAAAGTTGATCTAACGAGGAGAGAGGTTCACTACAAGGTTGGGGATTTGGTTTTGGCTCATTTAAGAAAGAAAAGGTTTCCTAAGGGGCAGTATTCTAAACTACAAATGAAGAAGATAGGGCCATGTAAAGTGGTGCATAAATTTGGAGAGAATGCCTATGAAATAGAGCTTCCCTCTCATGTTTCCCTTTCTCCTATTTTTAATGTTTCTGATCTTTACCCTTACAAAGGGGATGTTATTGCAGGTGATCATTTAGGTTCATTAGCTTTCTCAGATGAGGAATGTGTTAGAGATCTCCCACAAATCCTATCATGCCATAAAAAAAGAAAACACTAGTGTCATCGGTTTGACAACAATTTTTTTTTTTTTAATTGGCCCTCATGTGACTTAGGGATATTGAGTTTGTTGCTCAAAGGTAGGTTGAGTGATGAAGAGATGAATGAGTCAAAGTTTAATTTTATAGATTTTTATGTCGAAATACAAAAGGAAAAAAAAACCTTGACTTCCCTTGTGCTACTAACATCGTTAATTTCATTATAGTATATTAATAGTGGTATTTCTATATCAAGTTCATTAACGAACCTTAAGGCACTTTATTAACGAACTTTTCTCACAAGAGTATAATAATTTTGGATTAAGCTTCTATAGTTGGTATGAAGACAAAAGTACCATTAATCTTCCCCTTAAATTTCTAATATTTATTTATATATTAATATTTGTATTGTTTATCCCTTTCTACTTAATATTCTTGCTAAGTCTAGTTTATTCATCTCTAGCAAATTAAATAAAAATAATATTATTTTATTTTATTTTATTCCATTTATTCTTATGTTGTATTAGGACTGTAAATGTAGGTATTCACATTATTGTTGACAAAACTTGCAAAATGTATTAATCATTATTTTAAAACAACTTTTACACAACTCCACTCACCAAACATTATTTTGTGCTCCCAATATTAATATTGATGTTAGTGTTATCATTGGAGTCACTTGCAATTGACATCCCTATTTTAAATATCGATATTGACGTTATTGTAATATTAATTTTACTATTCATATATCAATTAAATCGTTGTATGTGAACACCATCTTGACAATTTCATTTACTTAATACTAATATTGACATTAGATTTAGTGTTATCATACCATTAATACTACTACATTTCATACTCAAGAAAGTATAGGAGAAAAACAAAATAAATACATAAATAAATTCTAATTAATATATGTATATCTCATATTCTCAAATATAATTCAAATGAAATTAATATATGTGTTAACCCAACTTTTAAGAAAAAATAAAAATAATTAATGATAATTCTTTATTTACTTTATTCATACCATTTTAATATTAATTCATATATATAAACTTATAATTATCATCTCAATATATATATATTTTAAATTATTTCCTTAATTGATATCCACCTGTTAAATTTTAAAAATTATATAATGATAATTGTGAAGGCAATTCTTCTTTATCCTTTAAATTTATATATATCATTACTTTTATGTTCTTATCTCTTAAATAAAAGCTACAGTATCTTTTTTTTTTTTTTTTATGTTTGTTTCCATTCTTTTTGAATCTATATATTTTATTTCCCCTAAATAAACTAAAGTGTAATTTAAAAAAAACTAAAAAACTAAAATTCTCATTCTTTCTTTCCTCATGGAAAATAGAAGGCTCCTTAAAAGGCTAAAAAAATGTGAATTAGAAAATAGAATGTAATTAAGTGGAGAGAGAAGGCTCCACAACTTTCTAAAATGTGGAAGGAATAAAATTGTTTTTAAAAGATAATTTATGTTAAGTCTTAAAATGATATCATATAAGAGATAAACTTTTTTTTGCAAAGAAATTTATTTGATGATGCATTTCAAAATATACATATATAAAACACATTTTTATATATTCATATTTTCATATTGACATTGTTCTATTTCTCGAAGAAAAATACCTAACCTTAATTTGGCCTTTAAGAAAAGCCCTAAATTTCTCTTCCTTATTATTTCTCGAAGGGATGGAGACTTCGTCAAGGGTGTTGCTTGCCAGGTGATCTATAGCAAGAAGTCTTTGTTTATTCATAGTGAGCAATCTGCCCCACTGAGGTGGTAATGTTTAAACTGAAGTGTGCTCATTATTAGGATCTTGGCTGAAAAATACCAAGCCCTACATTTTTTTTCTTCTCTTTGTTTTCTTTTGATGGAAGGCCTTTTTTCGGTTATAGCTGGACATACTGGAGGATGATAGGCCGCTCCAAAATAATGAAGGAAAAAAAACTGTTTCAAGCCCCCATTTCCCTTGCATATTTGTTTATTATACCTATTACATTTTCTTTATGCATGCTACAGGATTTGAAAATTCAAAACTTAAGGATAATCAAGGAAGACTGATGCATTTTCTTTTGCTTCCCATTTCTTTTCTTTTCAAGTTAATTCATAGGGCATATTTATGGAAATGTACAAGAGCTGATTTGTTCTGTATAGGACTTCTACTCCTTTTGATTATTAACCATATTTTCTAATTTTCTATGTATATATATATATATATATATCTTTTCCCTTCTTAAATTTTCCATTGTAAGTCATACTACTATTTTGGTTTTAATCGACACTACTGAAGAGACTTTCCTTGTATATTTATTTTAAGAAAATCTATATTCTAATCTTTCTTTGATAAGGCAGGTTGGAAGGAAAACATAGAGTGCTTGTTTGAAATCTATCACTACCATGGTATCTTTTTAGAAGGTATTAAAAAGTGGGAATAACAAACCAACAACTCATTTTCAGACTTCATTCAACATATATCTTTGTAATTGATTAATAATATGCAAATCCAATTTCTATGCATGCTCAATATTCAACATATATCATTGTGACTGATTAATAATATGCAAATACAATTAATGTGAATGCATAATTTTACTTGAAACCAGCTAATGTATAATACCATATATAGAGAGGGCTCATACATCTATTGCAACATATCTCTTTTCACCTCCCTTTTTTTGTATAAATATTTACTAATTTTTTCCCTACACCATATTCTATTTGCAGGTGCAATTCTATACCACAAGATGCATTTATGTGAGAGGACAAAATAACTACTATTCTGCCATGAGTTCTTTTTTTAAATTTTTTTTATACATACATATTACACATGCTCTTGAATATTGCAAGAGGACTCAGAATTTCCCCATTTCATAGCATTAGCTAAGAATATTATTTTTTTTACATAAATAATGTTGAATGATGTTGTATTTTCAAACCAAAGAGAATGTCTATTGAAAGATAATGCTAGTCTTTATATTTCAAGCTCACATACTTTCTATAGCTCATGTACATTCTATGTTTCAAATAGGATCATCTTCGCTAACCAGAAAAATTGCACAACAGGAATTGGACAACCCTCCCACTTTCCCTATGTCTCTTTTCTCAGTAACTATGCATACAGAATTCACACAAGTTTCTCCATGACCAATGGGAGCTCTCCTCCCATCCATAGGACTAGTACAATCCACCCCTAAGCCAGTGGAAAACCAAGGTGACCAAATTGCACTAACTCATATCTCTTCCACATAACACTACAAAAAACTATAGCCACTTAACACAGTCTGTTAAACACAAAATCACAAAATGATATACTCAAGAATCACCACACAGATTTACCATATAAGACAACACACAAAACTCAGGACTCTCCTTCAAGAGCCCACATTAGGGGGAGTGGGGACATCTACAAGAGAGAAGAGCATAAAATTATAAGTAGATATAGTCATAGAATCCTTAGTACATATCACAAACAACCTCCTTACTCCTAATTCCATCCATCAATCACCACCATACTCCTTCATCCCAATTTACACATAATGGTAATCAATTTCACATCCTCCAGGAACCACTTCCAGGGTACTCATACCCCCTAAATAATTTCCTCTCTCCTGGATATCTCTCCCACTCAAAAAACCCCACATAGAATGGTCCCCAAGTAAACATGAAGATCCATTTTACAAGTAGGAAACCACTACTAACAAATATATCAACACATAAGCTAACTTCCACAAGGTTTTGCAGACACACAACTCTCAGAACCACTTAAAACCAAGAAAAATTCCAACAATTTTTCACACAATTTTTAGATTTTTCTTCAAAATAAAAGAAACTTCCAACAATTTTGCACACACACATTTTTAGATTTTACTTCAAAACAAAAGAAAACTTCGGAAATTTTTTGCACACATTTTCAGACTTTACTTCTAAAGGGAAAATAACCTACCTCAAGGATTTAAATTGGCTTAAGGAAATCTCAAATAGCAACACCTTTTACTGTAGAAAAAAAAAAAAGCAATCCTCTTCAACTTCCCTTTCAATCCCCTTTTGAACAACCTCCTCAAAATTAGCATGCCCTTCCAAAACTTGTCCTACTCTCTCCAGGCTAAGGTATTTTTTTTTAAACCCCAAAAATATCTTGAGGGCCTTAGTCACCTCTAATTCTTCATCTAAATGGCATGTGTTGCCTCTTTATTTAGATAGCCCTCCCTCTTTTGATGACAAGGCCTTTTTGAAAGATATTAATTCTCTTTTATTTTTGAAATTCGTCACTTGACAAAAGTACTTTTAAAAAAAATTCTTAAGAATTTTAAATTAACTTTTAAACTCATAAAGTTTCCCCCAAGACATAACCTAATGACCTAGGGACAAGAAAATACCACAAACATAATCTAAAACACCTTAAATCACTTAAGACTTGGGTCTAAATTGTTACCACAATCATGGCACTCAACACAACTTTGGACAATAAGGAAAATATACTTGCTACCACAACACATAATAATTCATTATGAACCATCACAACATGTCACCTTGGTGTTCCACAAATCCATTGGTCATGGCTATCCTACACACTCCACTACAATGTTAGTCCAACGTAATGATAAACAAGACATAAAGAAACATCACAATATCTGTGTAAGAACATTTATAGAGCTAAGAAATCTCATCGCATTCATTCTCCTCATTGCATGAATGTCATATTAATAACATAACCAATTTTAGCAAACAAATCACATTTATGCTATGTTTCGTATCCACAAGTTCATAAATCAAATTGTCATATGCTCATAAGATAAAGATAACAAAATAATTAGATAACAACATCATCAAATTAGTATCATAAGGTAAAGATAACAAAATAATTAGATAACAACATCATGAAATTAGTATCATAAGGTAAAGATAACAAAATCATCACATTAGTACCATTAACAACATAACACCACAAGGAACTATATTAAAGAAGATTAATATACATGAGTAAATATAACATATCTATTATAGCATCAATATGAAAAGGCTAGAATCCATAGTAACAAAGTATCCAGAGCCAAAATTTCCTATACAAGTCATACAAATATGAATCATATAGTCCTAGGTACTAAAAAGACGGGTCTCACAAAGCTAGCCTTTAGAGTTGGAATGCATTTTGCACAAAAAGGAACTCAAGAAGAAAATGAAGAAGGTCTACTTCCAATATTTGGTCAAATGGTGAGGTCTTCCTATGGAAGATGATTCTTGGATGATTGGGGATGACATTGTGAAGCATGGTTATAAAATTGCATATCTATCCTCAACTGGGACTTAGGATTTTTTTACCCTAGGACTATGGTGCAGGGGCACCCACAGGTCTATTATGCCTCCAAGGGTCAAAACTTGGAATTTTGTTTTTTTTTTGTGTTTTTTTCATGTAATAAGGTATTTCTAGACCATTTCATGTTAGTTGGAGTCTAGGTTTAGTTCTTAGGTGCAATGTAGTGTCGTAATGCAAAAGTTGTCAAAGTTGCATAATGTTAAGCAATTTTTTGCACTTTTTGTCACAAAATGGACATAATGATGTTTTTTTAATCCATAATTTCAAATATGGTTGGAGTCCATTGGAACATGTTATAAAATGATTAAAAAGACTTGTATCATCAAACAAAGGGTTGTTTATTGTATTTTTGGAATGAAGCAATAAAAATAATTATGTTTTCTTCAATTTCTAACATTCCCTTGTTGTTATTCTATGTGGTATAGTTATGTACGACCTTGTACTAATCTAGAATCAATTGTGGATGAAAGTGTATTGAATCTAATTTCTATTTCCTCTAGTTGCATGTGATTTCATTAAATTTCAAGGGAGTTGTGTTGAATTCTCTTCAGACTGGTCCAAACCCTAGGTAGGGTAACCAATGACCAAGAAAATGTGTAATTCTCCATTCCACTAATAGAAAACTCTAAAACTCAATGGAATGGACTATGTTGACATATATTTTAATACCACAAGGTTGCAGAAGTAGGTGAGTGAGTTTGCACATGTGGGAAAGCATTAATAGTCAAATATCCCCATGTATTAGACCCAGAAGCCCTAAAGATTTGATAAGTTGATTTTAGGCTATTGGAGAATGATCCATGTAGTAGGATTAGTTGTTTGAGACCATATGAGATGTGTTTGAAGTATTGGAATAGGATTAGAGACCCTTTGAATCCAAGAACTCGGTTGTGTCATGCCTAATTTCCCAATTAGGCCTAGTAAGAAGGAGGAAAATTAGTTTTTGAACCCTTCCATACAAAGAAACCCTACCTCATTTCTAGATATGTGTAAGAATGACCAAAAGGGTATTGTAAATGGGTCTTCTTTTCTATAGATCAAGTCTATTCCAAAATATATGTCCAAAAAGGCCTTTTTGAAAGGCTATAAGGAATAATGATGGTTTGTGAAGGAAATCACATTGATTGATGACTAAGGGTTCTTGTGAGTGGTTTTCTTAGTGATTTTGATCATTCCATACCCCTTATCTACATTGATATCCTCCACATAAATGTGTTTTTCATGATCATTCACAATTGTATCCTTATTCACTAAAGCATTTTCACAAGTAGGGGAGGTGTTGGGAGATGAATGAAGACTAGGTAAAGTAGTGGCCATGATCTCAGCTTTGTGTGTTATAGTATCTTTCCAAGGGGGAAGACAAACAAGACTTTCATGATTGTCAATGATTGTGTTTCCTATCACCAAGATACCTTTGTCACTAATAGGAGAGGTATGGGGAGAAAAAAAATTATGATTGTCATGATTGTTAATGCTTGCACCCTCTTGTATCAAACCTTTAGTGGATGATATAGAAAAAATGAAGTCATCAAGGGCTTCATATAACATTTCAAATTCATCACTACTAAAAGGCTTGAGGGTTAAGTTAACTTCACTTGGTTTGTATTCTTCATAACAAGTCTTAGTGGATGATCCTAGTGAGAGGAAGTCCTCAAGGGCTTCATCTAACATGTCTAAGTCATCACTACTAAAGGGCTTGGATGATATGCTTTTTCTAAATTTAAACATTTTTTGAATTGTTTCTTTTGATGTTTTTAGTTTTTAGTTTTCATTTTTTGATGAATCTAGTCTAAGTGAAGTAGGAACTAATGTTGAAAATGAAAATTGCAAAAATCTAATGCTATCCATAATTGCCATGAATGTAAATAATGCTATTTCTAATAACCTCAATGTAATAGAAAAGTAATGAGAGGAAGCAGGTGCTTGAAAACTGTAAATTTAACTTTGTAAACAATAGTTCAAAATTTGCACTGGAATTGATGCACCAAAGGTGGCAAATGAGTCTTAGTAGGGATTTTTTCAAAAATTTCAATTTTTTTGGTTGATTTTTATGATTTTTATGTTGTATGGTGTAATTATAAGATGCAAATGTAGTTTTTCAATGATTTTCAATGAAATTAGGTGCACAAATGCAAGTTAAATGAGCTTCCACTAATCTAGAAAATTGAAACTCTAGAATGAAAATTAAACAATGCAAACCATAATGCAATGTTAAATGCAAAATAAATATAGGATGAAATGCACTCCAAATCAGAATTTCATTGTCCTAAATGCAGGTTCACCAAAAGAAAAGAAGAAAATGGGGGTACTCTCTTTCACTTCTAGATTTTTGAACCTAAAAGGAGAGAGACATTTTTCCTACTCTTCACTCAAGAACAAACCCTTGAGATTTCAATGCAAAGGAGATTGAAATCTTGCAAATGGACTATTCTAGGGATTGAATGATGTCTAATGGGGGGTTCACCACCAAGTGTAAACTTGGAAAAGATAATGAATTGTAAAACATAGTGTGATATGGAAAATGGCCTAGAAATGCAAGTAAAACAGAACAGGAAAAAAAAAAATGTAAATAATGTGCACC
The DNA here is from genome assembly GCA_007258455.2 of Sequoia sempervirens. Classification (NCBI taxonomy): domain Eukaryota; kingdom Viridiplantae; phylum Streptophyta; class Pinopsida; order Cupressales; family Cupressaceae; genus Sequoia; species Sequoia sempervirens. Next base: position 367,886,273 of record VDFB02058242.1, on the reverse strand, counting down.
TAGAAACCCTGAAGAGACTAGAAACAACTCTGAAAATCTAGAATTGCTGACTTTTTGACTTAGTGGGACTCATTCACCATTTTCGGAAAATCAGTCCCAGTTCTAGGTTTCTACACAAAAGTGGGTTTCAGGCAAATGGATATCCAAATCTGCTAAAAGCTCTGAAGAACAATTATCGTAGGACTCATTCGCCACTTGTGGGGAATGATTCCAGTTTGGATTTGCTAGAAATTCAATGTCTAGATCTGCTCCTCTCGGTTTGCTCAATTTGTTCCTCCAGGTTCCCAAATATGAAACTCCAATGTTGGGGTTGTAGATGACCTTTTAGTGAAGATTATGACCTTGCAAATGGCGTGACAAGCTTGAAACCTAATATTCAATAATCTTCAAGTCTCCAAAGCACCTAAATGTGCAATCACACAAAGAGAGAGAGAAAAACTTGTTGATTGTTAGGGAATGGAGGTTTGCCTTGGTCAAACACCTTTTTAGGTAATTAAACCAAATGATGAAATAAGATAATGAAGCATGAACACAAATTAATGTAATTATAACCTTGCCATGATGATGGATCTTGAGTTGCTATAACAATTGATGAAGAATCTTGCTCTTGAATGTCTTAGAAATGATCTATAAAGCTATCTTGATGACCTTATGAAGACTTGAAATGCTTAACTCTTGCTTGCTTGACTTGAAAACATGAATGTATGATGCTTCTTGTTATTCTTATGTGAAATGAGGATTTGAAGGCTTTCTTATATAGGAAATCCACTCACATGACCATTAATTTGATCCCCAAGGTTGACATAGGAAAACTTTGAATTGAAAACCCACTTTTCTCACTCAAAGCCTTGAAAATAGCTCAAATGGGACTCATTCACCCAAGGTTCTGAATGGGTCCCATAGGGGCTATTTTTCTAGCTAAAATGTCGGGGAGTGAAGAAATTAGGCTTATATGTTGATTTTGTCGAGCCTTTGATCAAAATATGCCTTGGGATGCACAATATGGGGTCATGAGGGCCTATTAATGATGATATTAAGGTTCTAAATGCAAGAGGTCCCGAAATATAATGTGAAAGTTTAAATAAATGCACTTTACAACACTAAATAAAGGAAAAATTAGGTCTATTTAGCTTAGAAGGGCCCTAAATCCCATGTGAATGTGTAAAAAACATTACAAAACTAGATTAGGTCCAATTGATTTACAAGCCTCCCAAATTTAATGTGAAGATAAATACATTTTACAACATTAAATTAGGACAGAGTTAGGTTAATTTAGCTTAAAAAGGGCCCAAGACATAACGTCAATGTGTAAAACACCTCACAACACTAGACCAAGGTGACATTAAGACCAAATTATCATTAATTATTCCCATATCAAGAAAGGGACACTTTTTTCTACCCTACACAACCAAAATAGGTGGATATCTATCATTTGATTGGTCTCATGTGTTATGTAGAACTAGGTATGGATCCAAGCTTACTATCAAATCTAAAACTATCTTGAGAGACCATATTAAGCCATATACTCCTTGAATTAATATGAATTCCACTATTCTATACTAGGAGGGAGAAATTGATGATCATGAAGCTACCACTCACACAAACGAAATATCATATTCCTTTCTTGATGAGTGGGAAGCCTACTCCATAGCTAATTTTTTTGTTGACATAGAAGATATAGGTTTGGGAACTTATTGTATCCATGAGGAAAAGGAAAAAGAACCAAATATGTTAAAGGCACAAGAGGCTAAAGACAATATATGGTAGCTCTATTTTAATGGTTCTAGGTCTAAGAATGGAGAAAGGGTTGGTAAATTACTTTTATTTCCCCCCAAGAAGACAAATTATTCTTTCCTTTTATATTTCATTTCAGTTGTACTAATAATGTGGTTGAGTATGAGTTGTTGATACAAGGTCTTGAATTTCAAACAAAAGAGGAATCAAATCATTGTAGATATTTGGAGACTAATAGGTCTAGATAATAGTTTGTTTTTAGTTGGTTTTATGCAGACTTTAAGATACTTTTAAACACACTTCCTAACAATATTCCATATCATATCATCCTTTATGTATCCATTATACATAACTAAGACCTAGAAAAATGGTAATGGAATTATGGTTTAATATATTAGCATTAAATGGTTTATATGAATATGTGCATGGAAATATTGATGGAAAGTTATGTTTAATTATGATGGTTATCCTTATGTATGTATTTTGTGAAACTAACTTGTTTGCAGCAAAAAGAGGAACCATGATACACAACCATTGTGGGATGAATCTATAGCAAAAGGGGCATTGGACACCAAAACAAGGGAAGTTGTACAAATAGTTGAACGTGGTGACTATTGGTTGAAGGCATTTAATGATAGAACACATGTTATCATAAACAGTTAATAAACATTGAAGAAGAGGTCTTTCTAATATGGAACTTTGACATATGGGTGTATGATTAAATGTATTCTATTTTAACAGATTTCTATTTTGATAGGGTTCTCTTTCTTTTTACTTATAGGTTGAATAATTTCAAATCTTGAATCCATGCTCTAGATATCTAGGAGTGGAATTAATGAGTTTGGTTAAAGTTGCCACTTTCAATAAAGAATCCCTCTGTTTGTATATAAATTTTGGTAGAGATTGTAGTTTAGTTAGTTGGTTGTTCACAATTTATACTATCTATTATTTCCAGTTGAAACATGAATCTACTAAATGGTTAAATCTAGTTTGTATAAGAGTGTTTTGTAATCTTTCATCTTATGCAATAAATGGAGATCAACTCATGAGATGCGTGAAAACTATTAGTTAGATTGAGTTCAGTTAAAGTCAAAAAAATTACTTGAGCAAGCCACTCAAGGTATTGTTCTTCACTTCATCTATCACTTATTTACTTCTATTAATAGTTAATATTTTTTTACTATTGTTCATGAATTGCATGAAAATTAACCGAGATTTCATTTCTTGCTTATTACAAGTGAATGCTTAGGAACATGCATGTAATAATTATTAGTAGTACTCCAGAGGAAAATTTAGTTTAGTCAGTAATATTAATTAGTTTTTTTAGTTAACATAATATCATTTCATTAGCAATAGTTCAGTTACAACCTTTACTCTAAGTACCTGTAACAACTAAGTTTTAGATATAATTTTATTTTTTTATAGTTTTTTGTGAATTTATAGCAACTAGAATAACTTTAGAAGGATAGATTAGGTAGTTTGAGTCCATGAGGGCATATATAATGCTACACCATCATAAGCTTACATACCTTGGTTGATGATTTAATGTAGTCTTAAGCAATGTCAAGTGGACTATTCAGTTAGTTGATTCTCTTAATTGAGTGAATTTCACAAAGTTTACAAAACATTAGCTTAGAATCTACATTTTTGGTACCATTTTTGAGGATGGTGCTATCTTCATAGACCTATTTTTATAGCTTTCATAGTTAAAATTTTATATTTTGTATTAGTAACAATAGATTTCATCTTTAGAAACCTGGAGTTATACTAACATTGTGTAGGGTCATTTCCATATAAATACAAATCTACCGTATTCAGAGGTGGAGAGATAACCAAGGAAGATTCATTCCTTCAGAAACTCAAGATAGAGAAGATATTGGTGATTTTCCTAAGTATACTGCAGAGATTATTGAAAGAGTAGAAATTTCCCTTCCATCTCCATCATCTTCATCATCATTGTCATCTTCCATAGCTACTAAAGGGACCTTCTGAACAATGTAAAATACAACAGTAGATGACCCAGAGCATGGTACCTTTGAGTTCCCCATTACTAACCAAGCTAGAGCTATTGTGCTAGAGAATATTCTGCCATCAGCACTACCAGTATTTTATGGCTTGGTAATTGAGGACCCAAATACCTTCCTATTTGGGTTTGTTGTCTTGTGCAAAAGTTATGATTACACTATTGATTCCCATTGACTCAAGCTCTTCCCAACTACTCTTAAAAATGTTTCCCTTAGATTGTTTATGGGGCTTGGCAAGGATGTTGTTCCAAATTGGGACACCATGAAGACAAAGTTCTTGGAAAAATATAAGGACTATTGTAGTGGATTAGACTGAATAAGAGATGACATTTTCTCAATATTTTAAAAAGAGGATGAGCAACTAGAAGACTATGGAAAGATTTCAGTTTTCTTTGAAGAAGAACCCACAACATAAACTATCAAAGGAATCCCTTAAAATAGTATTTTTAAGGGGAATTAATGAAGAATGTATGGATGCCCTCAACCTTATTTGGGGAGGAGACATTTATACTAGTCCATTTGAAGAAATTTGTAAATTTTGTAGGAATTATTTGAAGACTCTTTCTAGAAATCCAAGAGGGGAGAAGTCGTCCATCACAAGTCCTCTAATGGGGTTTCCAAATTTGAAATCAATAATTTATTTTCCATCATGAAGTAGGATATAATTAGTCATCTAACAACATAGTTGGACACCCTCCACATCAAGAAGAAGCAGGAGGAAGAAAAAGATATGCTCACTGAGTACTGTCCTAACTATAGGTAGAGGAAAGCCAATTGTACATACAAACAAGTGGCCAATATCCAACAAGAAAATGTAGAGAAACTATATTTCCATACAATTGAAGGAGACGATGGAAAAATATTCTACATAGCACAAAGGAGGCCATGGAAACAAAGACAAAGTATGCCACTAGACCCCCTTTCCCTTTGAGAACTCAAAAATTTTCTACCTGGAACACTCAGCCCTAGAAAAAAATTTAGAACGAGTGGTAGAATCTTCAACAATGGCAACAAGCCCAACCAAATTGGAACCAGAAACCAAAACCATGGCCACAAAAAAGCTTTTGGGGTTCCACCTACAATCCATAATAGCCAATCCAATAGAATCAATGGCAACCTCAGTGGCAGAAAGGTCAGCCATGGCAACAAAATATGAAGCACCAGTAGCCTAGGCTACCACCTCCTCCACCTCAGTAGAAAGCTTTGATGCCTCCATCAAATCCTTAATCTTAGCCTCCTAAACCATCACAAATACTTGCCCAACCTGTAGCTTTCACCCTAACACTAAGCCTATTCAACAAGCTTATACTAATGAGGCTATGCAATACCCCACTTATGTAGTAGAGGTGAGTGATGTCCACCTCAGATCAGGAAAACAACTTGTTGGGCCTTCATCCCCCCAAATTATAGAAATGGACGATGAGGAACCTATAGTTGAGGCTTCTAATAAACCACCTTTGGAGCCTAAGCAAAATTAGGTACACCAAACCACCTCAAATCCCAAGCCACCTTTTTCCTAAACACCTAGCTCTACAAAAGAATCACACAAAGGCTAAGACTGGCCTTTTAGGGTAGCTGAAAGATGTTAACATAAAAATCCCACTCATCCAATCTATCAAAGGCATTCCCATCTTCACTAAGATAGTAAGATATCTTCGTCTTAAGACACTAGGAAGAAAAAGGAAAGATCCACAAATAGTTCATGTTTTGGAGAATCCTGTAGACATCATGTTGGGGAACATTACAGTCCCTAAGTATAATGACCTTGATAGTCCAGTTGTGGACATTAATATCAATGGGACCCTCATTAAAAAAAAATGATATACTTGGGGGAAACCATCACTATCATGACAAAAGAAACAAAGCAGTTGCTTCAACTGATCAACCTCAGGCCTACAAAAACTATCTTGCAATTAGCTAATAGGTCCATGGTTAAACCTGAGGGGATTGTTGAAGACCTAGTTATTACATTAGATTCATGGGAATACCATGTGGACTTCATAGTATTACAACCCAAAGTTAATTGCGTAGGTTACCCACTCATCCTAGGCAGGCCTTGGTTAGAAAAAACCGATGCATTCATAGGACGTAGATCTAGTAAAATAATAATATCCAATGTGACAATCACAAATAACTTGGTTCTTTATCTACCTTCCAAACCATATGCAGACTTGGGGCACTCCATTTGGCCCAATTTGGGTGAGGAGGAAGATAGTTGCTATGTTCATACATTAATGACTATTGAGTGCAACCCCTTATTAGATTCCCAAGATGAAGATGAGCTTATCACTCATATAATATAAAATGATCGCAGTGGGAGCCCATAGTAGCAAGATTATCTCATATGCCTACAAGGCCCCTTGCAAAGTATTGTACCTACTAATTCTATAGAAAAGATATCACAACTATTGCATTCACTACTCCCTCAACAATGTTTACCAATCATACCAAGCCTTGATCTCTCATCAGTTCAAGAGTTATCAACAGAGTTGAAAATTATGCTAGGGAGGATGTTAAATATTAATAATGCTCTGACTAAGGAATAATAGAATTCTCTGAAATAAGTATTGCAGACACACTCAACTACATATGCATGGGATTACCATGATATGAGGGGCATTTATCCTAATCTTTTCATGCACATGATTTACATTAATGAAGGCTATAGACCTATAAGACAACCATAGAGACACACAAATATAGCTCTAAGAGATATAGTGAATGTTGAATTGCAAAAGCTTTTAGATGTCAATTTTATATACCCTATTTCAGATAGTGAATGGGTTTCACCATTGGTTATAGTTCCCAAGAAAGGTAGGAAATGGAGAGTGTGTGTTGATTACATGGAATTAACTACTACCACAAGGAAGGATCACTTTCCACTACCATTTATTGACCAAGTTCTTGATTATTTGGCTGGAAAGAAATATTTCATTTCTTGATGGTTTTAGTGGCTATAACCAGATCAAGATTGCACTAGGAGATCAAGATAATACAACATTTACATGCCCCTAGGGAACTTATGCATATTATGTCTTACCTTTTGGCTTGTGCAATGCTCCAACTACCTTTTAAAGAGCAGTACACAACATATTTTATGATTTTGTAGACAACTACATGGAGATATACATTGATGATTTCACCACTTATGGTGAAAGTTATGAGCAAGCTCTTAGTAACTTGGAGAAAGTGTTAAAAAATGCAAGGAAGATAATTTATCCCTCAACAATGAGAAGTGTTTCATGATGATGACACAAGGCATTGTGTTAGGACACTTTATATCTAGTGAAGGAAAATAGGTTGATCCAAAGAAGATTGAGATTATATCTAACCTACCTATACCATAGAAATAAAAAGATGTAAGAACTTCCTTGGAAATGCAGGTTACTATAGGTGATTAATCCAAGATTTTAGTAAAATTGTTGCACCTATGTTTATTTTGTTGACAAAGGATTGTGAATTTGATTGGACTGAAGATTATCAAAGTTCATTTGAAAAACTAAAGGAAGCTCTAACTCATGGACCAGCTCTAAGAGGCCCAAATTGGACATTACCATTTCACATCCACACTGATGCATCCAAATTTTCCATTGGAGTATTCCTAGGGAAGAAAGAAGGGAATAAGGAATATGCAATCTATTATATTTGTAAAAATCTCCAAGGAGTAGAGTTGAACTATACTATGACAAAAAAAAAAATTCTTGTAGTTGTCTATGCCATTAACAAGTTTAGAAATTATATAACTGGTTATCAAGTGTTCATACATACAAATCATGCAACCATTAGGTACTTGATGAATAAACTAGTGGTAGGTGGAAGACTTGTAAAGTGGTTATTGTTGCTGCAAGAATATGACATAACAATAGTTGACAAGCTTGAAAAGGATAATGTGGCTGCTAATTTTTTGTCTAGATTTCCTACCCAATAATAAGGAGTGGTTGATGATTCTTTCCTTGATGATAATCTATTTTCTCTAAATGTACACACACCATGGTATAATGACATAGCAAACTATTTGGTGTTAGGTCAGATTCCAAGTTACTTTTCTCTAAGAGAGAAAAGGTAGTTGATTCATAAATGCTTCCCTTATTCATGGATTTCTAGATTTTTTATTTACACTAGCCCATATAACATTATGAGAAGGTGTATTAGGGAGGATGAAGTGTTTGACATATTGAACACATGCCATGATGAACCTTGTGGTGGATATTTTTCAGCCAAAAGGACAACCTTCAAGATTTTGACAATAGGATATTATTGCCCAACCTTACATAAGGACTCTATTAAATATAGTAGAAGTTGTGACTGCTGCCAGAGGATGGGAAGACCCACAAGAAGTGATGAAATTCCTTTACAGCCCCATATAGCCCTATCTCCTTTTGACAAATGGGGGCTAGATTTTATTGTACATATATCTCATACTTCAAATAATAAAGAATACATATTGGTATGCATTGATTACTTAACCAAATGGGTTGAAGTAAAAGAATTGCAATTTTCCAAAGATGACAATGTTGCAAAATTCTTATATGAGATCTTCACTAGACATGGTGTACCAAAAAAAAACAATGACTGATCAAGGCCCATAATTCACATTAGATCTAATTGCAAAGTTGGTAGAATAATATCAAATCAAGCACAAGAAATCTAACCCATATTATCCTCAAGCTAATGGTCAAGTAGAGGTTACTAATAGAGAGATTAAAAACATATTGACAAAAATAGTGCAGCTTCATATAAGAGATTGGGTATCTAGATTACTAGAAGCTATTTGGGCATACACAACCACATGGAAGACAACAAGGTTTACCCCTTATGACTTGGTTTATGGTAAAAAAAAAAGTGTTGGCTATAGAATTTCAATACAAAACTCTAAGGACAACAGTGGAGTTAGGCATGGATATAACAGAGGAAAAAAAGGAAATGTTACACTCTTTGAATGGGTTGGATGAAATATGCATGGAATAATTCCATCATATAGAGGTGATGCAATAGCAGTGAATGAAAGGGAATGATCAATTTATAAAGAAAAAATAATTTAATGAAGGAGATTGTCCTCTACTATAAAATTCAAGGTATAAGGATTTCAAGGGAAAAATCCATTCTAGGTGACTGATCCCTTATGAAATTAGTAAGGTTTACCCAAATGGAGTAGTGCAATTGCACACCATTGATGTAGTTCGGTTCTCCCTCCTTGTCAATGGACACAAACTCAAGTTATATAAGAAACAAATGCAACATGATGACTTCATCTTTTCACTAATACAACAATATGGCTCTCATAATGAGCTTGAAACAAAATCTAATTCACAAAGTCATATATATGTACTAAGGGACATACCAAGCATGTCTGGTGACACAACGGTTGAGTTGCAAAACTTGGCCCCTGAAATCACCTAGACCTAATTTTCCATGCTTTACACCACATGCACACACAACAAAATATTTATGCACACATTGCACAGTTATGATAATACTTAGGCTATCTTTGCACGAGACATGTTCACCATATTTATAAGGGGCCTAATGTTGTAGGGACCTATAGCTTCACACTTCTTGCACTCTGATTGGGACCTAACACTGCAAGCACCCATAGCAACATTTGATGGCTGGAAAGAATATTTTCTTTATTTAGCACCATATTTATTGCAAGGTTATGAGCATTCATTTCCATTATGCTCACATATTCATCCTAAATACCATGACATAATTATTTTATTGCCTACATACATTTCAAATCTTTCATGCAGTCACATCACTAGCTTGCATCTATCTCACCATATCTTCTCACCATATAAGATACTTATTACCTTACATTTAATATTTATCCCATCAAATCCATAACCGCATATATTATTTTAGTTTCTATGCACCACCAATGCTTATTTTCACATGACAATACTTGTGGTATACTATTATGATTATGAAAGATTTCTTTAAACTTTTTTAACACTTTTATTTCATTTCCACACATGTGAATTATTAAATTATTCAATTCCATCAACTCATGTCTATACCACCTCCAAATCATCACCGTGAAGTGAGGTTACTTCACCCATTAAGTTGGGTGGTATGCTTAATCTATCTTTTTGTCAACCTTTTTGAATTTTTCACCCTAAGTTGAATTAATGAAATCATAACATGCAAAGCCTAGAGTTATATTTTTATTGCTATTTTTTCTTGGTACCATTTTTGCAATTCCTAAAAACCTAAAACCTTATATAATTTGTAAGAACCTTAGGTTGGTTTCTATCAGAGCTAAATTTGACAAGGTATTTGTAGCTATAGTCTGGTGTGGTAGTAAGAATACATTTGGAAACTAAGTTTTTGAAGTCATAAGTGAAGTTGAGGGTCGTAGACACAGATTGAGTTGAACTCTTGAGTTAATTTGGTATGTTGAACAACAAAGAGAACTAGGATGGGAGGAGATGTCACAAGGAGAGAGTCGGTGGCTCATCAAAATATTTTGGAGGACACAACCGTCCTTCCTATATTTACAAGGGTTATATGGCTCGACTATTTCCTAAAATTGATACAGTATAGTGATGAGTTAACAAGAATATTTTCAAAAACTCTTTAGTACGATGAAGCCATGGTAAAAGGAATTTATGTGGATACTTCAGAGACCACCATTTCTCAAGTAACCAGATTTCCAAGGATGGGAGGAGAATTTATAGCTCGATTTGATGTAGTCATAACTCAAGAGGAATTCTACACAAGAGGAGAGGTATTGGATTCCTCATCACAAGGTACGAAAAGAATGTCTCTCCACTGGTTATGGGCAAGGTGTGTGGCTTATATTGTCAAATATATTAAATGTGATGGGAGAAAATCTATTGTATATTGTCCATTTTAAGTTATTAATTCATCTTAGGCATACCAGGATAGTCAATGTACCCAATTTTTTATACCACATGTTGGAAAGAATGGATTCAGAGTATTAGAGAAGAAAATTTAATACTTCTCTCTCTCACCATTGCTTGGTTACCCTTCTAATAAAAAGAAGGCTAAGAATTTAGTACCCACAAGTAAGGTGGGAGGATTTTAGGGCTAAGGAGTGTAATGACATCAATAGTTTGCTAGTAATTCTTGGAAATATAGGAATTCAAGATGAACCCCAAAATGAGCCTGAAGAGGAAAACCCTCATCATTCACTTGTGGTCTCACCTACCCATAGCCAAGGTGAACATGTAGAACCTAAAGAGATAGAGTTTGGACCATCCAAAAATGAGGAGTTTCCTTCTTCAAAACCATAGAAGTCTATAAGTAGGAGAAGTAGTGTATCCACTACTTCAACACCCTCTAAACTAGAGGAAGAGGATCCAAAAGGAAATAAGGTTGTTTAGAAGCAGAAAAAGCAACATGCCCTGAAAAAGAAAAAGAGTATTAAAAAGGATAAGAGGAAAGTTGAAGAAAAAATATTTCCACCCAGGAATTCTGGTAAGATCAGAGAACAAAATGTTGCAAAGGAAGGTATAGGGGAACCTGAGGAAGAAGAGGAGAATAGAGAATAGTTCCAAGGAAATCAACACCAATAGGAACAACATGAGAATGTCATAGTTGTGGAGACTCATTCTAAAGTAGGAGGGAATTCCCTTGGTAATATGAATGCACCTGTGAAAAATAGAAGGTACATGATAATTGCTTTTGATTTTGAATCAAAATATTTATTTACTACAAAGAAACTAAGAATGTTCAGAAGCTCCAGATAGTCCCATATATAGAGAATATGAAGGAGGGAATGAGTAGTTTGAAGGTAGAGAAGAAGTTTTTCTTGAGGAGAGGAATGTGATGCAAGAACTCTAAGAAGCACTAGATATAATTAAACACCTAGAGGAGTTAGTGAAAAACTATGAGTAGAAGGACAAAGAAAGGGAAGTCAAAATGAAGGAGATGGAGGAAAAATTATAGTTGTATGGTCATGGTGCTAAGTTGGATTTGCTAGCACAATTGGCTATTACCAATATACTAGATAAGGAACTAGCTATCCCAAGAGAAACCCCCTCCTCTTAAAAATCTTGGTTATCACACAACTTTCTCTCTAGGTTAACAATTTGGAGTGTAACTAATGATTTTGAAAGAGAAAAGGAGAAACGAAAGAAGGAAAAGGAGAGATATACACAAGAATTGGAAAAGAAAGAAATGGAATTGAATAAATCAATAGTTCAATTGGAAGAACTTGAAAATAAGGCTGCAAAAATTGTCAAGTGCAAGCCTCCGCCCAAGACTTATGCATTGTTTCTATAAGAGAGGTACTTTTTTTTTCAGCTTAATAGATTAATTAGTAAACAACTGGTGGCCATGAGTCAACTGGATGATTTTCTTAAAAAAATTAAGACTTCCACATTTGAGGACCAGGATCAATTGTGTGAATTTTATCTACACAATTATGTGATTCCTATTGAAATAGAATGGAACCCCTTAATATTTTTGGGGGATCTTCAAGTCAAATCCATTGCCTCTTACTAAAGGAATGAATAACTTAGAGGAGAAATTATGGAAGAATATGATGAAAAGAGAAATCTATTACACTTCAAGTGAGAAGGGAGGCTAAGGATTTAGAGATAATTATTGATGAGTCAATGAGACTTCTTGGGCATAAAGGAGTTGACAAGACAATAATGGAACTCCGGAAGGAAGACTATGAGAGGATGAAAATGCTAGCTATATGAATTATACAATAGTGTTATAAGTATGTGCAAAATCAATTGAATGAACTAACCCCTAAATTGAAGAAGAAGGAGCCACATTTTGTGTACAACTTTACTGCTATTCTCTAGAGGGTGCAAAAATACAATGCAACTAGTATTAACCGAGGAGTTCATTGGATACCCTTTACATTTCAACCACTTATTATCCTTTTTCTAATTCCACATTGGATAGGAAATAAAGGTGATGAATGTGAAAGGGGATAAGCTATCAAAATGAGGAAAATTTCAACATACTAAGGTTTTTATCAACAACAGGGTTAGGGTGCTAGTATAGTCATGGAATTAAGGCAATTTGCTTTGCAATATAATCAAGACCCTTATTATTTTTCTTAGGGAAAAGCAAAAATTTAAGTTGGGGAGAAATGATAGGTCTAGATAATAGTTTTTTTTATGTTGGTTTTACGCGGACTTTAATATACTTTTAAACACACTTCCTAACAATATCTTGTGTGCAAGTGATTTTGACCTACCTAAAGTGCAAAAAAATAGTTAATGCAAGAGATCAAAAGCACAAAAAAAACACTCAAGATTTTGCATACGATGAAATCCAACAAAATGAAAGAAAAGGAACTTTTACCTTGTTGATTTGATTTCTTGGTTGGCCTTGTTGATCATTCAAATGTGTGCCCCTTTTGATGGAAAAATAGCATGAAACCTAGCTCTAAATGATTGTGAGGTGATGGAGAATGCAATGGTGTAAATGGGTATTTGGATAATGGTGGATTATTTCTAGAGTTCTTGGATGAGTGCTCATGTTTGATTACAATAGTGTGTTGTCAAATGAAGGAAAATTCCTCTATTTTTATGAGAAGTTCCTCTAAACAATTGACAGTCAAGATGAAGCCATAGTGGACAAGACAAGGACTACAGTGAGGTAAGAACTCACTAGCCCTCACATTTTGACATGTGGAGGGTGAGGTGTCATGGGGAGATGAGGTGGAGGTACTTCATAGTACCTAGGGATTTGGACAAGATCTCCTCATAAAGGAAGTCCTTGTCCCTATGTGGGTTATGGGATATGTAAGGAATTAAAAACTACTCAAATATCCACATGGGGATGAGGGAAGGAATTTAAAATTCCTTAAAAGGCCTAGGGGGATAAATGTGAATTTAAAATTCACATGGGGAAGAGGTTGCCTTCTCCAAAAGGAGAAAGAAATAAATGAAATTGACTTTGGACATATGCCATAAATGGCATGGGGATTAGGTTGACCTAATCAAATGATTAAGGTTGTGCAAACATGAGATTAAGCAGGTTAATGAGGAATTAGGGACAAATGGGGAATTATGGGGGAAGTGACCCTAATTATGATTAGGGGTGTGCACATCCTAATAACAAATTAATTAAATCAATATGAATTAGAAAAAAATATGGAGGATGGGACAAGGAGAGAGAAATAATGAATTTAAAAATTAATTTAAATTCATAAAGGAAAAATGACTAAATTAAATAAATTAGAGTATTTATTTAATTTAGAGAGGAAAGGGGATAAAGTATTTAATTATTTAATTAAATATTTTAGGGACATTAGAAAAAGTGGAATATTAATTAAATAATAAATTATCTAATCAACGTGGATGAGGGATGCAAGATAGAGGAATAAAGTGGGTGAATTTGACCATATGGGGGTGGTCAAATTCAAATGTCTACATTTTTCCCCTCTTCGATATACTATTAGAATAATAGTGTTTCGAAGAAAAATAAAATACATACGAATTGATAGAAGAAAGGGTTGTTAGACAATGCCCCAATGCTCGAAAAGTTATGTAGGTTGTCTAATCATAGAAAATGAAAAATAATTCCCTAGTGTTGTAGGGAAATGGATAGTACAAAGAAGCATAAGAAATTGGTAGGGTATGCCCCCTTGAGAGGGTAGATGGGGAAGAAAAAGGGGCCTTGGGTGACTTCTTGATATGGAGAAATGAAGGGTACCATGGGATAGAGTGCGAGAAAATGTGAAGAATGGCTTTTGAATGAAGGAAAATAGACAAATGGGGTGTGAATGGTAGCCCGTGGAAGAAAAGGGATGGAATGAATTAATAAAAGGTTAAATAAAGGGTAAAAATTACCCAAAATTGAAAAGGTTAAATAGGTACAAAACTATTTACCTTTTGCACACTTGGTAGCTAACTAGACGAGAGAGAGAGAGAGAGAAAGAGAGTGACAAGGATGGTTGACGGGTCGAGTGAGGACGAGGGTTTTATGGATGATGAGCTCATCCACCGAGGTGAGGAGGTGCACTAGTACTACTACAACCATAGAGTGCCATGACAAGTAGGATTCGAAATCCCACTATGTAATTGTGATTTAAATTTTTATGAATAATTTCACTGGGGGTTCAGGTAGACTTAAGGCACAAATTCACTGTGGAAGGGCGGATTCACCAATCCTTTGGAAAATTCACCCATCTAAAAAGCCAGGTAGGGAAAGGGGCAATGGTGAGATCTGCAGGGGAGAATGCATAAGGGAGGCGTGATTGTGAAATCACCCCTCGCTGAAAGGACATTTCTGCATGATGCAGGGGCGAGGGTGCGAAAGAATGTAGGTGATTGTGAAATCGCCTAAGTTGAGAAAGGGAAAATTTTATTTTTCCCAAAGGGGGAAAGAACTTGCTTGTCAGGGGGAAAAAGACACAAGGGAAATTGCGCAATTGCCCCTCAAGGGAAAAAGGAGAATACGAATTTTCCTTTGAGGGACAAACATGAAAACTGGCACCCTGACAAGGAAAAGGGTGAATTCACTAGGAAAACAAGCAAATTTGGGATTAGACTGAGAAAGGGGTGAATTTTCCAAGAAAATAGACAAATTCGCTAGGAAAATAGGCAAATTCAGACTTGGACTGGGAAAGGGGTGAATTCGCCAAGAAAATAGGAAAATTCAAATTCAAACTAGGAAAGGGGAGAATTTTCCAAGAAAACAGGTGAATTCAGACTCAAACTGGGAAAGGGGTGAGTTCGCTAGGAAAAGAGGAAAATTTGGACTCAAACTAGGAAAGGGGTGAATTCACTAGGAAAATAGGTGAATTCAGACTCAGACTAGGAAAGAGGTGAATTCACCAAGAAAACAAGCAAAATCGAGGAAGGGAAAATAGAGAGGCGAATGCATCAGTTGGATAGGTGAATGTGTGAGGGGATGGAAAAGAGGTGAGTTCACCCTATACAAGGGAAAATTTTCCAAAATTTGAGGCAAGGGAAAAATGATGGAAAAAGAAAATTAATTATGAAAGACTGACAAAATGTTATGTGTGGATGTAGAACTTCAAGATGCTAAGGACTTGCGAGAGGTATTCAGTTGTGTTGGAGGTGACAGTTAGGGTGATGAATGCCTATGACCATGTGGCACTGGCCTAGGCAGGGCTACTACACATGTTGGGGTATCCTAGCATTAGAGCGCACTAGGTGCTCTTGACAACACTGATGGAGAGGTGGCATTCAAAGACGTCAACCTTCCATCTCCCGACAAGGGAGATGATGGTGATGTTAGAGGATGTGTGGAGGATCCTGCAACTACCCATTGGAGAGCACTTGATTAGCTAGAAATGGAGCTAGGGAAAGGATCTATACAATATTCTACAGGAAATTTTTGGATGGGCTAAGCTTCCCATCCACGGGAAGGAGTTAGATTTGGATGTGTGCCTGGGACTGGATGTGCCAACATTGCCATTGTACCTCTATGGCATAATTAGTGGGATTTTATTGCTAGACAGGAGCAGATGATTCTACATCCTCAAGATTATTGAAGTTGTTAGACATATTGTGGAGCTCCACAGACAAGATAGGGTCACAAGGAAATTTGGTGTGTAGTAGGATATCCTTGCAGGGCCTCAAAGATTTCGCTAGATTAGTCGAGAGCACTTATGGGGTGATCAGATCATGGTAGAGTTTGTGAGGAAAATGTGGGAGGACCTACAATTGGTATTATGTCATGGGAGAGGAGGTATGGAAGATTTAGAGATGATGGTATGGTATTTAGCATGGTGGAAAAATCATAGACCAGGGAAGATCACAATAGTGCACCCAATTGTAGGGGCACTAGGATATGGATTAGATGATGAGAGGAGATTGGATGGACAATAGAGGAGGAGGAGGAGAGGTGGCTGACAGAGGATGGGAGGAAATAGATATGTTGAGATAGAGGAGGCTAGAGGTGAGAGAGGTGAGAGGAGAGGGGCATGTGATGGATGTGGATGATCTAGATGTACATCCACTAGAAATAGTGCCCTATGTGTTGCCACCACCTGAGGATCTCGTTGTACTACTCATCAGAGCCCTAGCGAGATTGAGGATTACTGAGCATAGACTAAGGGAGTTAGAGGAAAATTGGGATATAATATAGAGTGAGGTAGGGAGATTACACGTGGAGGGAGTCAGGGATTATGGGGCCTTAGCAGATGAGGCAACATGGAGAGTCCAAGAGCCTAACATAGAGAGGGATGACCTCACGAGGTAGCTAGTAGAGATGCAGAGGGGGCTAGATGTGATTAGGAGGGAGAGGGATGAGCTTAGAGACTAAATATATTTTGTAGAGGTGACTACAAGAGATGTAGGGGCGGTACTAAAGAGAGCCAAGGAAACAAAGGTATAGGTCCGGGCCTTGTAGGATGAGAGGGATGCAGCGGTATAGTAGATGTCTCAACTTCAAACACATGTTGATCAGATGAGGATGGGCCACAATGCATGGGAGTAGGAGAGAAAATTTATCTCAGGATTACGGGATAGGTAGAGGATCGAAAGGGATTTAGCTAGGGCTCAGTAAGCAGAGGCAACAAATGCTCGGATAGAGGTGACTTATTATATGTTTGTGTATCACTAGTCAGTCCCAAATGTCACACATAGGGTATCTCCTTATGTCAGATGGGTACCTCAGATGCTAGCACCATCCCATTTAGGAGCCACACACACATGTGGATACAGTAGCTCCTGTGAGACACCTCCCAGGGGCAGAGTATTAGGGGAAAATCCCCCTCAAAGATCATAGGAGGCAGTTTAGGATAGAGGGGACAAGAGTGACAAGACCCCAATTTTTGACAGGTACAGAGTGGATATGTAGTGGATAGGGATAGGGGCTATAGATTCCACATCATAGATGAGATATGGATTACTTCATTCATTGATGTGGGATCAACATTTGATCAGAGATATGTACCTATATTTTATTTGATGATTATTGATGGACATGGCCGACATGTTTTTTTTTTTTATGATGGATTGATTATGGACTTGTTATAGTTTTATTATGGTTTTATTATGGATTATGATGGATTTGTTATAGTTTTATTATGGTTTTATTATGGATTATGATGGAATTTGATGGACATGATATTTTGATATGTATATGCTATGCGATGGATGTTATTGACACTATGTGATGATTATGTGATGGATGTTTTTTCATGTTCATGTGTATGTATGTGATTTATTATGAGATATGCAGATGATTATGAAGATGATGATTTTGATATATGCATGTGTTTATGATGGTTTATGTTTATGCCTATGTAGATGACATGGATGAAATGCATTATGCCTAATATTTTATGATGCAAGATGTGATGGATGATGTATGGTATTATATGCTATGGACATGAGACTAATGATTTATGATGCAAGTGGCGATGTATGTGTATATTGTGTAATGTTTTTTCCTTTAATTTAAGTAGGAAATTTTTCCAAGTATATTATTATGATTTGATTATGATATGCAAATGAAATGTGATACAATGGATGAAAAATGTGATGTATGCATATGTAATGACGTTATGGATGGATTGAATGTAATCTAATGTAATGTATGCAATGAAATGAACTAATATGTTTAGAATAATAACTCTAAACAACCTAAAATGATAATGTAATGAAATGATAATGCAATGATAATGCAATGGACTTAAGATGCTTAGAATAACCAATCAAGATCAATCTAAACAACTCAAAATGAACATGATAATGCAGTGAACTTATGATGCTTAGAATAACCAATTAAGATCAATCTAAACAACTTAAAATGAACATGATATTGCAAAATACAACATGGGATGAAATTTTATTCTCTACGTTTAATATGACATCGATCAAGATTAATGAACGATTGTATTCACCTATTTCTATGATGACCATGATTTTCCTTATAGTTGTGTATCAATCTCATTTTCTTTGCTCATTTTTCACATCATAGATTGGGGGTTTGACAACAAAGATGGCATTGGTATTGTCAGCATAATGATAAGTGCAACCTATGTGAATGATGGGTGTGATAATGTATCGCATATCAAAATGAGAAATGATGGGTGTGATACTACACCTATCAAAGACCATAGGAATCATGAGAAGAAGAGAAGAGGGAATATGAGTGCTTTCACAATTGAAATCACCAATCATAGGTTAGGGAAAGGATGGATGGGGAGAAAGGAAATGCAATGGAATGATAAATGAAATGTAATCCTAATGCTATTTTTCCATTTTAAGAGCGCTCATTTTTGCTATAGCATAAGACACGATACACTAGGGTATGAGGAACCAAGGCAGATTAGTGTCTAATGCATAAAACAAGCACAACAGACAAGAGGGCTATCCCGACAACCCAAAGCTACAATGGCTTTGGTTGGGCCAAGTATTGGGATAACCACAAGCACAAAAGGATGCCCCAATGTAACACAAGACCGTAAAGATTTTGGTAGGTACTACATGGGACAACCAAGAAGACAAAAAAAAAAGATCAAGATATGCCCCGATGTTTACCAGCCAAAGCACACCATGATATGATGGATCATAGTGACCTTGACAAGGTATGACAGGAAGCTCAAATGATTAAAAAAAGAGCCAAAAGCATCAAAATATCACAATAAATCTCAAATGTCCTTTGCCACAGGATCAAAAGGGTGGATGAGATTGATGCGGTCTGATTAGGAACGATGCATCCTATTAAGACCAAAGATGGATGAAAGACTAGATGATCGACATGACTCCAAATATTCAAAACTAATTGGACCTCTTGATACGAATGGATTTTTTTTGTTAAGAACCAACTAAGTAGGGACATACTTGATGACACAATGCGACGATGACAAGGAAGACCTTAAAGAACTAGGGGCTTGGGGACTGATCAAAGATTAGCCTTGCCTACGTGAAAGCACAGAGCCCTCGTAGTTTGATAAATGATTGATGACTGACCATGGATAAAAGAAAAAAGAGGAAAATGAAGACAATGATGGATGACAAAGACCAAATGGAAAAATGCCCCTGGGGCTGATCAAATTATCAACCTTGCCTATGTGAAGCACAAGGGAAACATAGTTAGAAAAAGGAAAAGGGACATGATGGGACCTAATGATGACCGACACACTAAGAGAAACCTAGATGAAGACACGATACTGACAAATGACAACGAAAAACAAACAACAAAATCTTAGACTTAGGATAAAATATCAGGATTGTGGATAATCGATGTGAATCATCCAATGCTCAACCAAAATATACCAAGCAGTGGATAAGTAGATGCAGATGAAAGGATTGGATCAATAGGATGCATGGATAGGATGCAAGGATAGGATGGAAGGAAGCCTAAAGTAACTAGGATGCAAGGTAGATAATGATTAATCCCTCTACAAATGACACCTATTGCTAGGTTTTCACCAAACATTCTTATCAAAGGTGCCACCAATGGTGGTTTTCACCATAGGATGAAATATTTCTCTTTACTATTTTTTTGGATTTTTTTGACCTTTTATTTGTTTTTTGTATTTTTGACAATTTTTTACCTTTTTTTTGCTATTTTTTAGGATAGGATAACCCATCTGACTTAGGTGTAAAACCATTTCAGGTGCATGATGTTGATAGGCTCCTCTAGGGGCTCCCTTTTAGGTGTAAAATCTTGTGCTGGAGCATGGATCAAATCTGCATGTTGCTGACAAGGTAGGAATTTCTTCACAAACTTGCAAGAGTCATGCTCCATTGTAGGCCAATAATAACTAGCTCTAAGAATCCATTTAGCTAAGGAAATTCCATTATAATGGGCCCCATAGACACCACTATGCACCTCATTTAATGTAGTGTGAGCTTCAAATTCATTTAAACACCTAAGGAGAGTGCCATCATACCCACAATGATAGAGTGTATCTCCCATAATGGTGTAGTGGGAAGTGCATTGGATGAAGGATTTGCATTGATCTCGTGTAAGGTTAGGTGGTAGGATATTATCACATAGATAAGTGTAAATGTCATGGCATTAGGGTGATTCAAGACCTACAATATCACACACCATCTCACTATTAGGGACATCATATGTTGGGATTAAGAGTTGTTCCATGAGGAACTCACATTCCATCCAATCTTTAGGAATATCAATGAGGGAACCAATTGTATCCATTACATCATCTTCTTTTTCCTGAACTATGGGGATTTGTTCAAATTGGATGAAGGTGAAGTATTTTGTAAATTCATCCACCATGCATTTGTAGGGTAACAGCTTGTCATCCTTTGTCTGAAACTAATCATTGAACTATTTGGTAATAAATTGAGAATCGTTGAAGACTCATAGGCAAGTGATATTCCATTGAATAGAAATCCTAAGACCAATGGTAAGAACTTCATACTTTGTTATATTTTTGGTGCATGGAAATACTAATCTACAAATGACTTTGGGGTGTAGTCACCTTGTGGGGTGACAAACAAGACACCTACAATAGCTCCATTATGTGTGTATGACCCATGAAAATAGAGTGTCCATGTATCTAGTTATGTGACTATGGGGACTTCTTCATCAAGAAATTCAGCTACCAAAGGATATGCATCCACCAAAGGTGCATCAACCAACTGATCTGCTATCACTTATCCCTTGATCACCTTGCGATCCATGTACTCTATGTTGAATTCACTTAGTAACATGACCCACTTGGCCATACGGCCAGTTAAAGAAGTTCTGGATAACAAATATTTAAGTGGATCAAATTTTTATATTATGTTCACAAGATGACTGGGCATGTAATGACGAAGCTTTTGCAAACTAAAGACTATTGCCAGACAATCCTTTTCCATTGGAGAATAGTTGAGTTCATAGACCACCAATGTTTGATTGATGTAATAGATTGTGCGCTCTTTAGAGGACTCATCATGTTGAGCTAATATTTCCCCCAGTGCAGCCAACATAGCTGAGATGTACAACAAAAGGATTTTACCTACAATAGGAGGCATAAGGATGGGTGGATGAGCCAAATAATCCTTAATATTTTTGAAGCCTAGATCCCACTTGAAGGTGGTGTCTTTGCACAGAAGATGTGTGAATGATTGACACTTGTCAGCTAGCTGAGCTATGAACCATCTAATGGACTGTAACTTCCCTTGAAGGCTTCTTAACTATTTAATATTATGCAGTGTGGGAATTTTCATTAATTCTTTGACCTTTCCTTGATCTACCTCTATACCCCTTTTGGAGACTATGAAAGCCAATAGCTTTCCTGATGTAACCCCAAATACACACTTCTTTGGATTTAGACGTAGCTTGTAGTGCTCTAAGCACTCAAAGATTTTCTTCAGGATCATAGGATGCTCTTCTCTAGTCTTGGACTTCCCCAACAATCCATCAACATAATCTTCCATTATGATATGAATGAGGTCATGGAAGATAATATTCATAGCACATTGATAGGTTTCCCTCACATTTTTTAGTCTAAAGGGCATGAAATTGTAACAAAAGCTTCCCCAAGGGGTGGTGAAGGCCATTTTATGTTGATATTCTATATCAATCTTGATTTGATTATAGCCAAAGAAACCATCCATAAGGGATAGCATCTCATGCCCTAGTGTTAGGTCAACCAACATGTCAATATTTGGAAAAGGGAAATCATCCTCAAAATAAGCTTTATTGAGATCATGAAATTCTATACAAATTCTGATGTTTCCATTTGGCTTGGCCATGAGAACTATGTTGGATATCTAATCAGAATTGTCGATAGGTCTTATGAACCCAACCTCCAGTAGTTTCTCCAACTCTTTCTTGGCTACCAAATCCACCTGGGGATGCATCTTTCTTAGTTTCAATTTTACAAGTTTTGCATCTAGATGGACATCCAAATGGTGTACCACCAAGGAAAGATCTAGACTTGGCATGTTTGAATAATTCCATGCGAAATTGATGATTCCCTCTTTTAGCAGATTGATGATGATTGAATGCTCTTCCTCTAACAAGGACTTGGCTAAGTGTGTAATATTGGGATCTTCCTCTGTTCCCAAATTAACTTCTTGAGTTTCTTTGATCTATATAGAGGACTGTTTGGACTACTGAGTTCCAACAAGGGGAAGATGAACATCCCCATCCACCAGTGCCTCATCGAGGTTTTTACTATCAAATACACCCTTTATTTTGACTTTTGTTAAGTCAGAAAGAGCCTCATAGAGGTTTTCACTAGATGACCCTTTTTTATTTTGTTTCTTCTTACTTTTGTGGTTAGGGTGTTCATCTTCCCCCAATCCAATGAGGTGCACATACATGTCCACTGATGGAAAGGTATCAATAGGTACACTACCTCATAAGTATCAATCAATAAGTTTAGGATGGAAAAGGGAAAGGCTGATGGAAAAGATAGATACGCAATCAAAAATGGATGAGAGATCTACATCATCATATGCAAGCATGATGGACTCTTCCTCGGGTATGTCCTCAAGGAAACCATTATCCACACTAATGTTATTGGAGGTACTAGTTGATGGTGTAAGACCCTTCTGCTTGGTGTCATAGCCTAAGCCCAAGTGTCTTGGTCACACATGAGTATCAAAAGGTTGTCATCTTCCTTGTTCCTCTACACCGAGGCCTTCCCCTTGATAATTATACTTTTCAGCTAGCTTAGAAGCATGAGGATAAGTCTCCTGGAAATATTCCTTAAGAGGGGGAGAAGGCTCAGGCTCTTCTCAATATATCCATTGACTGATATCATATTCAAGTTAATCTTTTTGTGTCCTAGGAGATCAAAACGTGCTAGAGCCCACATTCTTAGAACTAAGTGTGATCATCTTCTCCTCTTCTTTTAGTGTGGATTGAGAAGGCTGACTATAGGTATGAGGTGATGGTGGAATGGTTGCCACATTTAAAGTCATGTGCATCTTGTACTCCCCACAACCTTTTTCTATGATCTAGACCTTTGTGATTGCAAATTTGGATGTGGAAGATATAATGGATGATGTGGTGAATGATGGATTAAAGGATGGATTGGAGGATGATGTCTGACGTGCCCCCACTTCAACTCCTGGATAGTAGTGAGAGTGAGGGAAGGAGGCTTCTAATGCATGGAAATATTCAAAGGGTTGTTGATCACCATGTATAGTTATTTCCATCCCATTAAATGGGAACTTCATACATTAATGGTAGGTGGACAAGATGGCCTGCATGGCATGGATCCATGGACGGCCAAGGAGGTTATATGGAAGGTCTAGATGAAGGACATGGCATGTTGTATATTGTAAAATAGGGCCAACTTGAATTGGAAGTCAAATAATTCCTTTGGAGTCTCGTTCTTCATTATCATATGCTTTGATGGTGATAACCTGGTTGTTCAAGTCAGCATGGGTGTAACCTAGCTATTTTATGAACTTCAATGTACAAAGGTTAAGGGTAGAGCCATTATCTACCATGACCCTTTTTACTTTATGTCGGGCTACGAGCACCTCAACGTGAAGTGGATGGTTATGATTTGAGTTGATGGAAGGCATATCATTTTGGCTGAAGCCTAGCTGATATGTGGATGACAAGTGTCCTACCAAGCCCTGGAATTAGGTAGGATCTATGTCATTATGGACATGGGTATCCTACAAAGCTTTAGTGAGGATTTCTTGAAGGATAGGAGAATACTTAAGCATATCTAGCATAGATATTTGAGTTGGAGTCTTTCCAAGGTGATCAAGTATGTTGTATTGAGAGCTTACAAGAGTTGGTTGGGTAGACGTGGAGGCCCTAGGAATGGTTATGCAGGTGCGATAGGTTGTGACAACACACAGTAGGTCTTTTCCTTTAACATATATCATGGACACCTAAGGCTCTACCTGACCGATGCACATAACTATAATGTCATAGTTATAGGGTACAATCTTGTAACTGACATTATTTGTGTTGTTATTCTAATTATTGTTATTGTTTGACCTAGGATTAACATTGGACATACTAGCACCTTGATTGTGTTTTAGGAAGGCATTTTTGTATATCTAGAGCTGAGAGTTGGGTGATGTTGCTTGGTTTGCATCCACTTGGATATCACCTCAATATATAAGATCTTGGATGTATGTTTTTCATCCTTGAAATTTATTTGTGGAACTCCCTTTAATTTTGTGAAAGTCACAATATTCATTTTCTCTATACCAGGCAGGCTTTGGTTTAGACTCATCGAAAGGCCTGGTCACAGAATAAGTGACTGGATAACTTGCTTGGAGGAGCCTATTGAGGACATCACTTAAGGATTCTCCTAATATAGTGATTATGTGTTTATTGCTCCCCTAATTCTATTGATTAGACCATTAGGGAGGATGTGGTGCCCCCTATGGCACAGATATAACATTAGAAATTGATGGTTGATTAGGGACATATTGTGACCTCTGGGAGGTGTTAGCTACCTAAACATGTTTGGTTTCAGTGACACCATCATTGACATCATTCTTATTTTTGTTCCAATAGTGGGAATTATCTCCAAATGACTTATCAAGATTATGAATTTTGATATGTCCCTTAGCATTGAGCACTCTCTCAATGATAGGAACCTTTTTAATGACCTCTGTAAAGGTTGTGACACAATGAAGGTTGATATTATGTACCATATCTACATGAGTATTTTCTATGAAAAGAGTCACCATGTCCTTCTCACTGAGCTGAGATTTCATTCAACTAACCAAAGCGTTCCACCTTTGCAGGTAGCTTGTGAAGGTCTCTCCACCATGTTTTTTTTCTTTCAAAAGATCTAGGGTATCAATATCCTTCTCCAAATTAAAGGAGAAGTGTGTAACAAATTTCTCTAAAATATCCACAAAAGAAGAGATTGATCCCTTTACAAAATCCATAAACCAATCTAGAGCCACCACCATTAGACTCCTAGGGAATAACTGCAAGAGGCAATTGTCATTGTGCAGGACCTCTTAACAATGTGAGTAGAATTCCTGAAGGTGGTTTTTTGGGTCTTTAGTTCCTTTATAGTTGTCAAACATTGGCATTTCAAAATGCTTAGGAAAAGGAACATGTGAGATTGAGGGATCAAATGGATAGGGACAAATCTCTTCAAACTTGAAAGAATTTTTGGAGGTCCTTGCTTGTAAGTCTTTCAATGTGGCTTTTATCTCTTCCCATTCTTTGTTAATAGGTGTCGAGG
Source organism: Sequoia sempervirens (assembly GCA_007258455.2). Classification (NCBI taxonomy): domain Eukaryota; kingdom Viridiplantae; phylum Streptophyta; class Pinopsida; order Cupressales; family Cupressaceae; genus Sequoia; species Sequoia sempervirens. The sequence continues at coordinate 367,860,464 of VDFB02058242.1, read as the reverse complement.
GAGGATTGGTAGAGTTGGTTTGATCATATGATGGTGGAGGATGATATGAAGGGACTTGTTGATATTGATGGGGATATGTGGATTGAAAATTGGTATAAGATTGTTGATAGGCTGATAGGGTCTGATAGTAAGAGGTGGAAGCACCCTGTTGATATGATAGAGGCACTTGATAATAGGAGGTGGAAGAACCTTGCTGGTATGAAGGAGGGGCTTGGTAATATGAGGAAGTGGAGGCACCTTGTTGGTATGGTGGTTGTTGTTGGGAATAATATGGATTAGAATGATAGTTATAAGCAACAATTGGTTTTTGTGAGGCATATGGAGGTTGTTGAGGATTGGCATAAGCATGATTAGGATTAGGATTAGATGGGGTAGAAAAGGTAGTATACATACTTAATGGATGGTAGAGGTATTGAGCAGTAGGGTTACTTGGTGTTTGTGTTGGGAAATAGGTGTGTTGAGGTGGTTGTTGATAGAGAGGGTGCAATGGAATTTGATGTTACTGAGGGACCTATGGTTGGTGAGGAGGGAAATGATAAGATGATGTTGATTGGTGTGTAGGGATTTGCATTTGTTGAGGGGTTGATAGTGGAAAACCTTGCAGTTGTTGTGGTCTAAGTTGTGCTACTTGATGTGAAGGTTAAGATGGGATGGTGGTATGTTGTAAAGGTTGAGATGGAGGTTGTTATGACACTTTTTGGTGAGGTGGTTGTGATGGGGTGGCCTATTGCGGGTTAACTAGAGGTTGATGCAAGGATGGGAAATTTCCTTGAGGTGGTTGTTGGGATGTTAATGGAGGTGGTGGTAAGTTAGATGTGAGTGTAGATCCAAGAGGTGGAGGTGGTGCAGCAAAATGATTTCCCCCAGGATTCACTAGTGGTTGAGCCAATTGGTTAGGTGGAAGAGGTGGTGTGGATGATATAGGAGTGGAGCTTTACGGAATGGCCATGGATGGTGGAGCGAGAAGTCCCTATGGCATACCAAAAGTAAGGGAATTATTAGGATCAAGACCTTCAGGAATATTTGGCTGAGGTGCTCCCATAACTGAAATTCGAACCCAAGGGGCTTGGATAACTTGATAAAGCACAAAATTACCAAATCCAAGTTGATACCAACCCTCTTACGGTGGACCCTTAGGGATGTATGAATTACCTAGATTACTTTGTGAATTTTGAGGATCTTGCAATACCAAGGGCATAGGAGGTGTGATATTTCCATACTTGGATAGGTAGAACCTAGATGGTGGCTTGATACCCTTCATGAGAAACATGGCGAGGATCATATTCCCACCCTCATTGAGGAGACGATTGGTCATTTGGAAATTAATAGGATTGTTAAGATATTCATCCACCATGACCTTGGGTTGGTTAACCATGATATTGTTAGTAGGAGGTGAAGTGGTATGGACCTTAGTATTGGATTGCGATGAGCCACCATTGGTGGGATCTTGAGGAATGTGAGGCTGGATACCTTGAGCCTATTGTTCTACAATGAGTTTCTTTGCTTGTGATCAGGTAAGGGGCATGAAAATGAAAAACTACCAGGATGAACTAAGATGATGCTACACTCTAGGATGCACTTAAATGAGGGATCTAGATGATGAGTAAAGGATTGATTGGATTATATGACAGATTGATTGATTGGATGATTGTATATTCGATATGACTGGATTGGATTAGGTTGATTGATGGGATAAAACTATTAATAGGATTGGATGATTGATTGGATAGGATGATGAGACTGATTCTAAACCAAGTTTAGAGGTCAAATTCAATGACGTAAGATGCTGATGATCGAATTCAATGATGAAAATGATGATTACGACACTGAGTCTACCTCAAGATGGAAGTAGATTGATTGGGCCATGGATGATTACTAACTCAAGCCGGATAACAATCCTAAGTAAGTGTGAAGGATGACAATTAGGATTAGACACCTAAGCCAACTTGGATAAAGACCTCTAAAACATAGTCTAGGGGATTGGGATTGATGAATCGATGATAGATATCCAATCTAAGGACGTTCTACAATGCACCTATGTGATTTGATTGATGAAGTGATGACTTTTGGAAAATGTAGATGGACTAAAGTGATAATTACAAGCGAACATATAATGATAAAAAAATTTCAATCACGGTAAAGGACTCAGAAAATGACAGGCTTTCAATGGCCCAAAGAATTCACTCTTTGGATCTTGTATGGAGGGTGGATACACCTCTATGTACTAAAAATTTTCCTTTTAAAGTCACAACATTTCCTATTCAAGATCAGGAAATATGCCTCTATGTTAAGCAGACTCACCTATATCAAGGACTCAAAATCGCCTATGTCTTGAGATGCCAAGGGAAACGAGCGAACTCGTGATGCAAATTCACCTATGTAAGGGCATGATCACCTAAAACACTAAAAAGATCACCTCTATGGAAAGCAAGATCACCTAAACCCTCAGAAGACCAAAGGGAAATAAGCAGACTTGACTAGTAGAATCACCTAACAAAGGTGTCAAATTATCTAAAGTCTTGAAACATATGGACGAAATCAAAATCACCTATCGAAGGGCAACAAATTCGCCTATTTCTTGAGATGCATAGCTAGGGTATGAACTCACCCAAAAGGGAATTTCCTATTGGAAAAACAAATTCACCTAAGTCATGACTTGCATAGACTAAGATGACATAGGAAAATATGGATTCACCTTTATGGACTACAGGTTCCCCTATTTTATCAGATGTATGGATGGGGAAAACTTAGACAGAAAGCGAGATCACCCCTGTGGACAATAGGTTCACCCAAGGAGACAAAATCACCTATTTCTAGGGAAACAGGCGGACTCAATGGATATGAACAGGATGTAGAATCACCTAATGGATATGCAAAATCGCATATTTAGGGAACAGGTGGACATGAAGTTGCCCAAGAAAGGGACCCATTGGAAAATTCACCTCTGACAAAGATAAAATCACCCAAAAGGATGACCTAAACTAGACTCAGACATGGAATCACCCCTTTACAAGGCAACATTGCCTATCCAAAAATAAAATTTTCCTCTGAGGGTAGGGGTGGACTATCGAAAAGGATAGAAAACAAGCAAAAAAATAGATAAAAAGGTTGGATTGACTCAAACTGAAAATAAGCACTGGTATCGCACAATGAAGACATGCCAGACAACATAGTCCTAAAATTAGTATTGGAGGTTTTCAAACTTGATGTAGGCCCACCACCTTGAGTGGAAAACTCAAGGTTAATACTCCATGATATCGGGGTGATTCTCTAGATCACCCTTTCTCATGAGGAAGGATAGCTAGTGATTCAGTGGCACAGGGTCATCAACAGATGCCACAGGCTCACCTTCACACTCTCTCTTAGAGACTATCATAGTCCACCATGAGGATTTCCATCTTAACCCAAGGGAGTACATGATGAGTAACTTCAAGGTACAGTGCACATCCCCTACACTACACCAAGTCATGGCTAAAACACAGGTCTCTATCTAGGCTATATAGGCTATCTCGTGCATCCTTGATATACACTAGGTATGTGAGGCACAACCATGAACACCAACTCATCACAAGCATGGATCGGGATCCCCAACAAGGTACCAGAAACCAAACCAACCCTACACATCTTATCTAGGTATCACCCTAGCTTTAACGCTTCACTAAACACAACATGACTAGATTGGGGTAAAAATTTAGTTCTCCCCCTTTATGTACCCCACTGATAACATGTGGTTGGGATAATCCCCAAGTGATGAAATCCCAGGTAGGTCCTGCTAAGGGAAGAATAAACTAGATGCTTCAGTTGGTCCCTAGGCTCTCACGTAGTGCAAGGGGAGAGCTTAGACGCACTAGCACCTCCTAGGTAGACTAGACTGGACTATAACAAACTATGATTTCTCATCACCTAGGATCACCGAAAGGTGAAAGGGGAGTGGATATGTCAACAGCTTGTTCCCAAGCACAACAAACAATGTAAATCAACCCTTTAATTAATCTACGTGTACCTAGATTAGTGTGAAAAATAAACAACAAAAAGAGCTAATCTAGGGGTCTTCGACCAATCATCCTATAGAAAATATGTCAGTAATTTAATGCCACTAGTCTTGGGAAAACAAGGGACAATTTCTGCACAAATTGTTAGTAAAATGATACTCACAAGAAAACAAGTTAGCAGATTAGTACCCAAAATCAAAACCAAATTGAACATGGAATTGTAAAATTTAAAGTTCGGGAGTACCTCAAATTTTCCTCTATGTAAGGAAAACTCACCTATGTCTAATGATCAAGATCACCTATCTAAAAAGATGGGCATATGTACAGACACCTGTTCGGGTGGATGGGTGAATTTGCAAACGCCTATCAAGAGGAAGGGGTGAATGTACAGTTTCCTCTATAACTTAATCAATCTCACCTATTCCTGGAGACCTCCACATGTCCGCCTTTGTTTTAAGTAATTTCACCTTTCACTTTGAGTTTTCCTCTTTTTACAGAAGAGAAAATTCATGTTCACCTTTGTCAACTACAAATTCACCTCTGTAACTGTCGAGTTTGCCCATCAAGGAAAATTTTCCCCTATGTGAGAAATCTGAACCTTCAAAATTCAAACAACATCAAACTTCAATCTACAAACCCATGACATGGGTCCCAACGAGAATGCTAGAAATGTGTGCAAGTGATTTTAACCTGCCTAAAGTGAAAAACACTAGCTAACGATGAACTCCAACAAAATGCAAGAAAATGAACTTTTTACCTTGTTGAGTTGATTACTTGTTGGCCCTCTTGATTGTTCAAATGTTTGCTCCTTTTGATGGAAAAATAGCATGAAAGCTAGCTCTAAATGATCGTGAGGTGATGGAGAATGCAATGGTGCAAATGGGTAGTTGGATGGATGCAAAGTATGAGCTCAAAGGGTGCAACAATGGTGTATGATTGCTAGAGTGCTTGGATGAGTGCTCAAGTTTTATTACAATCTAGTGTGTTGTCAAATGAGGGAAAATTGCTCCATTTTTAGAAGTGCCTCTAAATAATGAAGGGTCAAGATGAAATTACATTGGACAAGATCAAGGGCTAGGGTGAGTGGAGAACTCACTAGCCCTCACATTTTGACATGTGGTGGGTGAGGTGTCAAGGGGAGATGAGGTGGAGGTACTTCATAGTACCTAGGGATTTGGACAAGATCTCCTCATAAAGTAGGTCCTTGTCCCTATGTGGGTGATGGGATATGTGAGGAATTAAAATTTCCTCAAATATCCACATGGGGATGAGGGAAGGAATTAAAAATTCCTCAAAAGGCCTAGGGGGAATAAATGTGAATTTAAAATTCAATGGGGAAGGGGTTTCCTTCTCCAAAAGGAGAAAGCAATAAATGAATTTGACTTTAGGCATATGCCATAAATGGCATGGGGATTAGGTTGACCTAATCAAATGATTAAGATCATGCAAACGTGAGATTAAGTAGGTTAATGAGGAATTAGGGACAAGTGGGGAATTATGGGGGATGTGACCCTAATTATGATTAGGGGTATGCACATCCTAATCACAGATTAATTAAATTAATTTGTATTAGAGAAAATTATGGAGAATGAGACAAGGAAAGAGAAATAATTAATTTAAAAATTAATTTAAATTCATAAAGGAAAAATGACTAAATTAAATAAATTAGAGTATTTATTTAATTTAGAGACGAAAGGGGATAAAGTATTTAATTATTTAATTAAATACCCTAGGGACATTAGACAAATGGGAATATTAATTAAATAATAAATTTTGTAATCAACGTGGATGAGCGATGCAAGATAGAGGAATAAAACGGGTGAATTTGACCATATGGGGGTGGTCAAATTTAGATTTCTATAATTCCATATCATATTATCCCTTTTGTTTCCATTATACATCTATCTAAGACCCAAAAACATGGTGATGGAATTATTGTTTAATATATTAGCATTAAATGGTTTATATGAATATGTGCATGAAAATGTTGATGGAAAGTTATGCTTAATTATGATTATCCTTCTCTATGTATTTTGTGTTAACTAACTTGTTTGCAACAAAAGGAGGAAACATGATACAGATCCATTGTGGGATGAACCCATAGAAAAGGGGCATTGAATACCAAAATAGGGGAATCTATAGAAACAGTTGAATGTGGTGATTATTGGTCGAAGGCTTTTAATGAAGATAAAACGTTTTATCATTAATAGTTAATAAAATTTGAAGAAGAGGTCTTTCTGATATTGAACTTTGACAAATGGACGTATGATTGAATGCATTCTATTTTGATAGAGTTCTAGTTTGATAAGGTTCTCTTTCTTTCTAGTTATAGGTTGAATAATTCTAAATCTTGAAACCACGCTCTAGATATTTGGGAGTGGAATTAATGATTTTGGTTAATGTTGTTGCTTTCAATAAAGACTCCATCAGCTTGTATATATAACTATTGGTGGAGATTTTAGTTTAGTTAGTTGTTTGTTCACAATTTATACTATCTATTATTTCCAGTTGAAACATGATTCTACAAAATGGCTAAATCCAGTTTGTGTGAGAGTGTTTTGTAATCATTCATCTTATGCAATAAATGGAGATCAATTCATGAGATGTGTGAAATCTATTAGTTATATTGAGTTCAGTTAAAGTGGGAATAGTTACTTGAGTAGACCACTCAAGGTATTGTTCTTCACTTCATAATTTTAGTTATTTACTTCTATTGGTAGTTAATATTAGTTTACTATTATTCATGAATTGCGTGCAAGTTAACTGAGATTTCATTTCTTGCTTATTACAAGTGAATTCTTAGGAGCATGCATATAATAATTATTAATAGTACTCTAGAAGACATTTTAGTTGAGTCAATAATCTTAATCACAATTTTAGTTAACATAATATCATTTCATTAGTAATAGTTCAGTTACAACCTTTATTGTAAGTACCCGTAGCAACTAAATTTTATTTATACTTTTATTGTTTTACAGTTTTTGTGAACTTCCAAAAAACTAGAATAACTTTAGAAGGATAGTTTAGGTAGTTTGAGTCCATGAAGGCATATATAATGCTACACCATCATAAGCTTACACACCTTGGTTGATGATTTAATGTAATATTAAGTAGTGTCAAGTGGACTGTTCGGTTAGTTGATCCTCTGAATTGAGTGAATTTCACCAAGCTTACAAAACACTAGCTTAGACTTTACAAAGACAATGAGATGGTTGTACATCAAGTTAGAGGAAAAAGTGCCTCCAAGAACAACTTGTTGAAATCATATAAGAACATAGTTTGGGGCCTTATTATTAGTGTGAATAATTAATCTATTCACTATACTTAAGTGTACTTAGGTTGATGAGGTTAGACAATATCTTATCTAACTTAATGTGCAAACTTTAAACCTCTTGAGGTTACCAAGTTGTTTGGAGAACCTCATGCACATACCTTTTTGAGGTTGGAAGTCTTTCCATCTCACCTCAAATGTCACTCAATGCTTGGCACACAAGGTTGATGACTTGGTCATAAAGGTTGTTAGTTTGCACACTCCAAGTTTTCATAAGGTTGACACACATAGGACACTTGTCTACTCTTTTATGTCACATCTTGGGGAACTTCTCAATCCACCTCATAGGTGGATTACATCATCCTTGCCTATATATCAAAGGCTTTGTACTCAATGTCATTTGGGTAATCTAAATAAAATATTGTGCATTGTTCATTTGTGCTTGTTATGTTATCTCCATGATATCCTAAATTCTAATATGTTATAAGAGCGAGAGGAGGTAGTTTCAAGCCATAAGATGAACAAATTTGATTGTATTTGGATAGTTTCATTATTTTTTATTAATAACTTATAGGAAACTAGTTAAGCCCCCAATCTGAGTAGAACCATGGGAAAACACATTTTCTCTGTGTCCACTCACATAACAACTACAAAGTTTGTGATTTGAGGCACACCCATCCATTGGGACGCTACCCATCCACAACCCCATGTTCATTAGCATGCAAATTTTATATACTCCAAGAAATTTGGAGGTAATTTAGAGAAGAGACTCAAAGCCATTAGGCACAGTTTGTTGCCAAGAATCATATAGGCAACCATGGGTATTTGCTAAGTCACTAATTTCTACTGCAAGAATCAGCATGTGAGGAGTGACACTGTATGAAGTTGGTGAAGACTAGTATTTAGAGGACACAGTTGAATGAAGGTGTCTCACATCTGCAATGGACCACTTACATCAATGGTTGTGATATTCTTGTGATACCCATCTCTAAATTTCTAGCCACAAATCATCCTTCCAATAGCTGCAAATCATCTTTACCCAATCAAATGCCAATTTTTATTTTTTCTACTTCCCCATTTTTGCCTAGATTTGTTGTGCATGCAAAAAAAAGGAGTATTAACCCATCACTCCAATTACAAGTGTGATTTTTCATAGGGCTCTCTTAGTTATAAATTACTCACATGGTCCTATTGGCCAATGATGGGTGATTTCTATGACTAGTGATTGAAGACTCCAGGTTGTGGCATGAAAACTAGCTCACCCTAGCCAAATCATATTGGTTGCATGAATCATTTTAATATGCAAGAATTCTCCATATGTAGGTCACAATAGGCCTCTTTCTTTTGTTGATAGTGGTTCTCACATGTTTTGAAGGAAAAACAATTTCCTCCATGCAAGCCACAAACTCCCAAGGACATCACACCTCCAACACCCCAATTAACCTCTCCATTCTCACACGTTCTACATCACATAATTGGAAACTATTCTTGGTATTATTATGTGCCATATGTAAAATTCATATTAGAGGCATTAAAATAATTCCCTTCGACATCTTCCAAGCATGCTAGGGCTCTTGGAATGGATCTCTCCACATGGCATTCAATCTTCACCAAATCTCTTATAATTTATTGCAATACATTTTATGCAATTATAATTAGAGTTGTGATTTTCCATAATTTGAAAGGGGGGTCACTTTTTTTCTTTTCCAATAAATAAGAAAAAGAGGGATTTTAATATTTGACAAAGTATTATAAAGGTGAGTTAATTTTTCTTTTGCAATAAGTTTGGAAAAGGGGGTATTTTTTTGCAATAATTTGCCAATAGAGGGGTTTAATTTTTATTTTTCTCATAGTTAAAATTTTTTAAAAGAGGAATCATATTTTTCCTTTTGCAATGAATGTGAAAAAGGGAAAGTGTTCATAGGGGGAGGTGAAATTTTTTTCCTTAGTTAATTTTTTTTAAAAGAAGAGTCAGTTTTCTATTTTGCAATGAATTTGGCAAAGAGGGTCATTATAATGAAGGTTTTAATTTTTAGTTTTTTGTCTTTTATTGAGGTTTGTAATACATAACTTAATATATTTCTTCTTAATCCACCTAATGACAATAAACTTGTACTTAAGAAATCAATAGAAAATAATTTTTTAAATTCACTCATATAAAGTGCCACAATACTAAATGTGTGTTCCACATGGAGGGAATTTTAGAAATTATTGCACTTACACTGAATTATAAAGCATAATGGGGGGTTGTACCATCACAACACTGGATTTATGATATTCTCACCTCATGTGAGTGTGCCTTGGAATACACCGTTTCTCATTTTATTGTACATATCTACATTCCTTGTACACTCTCAATCTTAGTATGCTTATATTTTCTTAGCATTAAGGGGTATTATGATGTATTATGCTAATGCTTCTTTCAATGAAGGAGTGTTGAAATATTCTTTTTGGGAGGCCTCATGAACCTTCTATCTTGATCTCTCGTATGGGAGATTTTTTCAATGGATCATTTTTTGTGACTCTAGTACTCCTAATCACAATACTATCTATATTATCAACTTCATAGAGTTTGATTAACTTTTTGTACATTGGTTGAGTAGTGTTCAATGTTCACTCATGCAATTTTTTGTATCTCTCATCTTGATAAACATTTATTGTAGATTCGTTGATTCCAATAGACACTAGTTCATCATTGGTAGAGTTTACAACTTTTAAAAGCTTCATGAGTTCTTCATCATCATGTTCCTATCATCAAGGGACATATTTTCAAAAGGCCTTAAATCCATTTAATTCTCTTTTTTGGAGAGGATTTTTTTTCCCACTATGTTTTCTCCTTTACTCCTCTTTATGGTAGAATGCATTATACATGGGTACCTAACATGGCCTCTAGTCGAGACCCATTTCATTTATATCTATTGCACTTTTGTGATCTCCCCAATTATCACTTGACGGGGGTGTTAGTTTGAATAATTAATCTATTCAATATACTCAACTGTACTTAGGTTGATAAGGTTAGACAACATCTTCTCTACCTAAATATACAACCATTAAGCCTCTTGAGGTTACCAAGTTATTTGGTAAACCTCACACAAATACATTTTCGAGGTTGGAAGTCTTTCCATCTCACCTCAAAGGTCACTCAACACTTGGCACACAAGGTTGATGACTTGGTCATAAAGGTTGTTGGTTTTCACACTCCAAGTATTCCCAAGTTTGACACCTATAAGACACTTGCTTATTATTTTGTGCCACATAGTGGGGAACTTGCCAATCCACCTCATAGGTGGATTTCATCACCATTTCCTATATATCCAATGCTTTGTACTTAATGTAACTTTGGTCATCAAAATAAAATATTATGCATTATTCATTTGTTCTTGTTATGTTATCTCCATGATCTCCTAAATTCTAATACTTATTGAAAGTTTTGATGCTTTCAACATCCAAGCTATCCCGAGAGCACAAAACATGGATGTTGATTTCCTTGCAACATTTAGGGTACAATTTGACATACCCAAGAATTTTAATGAAGAAAATGAACATCATGTTAAAGTGCTAGTAAGGTTTGTTATCCTAGATAATGTAATTACTTGCTAGGTTTTCAAGGATGGTATAAATTACCAATTTTTTGGTAGAAGAAGAAAAATTTACTACTCACAATCAATCAATGTTGGATCAGTACAATGGTGATTAGATTATCCAGTTGAAGATAAACAAGTTTCCAAAGGGTTTGGTCATGTTAGAGAGAATATTCAATAATGATGATCAACTTAGGAAGGGGGAAATGACCGTGTCTATCAAGGAGAATGACTATGAGGAAGTCCAAATTGTTGAAGATGAAATTATCAAAATGAGCAAGGTATGTTCCAAACCTGAAAATTAATATTTTCTTAGTATTTGCAAAGAATTTTATGATATATTTGCATGGATGCACAAATATTTGAAAGGATTTAATCATAGTTTATCCAAATTTAAATTACCAATTTTTTGGTAGAAGAAGCAAAATTTGTTGCTCAAAATCATTCAAGGTTGGATCAACAGTATGGTGATCAGATTATCCAGTCAAAGTCAAACAAGTTTCCAAAGAGTTTGGTCATGTTGGAGGGCACCTTGAATAGTGACAATCAACTTAGGAGGGATAAAATGACCATTTATATCAAGGAGAATGACTATGAGGAAGTCCAAATTGTTGAAGACAAAGTTCACAAAATGGGAAAGGTATGTTCCAAAGTTGAAAAGTAATATTTGTTTACTATTTGCAATGAATTTTATGATATATTTACATGGATGCACAAATATTTGAAAATATTTAATCCTATCTTAGCTCAACATACTATTGAGTTGGATCGCATTGCTAAACCAATTAGACATAGATAAAGGCCTTTTAATCCTAAGATAGAGCCTGTCATACATAAAGATTTTTCCAAAATCTTAGATGCTAATATTATCTACCCAATAAAAAAAATATCCTAGGTAACCAATCTAGTTCCCATTAGGAAATTAATGGTGAAATTAGAATTTTTTTAGATTTTAGGGACTTGAATAGAGAATATCTTAAATATTGTTACCCTCTTCCCTCTATGGAACAAATTTTACAAATAGTTGTTGGGGCTAAGATATTTTCTTTGTTAGATGGTTATTCAGGTTATAATCAGATACTTGTACAAGAATCAAATCAACTCAAAATAACATTTACTATGAAATGGGGTGCCATTTCTTACAAAAATATTCCTTCTCTAGATTAATAAATGCAAGTGCAACCTTTCAGAGAGCAATAGATATGGCTTTCAAAGGGTTGATTAACAATTTTGTTCTTGTTTATCTAGATGACTTAAATAGTTTTTATAAACATGAGGCTGATCATCTACGTTGTTTGAGGAAATTATTTGAATGATGCAGGGAATTTGGCATTTCATTGAATCTAAAGAAATGTGCTTTTGTTGTTCCTAAAGGTAAATTACTTAGGCATGTTGTTTTCAAGAAAGGTTTTTTCCATTGAACTAGAGTAAGTGTTATTATTGCTCTCTCTTCCAAGTCACAAGAAAGGGATACAAAGCTTTCTTGGTAAGATTAATTTTGTGAGATGTTTCATTCCTAACATTGCATTATTGGCTAAACCTCTCGCATTTATGTTAAAAAATAATGCTCATTTCAACTAGATAAAAGAAGGAAATGATATCTTTGAGAAGATAAAGAAGAAAATTTCTAAAGCTCTTGTTGGTGTCTTTTCTAGTACACCCTTAGAACTCTCTAAAGTGTAGCCAACTCCTATAATCAAGAATTCCCAAGAGGAATGACCAACTTAATGAGTGAAAGCTTTGAATATTTTCACTCCTTCACTTTAGGCTCTATGGGACCTAGGAGGGTGTTCCTAATTGTGTTCCATTTGATTACCTAAGTGCATAACATATCAAATCATAGATCAGTTCCTACGAGGGGTAAATAACATAATTCACTAAAAGGTTGGATAATCTTTGAGCAAATAAACATTAATTCACCAGGAATAGGGAAATACTTCAAATACACACCTCATAGTCAACAAATTCTATGTGATTTATGTTTTGATCCTGAATCCATGATCTAGTACATGATAATTATCCTTCAAATTATAAATAACTTTAACAAATAGACTAGCATCTCATCGATTGGGCAATGGAGTCACACATCTGACAATCAGTAATATAGAAATTCTTTAATCCTAACAATTTTGGACTATTTTCATAGTGCCTTACATTATGAAAACTCACTGTTCTTAAAGCATTAATTCTTACTAGATCCCTTATAAATCCTCACAAATTCATGACCTCATTAAAGCATCTCATTAATTTTTTGAACCAAGGAAGAAACAAGGACATACATTCAAACAAATTATTTGACGATGAACAAAATATTCTTGATATTTCATTCAAAATTTGCAAAATGATTTATAGAAAGAGAGTATATGCCTTATGCATAAGATTTGTTTTGATATTAGTAATTTCTATAAAACTATTTTAAGATTTACATATGTATAACTCAAATCCAAGACAATTTGACTATTCTATTCCCTAGTATTCTTTCTAATTTCTACCCTTTGTATATATTGGACTCAAAGATTTAAAAAACTAGAACCTTTGAAAATGAGCCATGATATCCCTTTTATAATGTAAGGGAGAAAAACAAGCTTCTGGATCAAAATGAAAATTACATTTCAAACAATATTTCATTTCATCTCAAATTTGGGTTGCATTTCAAAATTCCCCACATGTTGAATCTATAGCTACATGTTGAAAATGGGGAAATCAAAGTTTGTTACCACCTTCAAAAGGGAAATTCAAAGTGCCACCAAAATTCCCTTTAGTTTCCAGCTAGGCCACATATCCAACATCCACGTTACCAAGAAACTGCACAATCAACATGAAAACTCCAAATACCACCCATGAAGAATAGGAGAGACCACCACAATAATTTATCAAACAATAAAAAAATTGTAGAACCCACCCACTAATTCTTTATCAACCAAAAAACCTACCACCACCAGCATTAAGCCCATAGTACATGTTCCCACTTCACATCGTTACAAGAGATGGAGAAGAAACTTCTACTCCCTCCTCATCCTTGTCCTTTTCAAGCATAGAACCATCACATCCACTTGGAGTCTTGATAGAAAATGGTGGAATGAACAACACCTCCATCCCTGAGACTACAACTCGACCCAACATCATAAGGTACTACTAATAGCTAGATTTTGTCTCTATTTTACTCTTTGATGGGCTATCAGTGACATCAATTGGTGAATTTTTTTGTCCAAAGGAATCACATCCATACCTAACCTTCCTGCAAGCCCTAGAGGAAAACTATGTAGGTTCCTTACCCTTCTCCTCTATCTTCTCAGCAACAATTCATTGGTATTGTAGCCTCCTACTACATCTAGAGGGAACACGCGCAGGCCTTTTGATAGGAGATTTCTCCTCTACAATCAAAGAGAATTCACTTATCTTGTGCCCAGAAGCATTTCCAAGAAACCTCTGCATGTCGAGTCTGGATGACCTCCTTATAGGTACCTCAGACTTGACTGACTTACTCATTTTCAATGCTAGGTAATCTATCAAGCTCACAATTCACAACTCCTCGCTCTGCACAAGTTTAGCAGGATGTTAAATACTGAATGCAATGGTGAGAGTGACAACCACTTCATTAGTATTTATCGAGCAATTCTAATGATTTTTTCTCATCAGTGTTGGCATCTCACGCTCAAGGGATTAATCAATGGTTGGCATCAATGTCTTCATCCTTAACAACCCAAGTACTTGGCTACTTGCAAATCACTCTACATAATGGCTAGGAATTAATTCCTCGCACACACAATGAATCAATTTGATTGTCACTAAGGAGAGAACATGAATTTTTCAATGGTCACAAAACAAAAATGGCTATCACATTTGTGTTTTGTTGATTTTGAATATATGTCATCGATATCAAAGTGAGATGGACAATTGAGAAGCCTAGATGTAGTCAAATCGGGTTTGAAAACCCAAAACCATAGCTCATCACCTTTCGGCCAATAAGAAAAATCTAACTGAGCACCAAGTCACTCATCCCACGGGATCCACTTTTCTTCATACTATGGTCGAGAATGCATGTGTCACCATTTCGTGCACCTCACAAGTTGTTATGTAGGCATTAATTATGTACCACCACAAGGTGTGTGATGAACGATAGGGATTAAATTCCAATCCATCATTACAGCCATTGATTTCACCACCATCAGTTATCAGGTGTTGGTACATGGGTTGGGCTCCATAGGCCAAGGAAACACGTTGGCATCTTGCAGACCTCGCATGCTTTAGGACAGATCTTCATTAAAGCCCACGTAGTGTGTGATGGGCAACGAGGATGCAATCCTTATATCCGACAATCCCTATTCCTGTACACTTAGTGTTAGCCATAAAAGGGACCACAACTAGGCTAACGATGATAAGACCCTTAAGGGTGCCAACTTAAAAAATTATTCTCCCTACTTAGGAAATTTTTTGCATAGGTTGAAATGCATGGTGACCGTTTGTCCTAACTGAAGGGGTTGGTAACCCGACATTTTTTGAAGGCTTAGGTTGTGCCTTACATAACCAGAAACTGGTAGGAGTAGGTCACAATAAAATTATAACAATGGATGGTTTTGGAATATGAGGTTTATGAAGTTAAGGCTTGCACACCAAAACAAATGGCCCAACCTAGGTTACAAAACATTGAAAATCATGATCCAAGTATGATTTTCTTAGAATCCTGCAAGATTTTTGAAAGCTCCATCAGCTCCTACCTTGTTCAATATTACTTATGGGGAGGATTTCATTCTATTTTCTTATGGAAGTAAGGAAATTATTTCATTTATTTTGATACAATAGAATGAAGATTCCTTGGAGCAACCATTTGTATTTTTCAACCAACCATTGAAGGACTATGTGGTCAGTTATAACTATTGAAAAATAAGTATTTTTGTTGTTAAATCCTTGAAAATATTCAAACATATGCTTTCTAACAATAAGATTTAGTTAATGGTCAATCATTCTATTGTAAAAGAGTTTCTTTTGAGAAAGGATGTGAGTGAAAGGAGAGATGATTGGACCACAAGATTCATGGAAAATGGTGTGGACATCAAAGTTGCAAGGTTGGTAAGAGAAGGGTTGTGCAAATAGCTAGAAACAAATATAACGACTGCTCTGAACATGGTTTATGCTAATGAAGAGCCAAAATTATCTAAAGATACACATCTTACTAGTTTTTATGAAGATATGGTCCATTTTCTTCAAACAAGCTAATATTCTCAAGAGTTAAGTCCATCAAAAAAAAAAAATAGACTTCATTCCATTCCTTGTGGTATTATTGATGGTACTTTATTTAGAAAGGACATTAATGGAGTAATTTTGAGGTGCATTAATAAATATCATATTAGAAAATTTCGACAAGAATTCCATAATGGTCTTTCAAGAGTTCATTACTCATCAAGGATGACTACTATAAAAATCATGAGGGATGGTTATTATTATCCTAATTTATTTAGATATTTCCACAAGTGGGTGAGAAGTTGTAAAGAGTGTGCTATTTTTTATAGGAAAGCATATACTTGTTGCTCTACCACTTCATCCTATTCGAATAGACCAACCATTTAAACAATGGGGGTTATATTTTATTAGAGTGATTAATCCATCTTATAGTGTAGGTCACACATAGGTGCTAACAACTATGAACTATTTCACTAGGTGAACTGATGTTGTTACATTGAAATATGCTACTAAAGCTTCCATTAAAAAGTTTCTTAATGGGTTGGTTACAAGGTTTTATGTTCCTTTCATTATTATATTAGATAATGCCAAATATTTTGTAGGTATCAAAATCAACTAATGGGTTGTCTAAAATGGAATATATTTGAAAACATATTCTAATTATTACCCTCAAGATAATGGATTGGATGAGTCTACAAACAAGAATTTGATCAGGATCATAAAAAGGACTATTCCAAATAATCATAGGACATGGAATACCAAGCTTCAAACAATCCTTTAGGTTAATAGGATCATGCTAAAGAGGGATATAGGTAACTCTCCTTTCATGTTGTTTTATGGAAAAGAGAAAAAAAATTCAGTATCTCTTCAATTACCTTCTCTTCTTGACCATTGGAATTGTTGGAAAGTTATGCTATGAAAGTAAACTTGGAAAAATTGGAGTTGGAAGAAGTTAGAGATCAAGCTATGAAAATCCTTGAGGTTCATCAAACACAAGTCAAAAGGGAATTTGATAAGAAAGCCAATGGAATATTTTTTTGGGAAGGTGACTTAGTTTTGAAGTGGGATGTTGATAGAGTAAAGGCAGGTAGACATTCTAAGTTTGATGCCTAATGGAGTGGTCCCTACATCATCACTAGGTACAAGAAAGCCAATGTATTTTATGTAATGTTGTTATATGGAGCTAATTAGACTTGAATGTTAAATCTTCCACACTTTTATTGGCATGCTTTCCCCCCCAAATTATTCAATGGGGGTTTGGCGGTAGTTCCCCCAAAATAGGGTGGGGTCAAGGGGCAGTGCCCTCGTGGGGGCTCAAGGGTAGAGCCCTTGAAACCTCAAATGACTTTTATTATTTATAAAGGTGTCAGGAGTTAGTTTTTCATTTTCCAAGATAAAAAAACCCTATTTTGTAACTGGCATAAGTCTTTCTAAAACAACTAAGTGTTAGGGTTTTTGTTGATATTGTATCATACCATTTGCAATGGTTTTGAAATGAAAGGATTGTTGGTTGTAATCAGTTCGATTTGTTGGATAATAATATAGGACTCTCCATTGGTGGATGTAGCTCGAGTTTGGGTGAACCACATTAAATATTACCTCTTGATGTTATTATTTCTATGTTTTTCATTCCTCTGTTTAATCTTTATTTTCATTTAATTAATATTTTCTGCATGCAATTCCTAACATGTAAGGAGCTGCTTTGCATCAAATTAATAATAAATCTAATTTATTATATGTTTCCATAAATAGATGATAAGTTGTACTGCAAGTAACAAATAATGTGATTGTGTGACAATATTCTTGTATTATATCTTGACATTTGTTTCATTTCCATTGTTGTCGAGGTGCTATGGAATCATAAATTTAGAATATTAATTAAAGTTATAAATTGGACTATTGTGTAATTAAATATTATTTAAGATATCAAATTAATGTGGTATATTATTTTTCTTACAATTGCATTGGTAATTTGAAAAAAGATAGAGTACCAATGCGAGAAGGGAAAACCATTGAGAGAAAATAGAAAGACATCTTCTGAGGATATGAAATTGACCCTTTCTATTTTGGGGTTAGAAAGAAATAGAGTTAATGTGTTGGAAGACTAAGGTTGGGAAGGTTGGTATTATAAAGGTTAATTTACATTGATTGTAGGGGTAATTAATTTTGAGTCATGTTAGGTGTAAGGCTAAGGTTTAAAAACTGCCATCTAAGTTTAAAATTTGGATGAATATTTAAATGAGCTTTTAAAGAGGGTTGTTGGTCAATTTCCTTGGTTGGGATATAAAAATAAAACCCCTAGGGTCTATACCATAATGGTAGGGGTCAATTGGGCATGTAATAGTTCCCCAAGGACATGATTTGACCCCTCAAAAGTCCTCATAATGGAGAGTGATAAGTTTTGAGGAGAGGATGGGATGAAAAGATGGAGGGGTTGTCCAAGTGCATGCTTCATATTTAATAAGGAAAAGACTCTCATTAATGGAGGTAGGTACACTTCACACCTCCACTCAAAAGTTTCAAGTTGAAACTCCTATATATTTTGGAGAGGAAGGAGTGGGGTGTTACCCATTTCTCCTCTTGGCGAACTTGACTGAAAATGGTAGAAAGAATGAGAAAAGGAGAGGAGTCCATCTCTTTGGAAATATAGTGATGAAGATGGCTTGGTTTGGAGAGGAAAGATGGATACAAGATTTTAGTCCCTTCATCTAAAAGAAAAGATAAGTTATTCCTTTTTCCATTTTCCCTTGTTTCTTGGTTGTAAGGAGGTGACCTATTGTATGGATCATGTTTGAAAATAGAAAGTAGAGAACCTAGATGCATGTAATTTGTGCTATATTAGTTTTATCCCTTTGTAAAAATGAGAAAAGACTCCACTGATCATTGTGGGGATAAAATAATCCTTGCTCGTGGGTATGGATACATCCCACAAGGCTCCATGACATCATTACATTAGGGTGGAGAGCAAGACCTTGTTCATGAGTTTGTAAGTCATTTGATTCCTCAAATATTGTGGTGATATTCTATGTCTAAAAACAAGGGTTTCATGTTTTTTTTTTCAATAAAGAAATGAAAAGAGCAAGCCCTTTATTCATTTATGTGGTATTCATTGCATCCCTTAGTAAGGTTCGTAGTATTGATGGCTAACAATTTGTTTTAGAATGAAAAAGAAAAATTTATTCATTGGTATGTTTCTTTATGAGTTCGTTGAAAAAGTTTAGTTGAGAGTTTCTCTTGCTACTAACTTGATGGTTTAATTTATATTCAAAAATTTCTTTGAAATGAATAATCAATATTATGTTTATTTAATTTGTAAAGGAAAAAAGTTGGGGCATTGTGAATTTCAATGTTTACAAAACAAATAAGATTTTAAGAGATGGATCAATTGTGAAAGGAAGAAATATATTATTTATTTTGAATCTAATACTAGAAGGTCATTTATTTCAATTGCAATAAAGAGAATTGGTATGAAAGAGTAAAATCATGTGTTGAGTGAAAAAAAAAAATGATGTACATTGTGAACCATCAAATAATAGGGTTTCAATTTCTTACTTTCCTTTGTTCATAAGTTACAAAATTAGAGATTGTTGATCTTCTTTTTAAGTTCATTCTCAATGCTTAAGTGAGAAGTGTTTGCTTCCCTTCAAAAGATAATACTTGATTCCATTCAATCTGGAAACAAAATTAGATATAAAGAAAATATAGTAGGTACATATGAAATTCCTTAAGACTCTCCCAGATTTTTACTCTTACACTAAAATTGATTAATAAATTTTAATCAATTTATAAAATTTATTTTCTTTGAGAAAATAAATTAATTAGATTTACTTTATAGTTTCAATAAGAGATATGCATGCAATATATACAAGTTTGTATACTCATCTTAGAATATATATATATATATAATAACTACATGGATATACATACACTGTATAATATATGTTTAAAAAAAAACTATAAATCAAAACTTGAAATGTTAATGTTTTTTATTTTAAAGCTTGATAGATATTCACATCCTCCAAACAAAATACTTTACCCAATTTTTCATGATCATAAGGTTGTGGATCCCCAAACTCCTTTCCCTTTGCCTGAAGTGATATTTTGTACCTATCCATACCAAATTGAGAGCACATTTCTTAAAACAACAAATAAGGGGAAATAGTCCATTTCTCTTATCAAGAGAACTAAATACAAAGCACAATGAATTCAACTCAATTTTAAGAAGTAACATTGTCAGCTTACAGTTATGCAACTAAACAAATGAACAAGAGAATTTCCTAAGCATATAAAAGTAGTTCCAAGTTTATAATACATTTGATCCAAAAAGAATGGGAGTGGATCATCCCAAAACATGCAAAGAGAATGAAGGAGACAGAAAAAAGCAATGTAATTTTTCCTCAAAGTACCACAATATTTGAGAGAAATGTCCTTCCAAACACCAAATGATTCATGACAGCCTAAGTCATGAAAACTGATACTAAAATGAATGAACAAGGTTGCAGAATTAAATTATGAAAGGAAGCGGATGAAGCAACGTGTGAGTTGAAAAGAATTGAAGTAAGAAACTAGAATTGATGACTTATTCACACAGAATGAATCACCAGGATTTTCTTGAGGCAACAAGATAGCACGCACCCCAAAATACACTAGAATGGCTACCTGAGAAGAGGAGGAAGTTCCTTCTCTAAGAGTTCTTTAAAAATACATTGTTCATCACTTGCCTTATTGGAAAGAAAGTTTGCAACATGATTGATTTCTCTGAAGCAATGAGAAATTGAATAACTGGTAATTTTTTTTTAGCTAAAGTAGAACTTTGTCCAATAAATATTACAACTGCTAGATGTGAGATTTTTTATTATTAATTGCATTTAAAATGACCATGGAGTCTCCTTCCATGATGATATATCTTATACCAAGAGATTGAGCCAATTCCAAGTCAAAGCTTAGTACCTCTAATTCAGCTTGGTTATTAGTTCCATCGGGTAAAATTTTACAAGATGCTTTCAAAAACTTTGAGTTTGAATTAGTTATAACTATACCAATTCTAGATTTCCCTAGGTTTCCTTTGGAGGCACCATCAAAATTTAGCTTAAAAAAATTCAATGGAGGGGGTGACCATTTTACTTCCTTTCTTGCTTTGCATTTATCTACCTTATTTGTGATCAAGCCATGGAAAGGAAAGGACTTTATTGACGGCCAAGATTTAATGATGAAGTTGTCTGAGCTTGAAAAGGTTTTCAAGCTATTAATCTTTTTGACAATAAATTGTTTTTTTGCTTCAGAGATTGCTTTTTCTAGATTAAAGAGCACAACATCAATGGAAGAGGATTTACCTCTAAAAATTATGTTATTTCTTTCTATCTAGATATTCCAAAGGAGCAAGGAAGGGGAGATAATCCAAAATTATATAAAAAAAGAAGCCTGATAGAATTGAGGCCAAGAGATAAATTGTATAGATAGAGGACATAACATTGAGGTCTAGTCCAATTTTTGATATAACCAGTACCAACATTGAGAAGCAAAGGGGAAATGCAGGAAAAGGTGATCTGTTGATTCCATAAAGAAGCCACAAAAAAAACAAGGGAAGGCTGCCATAATACCAATTATATCCAACCTAGCTCCCCTAAGAACTATATCTTGAAGAGCAACCCAAGCAAAATCCATTGCTTTCGGGACACAAGCATCATTCCAAAATAGGGAAGTGGGCAATTCAAATTAAGCAAGGGAAGATAAGAGAGATTTGTAGCCTTATTTTACTAAATAGTTACCTAAATTATATTTGGTCTGTTAGCTCTAAAAAATGCAGGTAAAATACCTTAAGAGGTTACCAAACTCTTGGCACATTTTAGGGTAACGTACAAGGCCGAATGGTTTAGACCTTCTTCTCTTCAAGTGCTACTAAACCTAGGAAGGTACACCTATATGAATGACACAAACTTCATTTATGTTTATTCCCTAAAGCAATTTATCCACAATGGCAGGTAGGAGTGGATAAATGAATTCTTATTTTGGTATAGATTGTATAAGCAATATCAAGGCTAATCCTAATGTGTTTAGTTAACAGGTGTGAAATATTTAAAATGAAGTGAAACTAAATGATGGAATATGAGGGACTAGTGCTCCGTTGGGTATATGGAGTCCAATAGAAATCAAATTTAAGTGACTTATAAATGGCAATAATTCTAACTTTTTGGAACTTCTATGTTTATAACTTGTATAAAAAGGAAAGGATGTAATTATCAAACTTCTTCTTAAATAATCCAAAATAATAATTCTAATTTGTTGTGAATAATCAAGAGGATTTTTAATCTTTACTTGAAAGACCCAATCAATTATGCCACACAGATACAATGAATGTGCACTGATAAACTAAAAATATACTTGATATATCAACTTAAACAACAGAGAAATATTAAATATGGATACAAACTAATAATATCATCAATTAACTTAACAAACAATTGATACCAATATAGTGCCACTGAATCAAATATTTTCCATTAACTCCTTCAAAATTTACACGTGCATCTTGATCCTTTTTGATGTAACATTGCATCAATCCCTATTCTCCTACCTCTTCTATCTATTCTAATGATATCCCTTTTGTCCTTAGTCTCTCATACTTATATGAGAGGAAAACAAGCTTTAGGTCAAAGGTTGTCTTTTAATAACAAAGTATAATTAAGAAACAAAAATAACCAAACAACTAACACAAGCTCCAGTCTGTTAGTCTTTGAGTAAGAATCGCATGGACATCTAAGACCTATGCAAAGCCCTTACTTTATGATATATTCTTCCTCATGATGAACCCGATCAATCCTCATCTAAGCCAAAATATTTTACTTGCCATTTGCTTATTGTTAAGTCAATCGACCACTTGAATTCATGTACAACAGTGAAATTTGTGAGGTGGCTCTTCCATCTATTATTGAGTAGGTTTCTAGCATCTGCAACAAAATTTGTATAACCATTATCCAATGTCATAATTCCATTAAGCAGAGTGTGAAATTTCTCCAAATTGATGTCACCATCACCCTGAATACATGTCAAGCATTGAGGAACCATTTGATCAAACTCATTCTTCCATTCATCCACATCCTTGAGTCATCCATCACCTTTAATAATCAAATGACCGAAACTATGTTTTATTGAATCAAGAATTCCTTCTATTCTCTACCTTCTTCATGTCAATCAAATACTTATTCTCAAAAATAACTCCCCTGACCATATCTAGGGCAGGCTTTAATCTTGGAGGTGCATCATGATCCCTTTGTGTTGCTTTGCAAAGATTGGTTAAAATATGGTAAGTAGGCTACCATATTTTGTGTAATTCCTCTAAGATAGGGTAAATAGTATTTATTTGTTCGAGAGCTTTTACCAAATGACTAAAACCCTTATAAACTCCACTTATCTTCTCTTTTAAAACTTCAACTCTGTGCTTCAATATTTCCTTTAAGGTACCCAAGATGTGTTGCTTGACATCATCCATATTGTGTTTCTTCAATTTTTCAATCTCTTCTTTCAATTGTTGAATTTGTGGATCTTCAACTGGAAGAGGTGGATGATAGACAACTATTTCATCTCCTTTTACATTTGTGGCTTGTTTCAATTGTTGTTTTAATCTAACATTTTCAATCAATAACTTATTTATTTCATCATTTAATAACTTGAGGCTTTTCTCATGCTCTGTTATCTTCTTTTCCATGTTTTCTACCACATCTTCTATAAACATGGTTGAATGGATAGTTATGGTTGTTACTTTTGTTGGAGTAGTGTCCTTCATTTTCCTGACCATTACAGATCCTCTCATTTCTTGTACTACATCTAGAAGCCTCCACTTCCTTGTTTTCTTTTGCTTCGTCCATAAGGCAAGGGTCTGGGTGGTAGGATTGTATCCTATGACTGAAATTCCTTCTAAATCAAATTATGCAACCAATTTTGGATCATACTTGGATCTAATTTGATCTAACAAAAACACCTTGGAGATTTCCATTCCAGGTATGATCAACATATTACTATTTAGCACCAACTCTCTTACTTCTTTAGGAGTAATATTGATGTTATCAAAATCCAACTCTACCATTGTTTGGGCCTGTACCTCAACATTCTTTAAATCATCAATCCCAATGAGATTAATCTTCAGCCTATCATCAAATTGTTTCATTTTTATTTTTATCAAAAAGTCCATGAATTCCCTTGTATGGATGAAATCATCATCCTCCATAAACTGTAGAGAAGTGACTATTCTCTAATCATCTTGTATCTCATCAGCAACTTCATCTGATATTCTTATTTTTGGATCATGAGGCTCTAACATCTTTTGTTGCTCTATTACTTCTTTCATCTCAACTAGATTCAAGACTGCTTCTTGTTATTCATCACTTGACCCATAGTCAACTAGTGACTCAACTCTTTGTTTCTTAGCAAGAGGCTCATTAGTTGGAGTTGGGGGAGATGGATGAACTGGTGAAGGAGGTGGTGTATGCGATGTGGAGGCTATAGATGATGGTGGCTAGGGTGCAGATGGTTGAGCTTATTTCTCTTTTGGAGACTTTTTATACATTTCATCAAACTTACTAAGAACAAATTGCATCCTTTACAAAAAAATTGGTTCTTCAATAAGGAACCCTTTGAACTTCTTATCTTTTTCTTTCTTTTGGTCCTCTCATCTCATCATCATTAACATTTTTTTCCTTGTTTCAAACACATTTGAAAAGTATACCAGGTTCCTTATTACATCCTCTTCTAGATCAAATGTATGTGTTATCACCCTCTTTGTAAGCAGGGTCCGTTTGATATTGTTGATGTGACCCTCTGGATCACAAACTCTCGCTTTTCCTAATCTGAGAGAAAAATTGGCTTTTATGAAGCTCTACACTTCTTCCAACATATCTGATCCAATTGATGGTTCCTCAAAGACTGTCAAGTCAGGCAAGAAAGTCCCCTTTCTTTGATTCTTCATGAGACTGCTCCATCCAGAGCATTTTCCAGATTAATTCTAAAAACAATACTCTACTAGGCACAAATTTGGGTAAGATATGTGGGGCCTGATCACAACCGTAGACCCTAATGATGGTATATTATGGCATTAAAAACCAATCAGTATAGTTGTGTATGAAACCCTAGTCCGGTTTGTATTGCATGGGTCTCATAACCTCCATTAAAGATTTCGGTAGCCTTGGTGTAGGAAAACCAAGGGCATCAATTAGTCTGATGGATAATTCATCCCTAAACACAATATAGTCAGCTTTAGGGCACCTACTATCCCAAACATAGCACCAATTTTGCACTGGGAGCATAACTCCATTTTCATGTGTGCTCAACTTCATCCTTTTAGTCCACTTCATTTCATTTTGAAATAGAATTAAATGACACAGTAGGGAATATTTTCTAAAAGTGATAGGAGCCTTAGCTTCCCTAACCTATAATAGGCCTTCATGAATATGTTCTTCAATAATAGATGCAAAATCAAACTCCACATTGGATTCAAGGTGTTGGATAATCATTGTTGTCCTCATTAATCCAATTGGCATATTGTCTTCAGCATCAGATCCAATAATTTGGCATAATGCATAATAGGTGTATTTGAAATAGGTCTTATAGTCAGACACTAGAAATGGTTCAACTTTTGAAAATAGAATAGGAAAGACTCTATTCTTGTGACCCCTTTTCATGTGCAGGGGGAGTTCATCAATTTTATAAGTCCTCTTCAACCTTTTGTACTCCTTCTCTAGCCTCCCCAAATCTATTTCTGTGGTAGCCCACTTGTTTAGGTCAAAACACCTAATTATAGATTCCCTGGAGATATCTACTAAACATTGTCCATCTGGGAGCCTAACAAATTTTGATGGGGCATGATATCTACTAGCTAGAGCTCTAAATAGCTAGACTTCAACAAAGACATTAGGAACTATCAATTTTCCCATATCAAGAGTCCATGGGTTTGATACTGGGACCTTTTCATTTCTATTCTTATAAAAATACCAATATAAATTCCACCCAGACTATGGAATTATTGGATCTCTACACCCCTAAGCTAAGTCCTTCAATACCCTCTTATAACCTTTATCAACTAAACCAGGTAGCAATGCAAGTAATGGCAATTTTAATGAAGCTTTATTGGATTTTTCCTCTTTTTTAGTCCTTACTTTTGTTTTCTTAGGTGCCATTGCTTAAAATTCAATGTGCAGTGAGTAGAACTTACCTGGAATATCACTTGCCCTGAAGAATTAACTTTGACTATCACACCTTGAGCTCACCTGTATTCAGCTTTTGTTACCATGAGTGAATGAATTCATAATCTCCCTTGTTAAATTCTCATATCATACCACATTAATTCCCATATAATTTCAACATCATTCAAATCCCTCACATTGAACTAAATTTCATATTTTGATACGGATTGATTTGATTGGCCTTAATTTAATGCTCCAATGACCGATTACTACACTACTACGCATCACCCTTCATTCCTATGTGGTGTCATGGTACATTATTTTTACTTGTTCTCCTTATACCGCACTACCGTGCACTTCATTGGTCTCCTCAATGGTACCGTGATGTATACTTAGTACTTCTCCTTTACTACTTTACCGTTGGCCACATTCCAACCCCTCTGTGGTATAGCGGTTCTCCCTTATGTTTGTTCTTACTTTACCACTCTACCATGGGCCTCACTTTGACCCTCTATAGTATAAAAGTTCCCTCTTCTAGCACTGATGATGACCCCGCTCTACTGCGAGCTAGGTATCAACCCTCTACGGTATAGCAGTAATACAATATATTGCTACCTTTTCATTGTTCTACCTTGAGTTATTTGTTGGAGGTCGTGGTAAGGAGGTAAAAGGAAAGGCATATATGGGATAATCAAGTATGGAAGCAGTATGGTGGTAAAAGGCTAATTTGACTTTGCAGATGGAAAAAACATAATTTTTTATGAAAATACTAAGGGAGACCCTTGATTTTATATGGCAAATCAACAGAATTTTAGATGAAAATTTTGGTTCCAATAGTGTCTCTAGTTGGGGATGAGTGATTTATTGATCACTGCAAGAATCCAAAATCTCTGGTTACTGGCCAGGCCTTGAGATGGTATGGTGGGAAATGGAGTGGATGGAATGGAGATGGAGATGGAAAATGATGAAGGTGAAGATGATCCTACACTACTGTACATGGAGAAAAAGAATTTTAATAAGGGACACATAGGATTGTGCATGTACTATCAAGTCCTAGTCCCTCTTCACGTTTCCTAAACTACTATGCATGGAGAAAAATTAAAGAGGTTTGACAAGAGTTTTCCAGGCACTGGAAACCCTTAATCCTCTATGTTTTTCAAGAGAAAAAATGCTTTAGAAACTGCCAATGTGCAGGAAATTCCTGTTCCTCACCAGACATATTCTACAATTAATATGAGTCTTCTCGTCCTTTGCCAGTGACAAAAAAGGGCCCTAGCCACAAGGATTCAAATTTTCCATGTGTTCCCTTCTCTTGACACCTAGTATTCCACATCAACACCAAATCATTCTCCTCAAATTTTCTATCTTTAGCTTTCCTATCAAATAGATATTTCATATGTGACTGCAACTTCACATTTTGGTTTTGAACCGCTATCCTATCTCATCAAGTTCTACAAGCTACTCCATTCTTTCCTCCATTGGTTCTGGAATGTCTACATCTTCCTGAAGGATAAATTTGTAAACTACTAACAAGTTTTGTAATGGCATCCTAGCTTTTGTTCCATATACCAGTTCAAATAGAGATTTTCCAATTTCCTTCTTCACAATGATCCTATCTGCCCACATAACCATTCTCAACTTTGAATCCCATGCTTTTTTGTTTCTATCTAACATCCTCCTTATGATCTTCAAAATACTTTTATTGCTAGACTTGGCCTGACCATTTGCTTGTGGTGGTATGGGGCTGTATAAGAAATAGTAATGCTATACGTACTACAAAAATTTCTAAAATCATCAGACCTAAAACACATCCCATTATTTGTGATCGATCTTATTGGTGTACCAAATCTGGTTAGAATATTCTCCATTAGGAAATTTATTACCACCTTAATCATTGCTTGTTTAGTTGGGATGGCTTCTACCCATTTAGTGAAATAATCAGTAGCTACCAATATCCACTTATGTCTCCCACTTGACTTCTCCTATATTTCTCCAATAAAATCAATTCCCCATTGGTGAAAAGGGGATTCAACTTGTATAGTTCTAAGTGGTAAGGCTCCCTAATATTTCATCTTTCCTGAGAACTTCTAGCAAGCTTCACACTTTCTTACATATGAAAATGAATCATTAAAGACTTTAGGCCAGTAATAGCCTACCCTGAGCATCTTGTGTGTAGTCATTTTGGTAGAATAGTGTCCTCAACACACTCCTTCATGTATCTCCCTCAAGACATGTTCAACTTGTGATTCATCTAGACACAATAATAACATCCCATCCCCGTTTTTCTAGAACAAGTCACCCTCTATGAACACATACTTAGATGCTTGCAGCTTCAAAGTTCTTCTATGGTTTTCATTCAATCCTTTAGGGAACTTCATGTGTCTGAGGTAATACACAACATTTTTGTACCAAGAAGTATGTTCAATTCTTGCAACTGAATTCTCCTCATTCTGTATATTGAAATTTTGATTTGCTTCAATGTTTGTCTCTACCATCAATTTGTCCAAACCTTGTCCCCTCACTAATTTAGTAATCAAAATCTCCATATCGAATTATTGGATCTTATTAATCCATCTTCATCGTTTCCCTGTTACTTATGTATAAACCATAATATCTTTCACAACTGCATGTGGGACATAAGCAATTACTTTGGCTCCAACAAGATATGGTCTGAAATTCTTTGTTGCTTTGACCAGTGCAAAAGCTTTTTTTTCCATAATGTCATACTTCAACTCTGACCCCTGCAGTGACTTACTAAAAAAGGATACAGGTTGCTCATAACCCTCATCATTCTTCTATAACTTGATAGCTGCTATAGTATGGAATTAGGTAAATGAATATATTTGAAAAGGTTTGGAAAAATCAAGAGACTTTAGGATAGGGGCTTCTTTAATGGATTTTTTGATAGATATAAAAGCTTCTAAGGCTTTTGCAATCTAGTCTATCTTTTCTCCCCTTTTCATCATTTTGGATATGGGTTTAACAATTTCAGCAAAGTTGGACACAAATCTCTTAACAAAGTTAATCTACCCAAAAAATGATTGAATGGCCTTGACAGTCTTAGGAATGGGAATTTTATATATGGATTCTACCCTTTCAGGGTCTATTCTAATTCCCCCTTTTGACACAATATTCCCTAAAATTTTACCCTCTGTAATAGCAAAATAACATTTTTTAGGATTCAGACTAATACCGTATTCCAAAGCCTTGATGAATATTTTTTCCAGGTGTTCCACATGATCCTCAGCCTTTTTTGAATAAGTAGTAAGATCATCTTGATATACTACCATTATAGCATTGATTAGGTCTGCAAATGCTACATCCATAGCCTTTTGGAAGGCTGCACCTACATTTGTGATAACGAATGGTATTCTCACATAAACATATGTCCCCCATGGGGTGGTAAAGGTTGTCTTATACTACTTTGATTCCTTAACTTTGACTTGATTGTAGCCAAAAAATCCATCCATCATTGACAATAGCTCACATCTTGCTACTTTATGTAATATAGGTTCCATGTTAGGGAGAGGGTAATTATCTTTGAGGGAAGCAATGTTTAAATTCCTGAAGTCCACACACAATCTAATATCCCCATTTTTCTTTCTTACTAGAATAAATTTTGAGACCCATGTTGAATGTCTAATGGGCTTGATAATACCCCCATCTCTGAGTTTTTCTAACTCTTCTTGCATTTTTGGTTCCAGAGTTGGGTTGATAGGCCTCTGCTTTTTTCTAAATGGTTTTGTGTCTAGTTTCAGTGGGATCTCATGTTGAAATAAATCCTCCCTATACACCTTGAGATGCTCATAGGACCATGCAAACACATTTTTTATATTTTTTTAACAATGCAATTAGCATTCTCCTAATTGTTGGACTTATTTTCTTTCCAATACATACCTTTTTTAGTGCTAACTCAGTCCCCAAATTGATTTCTTCAATATCTTCCCTTTTGACTGGTGTTTTCTTCATGAGGGATCGATCATTTCCATCATACACTCTTTCCAATGCCACAAGCCCTTTGGAAAGCTTGTTTTTTTTAAGTTGTAAGACCTCTTTCCCAAATACAGTCTACTTTCCATCCACTTCCTCCACAAAAGCATTGAAGTCAATCTCCTAAGCTTCATACTAATCTATGTAATGAAGAAATTTTAGGAGGTCAGCATCATCATCGAAAACTTACCAGCTATATATATTGTCAGGGATAGCAGGTCTTGTTTTGAATTCAATTTGAGATACTCCAACTAGTGTAATATCATCTATTCTCAATGCCATATTAGCTAAAAAAAATGCTATTATGTTTTTTGACCTGTCTATCCATTCAATGGAGAAAGCATCAAATAATTCAATTGTGTCCCATACAACATTCCTATATTGATTCAATATTTTGTGTTTTACAACATATTTTGACTTAACTTGTGAAACAACTAGCTCAGAATCCCCTAAAATAGCTAACAATTTGATCTTATGTTTAATAGCCATGTTTAAACCAATTAACAAAGCTTCATATTCTGCTATATTGTTTGTACATTAAAATGCCAATAGAAATGAATATTTGAATGTAGTTCCCTCAAGTGAAATAAAAAATATCCCTACTCTGTTTCCCTCTTGGCTACATGCTCCATCAAAATACATCTTCCACACACCATCATGATTTTTAGAAACATGTTTTTCAATTGGATCAGTATTGACTAGTTCAGGCTAGACTGGTTCTATCCTGAAACTCCCAAGATCTACATCACAAAAGAAATTTAATTGGTCTTGAGGCACATAATCTACAATTTGACTCATCCATGGCTCCCTATACAACTTGACTTCTTAACCATTCATTGGTATTGTTGCATAAGATAAATCAAATTGCACATTTCCCCCAACTGTTGTCATCCATTTTCTTGATAGAATCATTCCAAACTAAGGAGTATCAATCACAGTTATATCTATATTATAGGTTTTGTGAGGATAAGCAACCAATTTTACTTCAACATCCTTCATAACACCCATACTAGAATAGGTCTGCTATCCATTGCATAACATTTTCCACCATTGGTATCCACCCACATGCCAAGTTGTTTCATAACAACCACTAGCATAATATTATTTGTAGCACCAGAATCTATCATACAGTTCCTTACTAGTTTGTTATTTATAAGCAAAGTAGTGAAGAATGGTTCAACCTATGGAGAATTTATCAGTGTATCCCCCAAACATACCTCAGGAATGTTCATATTTTATTGCTTATTGTTGGCCTTATTAATCACTTTGTTCTCAAAAGTTTTTTTTTTATCATTCCCATTAGATATTAATTGAATGACACTATCCCTATACTCCTTAATTTTCATCATTTCAAGTAATGGGACAGACATTTTTACCTAAGATAAAGCCTGAATGAAATCAAAATAAGAACCTTTTGCTTTGATCAATTTCTTTTGTTCCAATGTTTCTCCTTTATTTTCCTCCTTTTCCTTTTTATTTGTTTGATCAATCTTTTGTTTTTCTTTGTGTAATTCTTTACTTTATTCTTTCTGGACAAGTGTTTGTTCTTTCTTATCATGCTATTTGTTTTCTATCTTCTTCAAAGATCCTTGTGTTATTTCTTTATCTTTCATGAAAATTCCTCTTGGGACACCTTCCTTTTTGTTCATTATTCTATTTCTTAGCCAATACTTGCTTTTTGCTTGTTCAACTAAAGCAATGGTTAGCCTTTTAATTTACTCTTCTGTTGATCTCCTTATATTACATTGAGAAGGTGTACCATTAGGGCATTACTCTTCATTATTTTATTCAGAATCAGACAAAACCTATTGTTCTGCCATATGGATATTACATCTTTAGTTTACAACATCATATTCAAAACCTTCCTCTAAAGATGAATACCTTTTCTCAATGGGGTGAATGGTGTGAGAGGTTAGATAAATTGTATGATCTCCTTCATTATCTACTAATACCTCTTCTTGTATTTTCTGAGCTACAATACAGTGATTTGGGGAATTTGGAGCATCACAAATTCCATACCAAAGATAATAGTTAACCATATATGCTACTTTCTTTTTTAAAGGGTCAAGAGTTTCTTTACTTCTAGGTCTATCCATCACTATTTTTCCATATTTCTAGTTTGAATTATAAGGCATGTCATGTAGTCTCATCCTTTCATTTTTGTATGTGTTCTCCTGCCTATACTGAGGATTATTGATTTGAGGGACCCTAGGATTGTGTCTCTTACTGACCATCCTAGTAGCCTTTCTATTATTTTCAATGGTCAGTGTTATTTTCTAAGCTTCAACTAAATCTTTGGGACACCTATTTCTGAGTTCCTATCCTATTTTTGGGTCAAATTCCTTCAAATAAATACTCAATGTTGCAAGATCTACTAATTTTGATCTAGGTGGTATATTATTTTGTAACTTGTTGAACCTTCAGTTGAAGTCATAAATAGACTCATTTTGATGCTTCTGGATGGTTACTAATTTATGGAAGGAAAAATTTGGTGCATATTGGTTCCCATACTGTTCAAGAAATCAATCCTGAAATTCTTGAATGGAATCAATTGAGGCTATTGGTAAGCTGTTAAACCAGTCCCTAGCTTCCTTGGTCAATGGCATCATAAATAGCCTCATCTGTGCGTCTTCATACTGCATTTCCAAATCCTGAATAAAAGCATTAAAACTTCTTAGGTGTTCCTTGACAGTGATTGCACTACTTCCTATAAATTTTGGGACAAGGCCTCTCCAACTGTTGTCCATGGGGTAGGGATATAGTTGAAATCCTGCTAGATCAAATTGTCCAATCATGGTTGTGTACTGCTGAGGAGGTGGTTTGTGTGGATGTTGATAATGATACAATGGATTGTTGTATTGTGTATGATTGGGTGGTATATATTGTTGGCCATGAGGTGGTTGATCATTTGGATAATGTGGTGCATTTCTTGGTGGAACATTTGGTTGAATGTATTGATTTCTTGTCTAATATTGTTGTGCCTTTTGTGGATTTGAAGGTCCAGTATTATTATTTCTCTACCTATGAGGAGGGATGTATTTAGAAAGGCTAGTTTTCTGAGCATTAATTTGAGCTTTCTGCAATTTTAATTCTCAGATTTCTTTTATTGTTTGAAGCCTCTTCTATTCATATTCTACTTTTTCTCTTTCCACTTCTTGTTTTTCAAACTCCAATTGTGAATCTAGTTCTTGCGTAGTCATGAATTCATAATCTCGTTTAGGGGTTTTATTATTAATAGGCTCATTCTAATCTCCTTCAATTCTATGATCATGATCATACTCCTACTAGTTCCTGACTCTTTCAACCTCTAGTTCTGCATTTAATTCCTAATGTTTTTGAGGATTTAAATTATAAAAAGGATTCCTTTTCTATTCAGGAGTATGAGGTTCTCCAGTTGAACTATTTGTCCACATATCATAATGATCATATGTCTCACAGTGTGGGTTTGACGTTTTTTCCTTACTTGTCATGCACATATCATCAGATACTTGCTTACCCTTATCATTCTTGTTTGTCCATTTATTGTTCACTCGGACCTCCCTTATACTAGGACCTTGTACCATGCATGTTTGATTTGATCAATATGTACTTTGCTTTATTAGAGTTGCCACTCACTTTCCTAAATGTGAGAAAATGTTACAAATTCTTATTCCTAGCAGAGTTTGTATAAGATTTTTGAATCTATGACAAAGGCCTTGACTCTAAGTTGACTCCCCAGCAGAGTCACCAAACTGTTTGCTCTAAAAAATGCAAGTAAAATACCACAAGAGGTCGCAAAACTCTTGGTATGTTTCAGGGTAACGTACAAGGCTGAATGGTTTAGACCTTCTTCTCTTCAGATGCTGCTAGACCTAGGCGAGTACACCTTCTTTTGTTATAGATTGTATAAGCAATATCAAGGATAATCCTAATATGTTCAGTTAACATGTGAGAAATATTTAAAATGAAGTGAAACTAAATGATGGAATATGGGGGACCAATGCTCTGTTGGGTATATGGAGTCCAATAGAAATTAGAGTTAAGTGACTTATAACTAGCAATAATTCTAACTAGTTGGCACTTCTATGTTTATAACTTGTATAAATAGGCAAAGATGTAATTATCAGATTCTTCTTTAATAATCCAAAATAATAATTCTAAGTTGTTGTGAATAATCAAGAGGACTTTTAATCTTTACTTGAAAGACCCAATCAATTACGCCACACAGATACAACAAATGTGCATTAATAAACTAAAAATATACTTGATATATCAATTTAAACAAAAGAGAAATATTAAATATGGAGACAAACTGATAATATCATCAATTAACTTAACAAACAATTGATACCAATATAGAGCCACCAAATCAAATATTTTCCAATAAATCCTCCAAAATTTACACGTTCATCTTGATCCTTTTTTATGTAACATTGCATCAATCCCTATTCTCCTACCCCTTCTATCTATTCTAATGATATCCCTTTTGGCCTTGGTATCTCATACTTATATGAGAGGAAAACAAGCTTCAGGCCAAAGGTTGCGTCTTTTAATAACAAAGTATAATTAAGAAATAGAAATAATCAAATAACTAACACATGCTCTAGTCTGTTAGTCTTTGAGTAAGAAGCTCGCGGTCATCTAAGGCCTATGAAAAGCCCTTACTTTATGATATATTCTTACTCATGATGACCCCAATCAATCCTCATCTGAGCTCAAATATTTTTCTTTCCATTTGCTTATTGTTAAGTCATTTGACCACTTGAATTCTTGTGCAACAGTGAACTTTGTGAGGTGGCTCTTCCATCTGTTATCGAGCAGGTTTTTGGCATCTACAACAAACTTTGTATAACCATTATCCAATGTCATAATTTCATCAAGAATATTGTGAAATTTCTCCAAATTGATGTCACCATCACCCTTAATACATGTCAAGCATTGAGGAACCATTTTATCAAACTCATTCTTCCATTCATCCACATCCTTGAGTCGTCCATCACCTTTAATAATCAAAGGACTGAAACTATGTTTTATTGAATCAAATGAATTCCTTCTATTCTCTACCTTCTTCATGTCAATAAAATGCTTATGCTCATCAATAACTCCCTTCACCATCTCTTGGGTAGGCTTTAATCTCAGAGATGCATCAAAATCCCTTTGTGTTGCTTTGCACAAAGTGGTTAAAATATGGTAATTAGGCTGCCATATTTTATGTAATTCCTCTAAGATAGGGTAATTAGTATTTATTTGTTCGAGAGCTTTTACCAAATGACTAAAACCATCATAAACTCCACTTATCTTCTCTTTTAAAACTTCAACTATGTGATTTAATATTTCCTTTAAGGTACCCAAGATGTGTTTCTTGACATCATCCATATTGTGTTTCTTCGATTTTCAATCTCTTCTTTCAACTGTTGAATTTGTGGATCTTCAACTAGAATAGGTGGAAATAGGTGGATGATAGACAACTATTTCATCTCCTTTTACGTCTGTGGCTTGTTGAAATTTTTGCTTTAATCTGACATTTTCAAGATCAATAACTTATTTATTTCATCATTTGATAACTTAAGTCTTTTCTCATACTCTGTTATCTTATTTTCCATGTTTTCTACTACATCTTTTGTAAACATGGTTGAATGCATAGTTATGGTTACTTCTTCTGTTGGAGTAGTGTCCTTCATTGTCCTAACCATTACAGATCCTCTCATTTCTTGTACTACATCTATAAGCCTTCGCTTCCTTGTGTTCTTTTGCTTTGTCCATAAGGCAAGAGTCTGGGTGGTAGGATTGTATCTTGTTCCTAAAACTCCTTCTTTTGAATCAAATTCTGCAACCAAGTTTGGATCATGTTGGGCTCTAATTTGATCTAACAAAAACCCCTTGGAGATTTCCATTCCAGGTATGATCAACATATTACTATTTGGCACCAACTATCTTGCTTCTTTGGGAGTAATATTGATGTTATCAATATCCAACTCTGCCATTGTCTAGGCCTATACCTCTGCATGCTTTGAATCATCAATCCCAATGAGATTAATCTTCAACCTACCATAAAATTGTTTCATTTTTATTTTTATCCAAAAATCCCCAAATTCCCTTCTATGGATGAAATCATCATCCTCCATAAACCGTAGAGAAGTGACTATTCTCTCATCATCTTGTATCTCATTAGCAACTTCATCTGATATTCTTATTTTTGGATCATGAGGCTCCAACATCTTTTTTTACTCTGCTACTTCTTTCATCTCATCCAAATTCAAGACTGCTTCTTGTTCTTCATCACTTGACCCATAGTCAACTAGTGACTCAACTCTTTGTTTCTTAGCAGGAGGCTCATCAGTTGGGAATGAAGGAGGTGGATGAACTAGTGAAGGAGGTGGTGTATGTGATGTGGAGGCTATGGATGATGGTGGTTGGGGTGCATATGGTGGAGTTAATTTCTATTCTTGAGCCTTTTTATACATTTCATCAAACTTTATAAGAACCAATTGCATCCTTTCTAAAAAACCTGGTTCTTCAATAAGGAACCCCTTGAACTTCTTATCTTTTTCTTTCTTCTAGTCCTCCCATCTTATCAACATTAACCATTTTTTTCTTATTTCAAACACATCTAAAAAGTATACTAGGTTCCTTATTACATCCTCTTCTAGCCCAAGTGCATGTGTTATCACCATCTTTGTAAGCAGGGTCCTTCTGATATTGTTGATGTGAACCTATGGATCACAAACTCTCACTTTTCCTGATATGTGAGCAAAATTGGATTTTATGAAGCTCTTCCAACATATCTGATCCAACTAATAGTTCCTCAAAAACTATCAAGTCAGGAAAGAAATTCCCCTTTCTCTAATTCT
Organism: Sequoia sempervirens; assembly: GCA_007258455.2. Classification (NCBI taxonomy): domain Eukaryota; kingdom Viridiplantae; phylum Streptophyta; class Pinopsida; order Cupressales; family Cupressaceae; genus Sequoia; species Sequoia sempervirens. Next base: position 367,823,444 of record VDFB02058242.1, on the reverse strand, counting down.
TCATGAGACTACGCTCCATCCAGAGCATTTTCCAGATAAATTCTAAAAACAATACTCTACTAGGCACAAATTTTGGTAAGATATGTGGGGACTGATCACAACCGTAGACCATAATGATGGTATATTATGGCATTAAAAACCAATCAACATAGTTGTGTATGAAACCCCAGTCTAGTTTCTATTGCATAGGTCTCATAACCTCCATTAAAGATTATAGTATCCTTGGTGTAGGAAAACCAAGGGCATCAATTAGTCTAATCATCCCTAAACACAATATAGTTAGCTTCAGAGCACCTACTATCCTAAACATAGCACCAATTTTGCACTGGGAGCATAACTCCATTTTCATGTGTGCTCAACTTCATCCTTTTAGTCCACTTTGTTTCATTTTGAAATAGAATTAAATGACATAGTAGGGAATACTTTATGAAAGTGATAGGGGCCTTAGCTTCCCTAACCTGTAATAGGAATTCATGAATATGTTCTTCAATAATAGACGTAAAATCAAACTCCACATTGGATTCAAGGTGTTGGATAATCATTATCATCCTCATTAATCTAATTGCCATATTATCTTCAGCATCAAATCCACTTGAATATGGTATAATGCATAATAGGTGTTTTTGAAATAGGTCTAAAAGTTAGACACTAGAAAGTGTTCAAGTTTTGAAGATAGATTAGGAAGGACTCTATTCTTTTCACCCCTTTTCATGTGTTGGGTGAGTTCATCAATTCTATAAGTTCTCTTCAACCTTTTGTACTCCTACTCTAGTCTCCCCAAATCTATTTCTATGATAGCCTGCTTGTTTAGGTCAAAACACCTAATTATAGCTTCCCCAGAGATATCTACTAGACATTTTCCATCTAGGAGCCTTACAACTTTTGACGGGGCATGATATCTACTGGCTAGAGCTCTAATCAGCTGGACTTCAACAAAGACATTAGGAACTATCAATTTTCCCATATCAAGAGTCCATGGGTTTGATACTAGGACCTTTTCATTTCTATTCTTATAAAAATACCAATACAATTTCCACCCAGACCATGGAATTATTGGATCTCTACACCCCTGAGCTAAGTCCTTAAATACCCTCTTATAACCTTTATCAACTAATCTAGGTAGTAGTGCAAGTAATGGCGATTGTAATGAAGCTTTATTGGATTTTTCCTCTTTTTTAGTCCCTAATTTTGTTTTCTTAGGTGCCATTGCTTAAAATTTAATATGGTGAGTGGAACTTACCTAGAATATCGCTTTCCCTGAAGAATTCTTTTTGGCTGTCACACCTTGAGCTCACATGTATTCAGCTTTTGTTACCACAAGTGAATGAATTCACAATATCCCTTGCTAAATTCTCATATCATATTGAATTAATTCCCATATAAGTTCAACATCATTCAAATCCTTCACACCAAGCTAAATTTCATATTTTGATACTAATTGATGTGACTGGCCTTCATTTAATGCTCTAATGACTGATTACCACACTATCGTGCATCACCCTTCATTCCTCTGCGGTATCACCATACATTGGCTTTACTTGTTCTCCTTATACCACACTATTGTATACTTCATTAAACTCCTCGGTGGTACCACAGTGAATACTTATTACTTTTCCTTATATACCACTTTACTACGAGCCACATTCCCACCCCCTGCAGTATAGCAGTTCTCCCTTATGTTTGTTCTTACTTTACCACTCTACCATGGGCCTCACTCCAACCCTCCATGGTATAGTAGTTCCCTTTGATAGCACTAATGATGACCCCACTCTACCACGGGCTAGGTATCAACCCTCTGCGGTATAATGGTAATACAGTATATTGTTGCCTTCTCACCACGCTACCATGAGTTACTTTGTTGGAGGTCACGGTAAGTAGGTAAAAGGAAAGGCATATATGGGATAATCAAGTATGGTAGTGGTATGGCAGTAAAAGGATAATTTGACTTTGTAGATGGCAAAAACATAATTTTTTATGAAAATACTAAGGGAGACCCTTGATTTTATATAGCAAAATCAATGGAATTTTAGATGAAAATTCTGGTTCCAACATGGTCCATATTAGAACATCCTCCTTGTCCATAAAGAGGATAGATCTTTTCCCCATCTCCTCTGTAAAAGCTAGTTTAAGTGATAAAGGGATGGGGAGAGACTCAATTGATTGCCACTTAATTGTAGGGATCAATTTAGTGGAGTCAATTGTAAAATAATCTGCCACTTGTGAGCCCCAAGGGTTCTTGAGGAATGGCATTAGGATACCCCACTCTTTAATTTGGGACATTATAAGATATCCATTCCAAATGTCTTCAGAGAATTTAGCCTTCTTACCATCATGAATCAACTAAGAAAGTAAGGGAGAATAACTAAATGACAAGAAGAAATGAAATTCTAAATAGTCAACCCCTTTGGTAATGTAGTAGTAGTAAAAATGCACTCCCTTGGATGTGGATATAAATATTTAGCAAGCATTATTTTTCCCCATCTTGAGTTTGGAGAATTGTATAATCTCCAAGTTAGTTTAGCACCTAAAGCAATATTTTGATGCTTTAATCCCCTTATTCCAACCCCTCCCTACTCTTTAGGCAAGCATACCTTATCCCAAGAAAGAAGGGGAATCCTTTCATTTTCTCCAACATTATTGTTCCACAGAAAGGAGTGAAGTACTTATTTTAAATGATTTAATGTTGAAATAGGAGCTTTAATAATTGACATTAAATAAATAGGAATAGACTTGAGAACTGATTTTATCACCTATATTTTACTAGAAAAGGAAAGCCACTTATGTTTCCAAGAGAGAATTATGCCCGATATTGAAGATACTGCTTTATCCCATAAAGAGGGAAGATCTTTCCCTTTGAAGAAAGGTTTGCCCAGGTAAGAACAAGGTAATGTGCCTATAGGGAATCCCCATTTTTTCTATAATTTTGAAATGTTAATGTTAACTTTTTAAATAAATAAATATTTTTTTAAAAAAAAGAGTTGGATTGGGGAAACCACAACCAAGGTAGTTGTGACCCCCTCTCCACAAAGGGAGGTTTTCCCCCACAATTAAACATCTTTTATTGTATTCTTTTATTAAAAAAAAAAGGGCTTCACTTGCTCTTGATTTGATGCACAACAATTTTGGAGGCTTCTAATAAATAGTTTCTATTACACAACAAAAATAATTAAATAACATAAAAATATACCATTTAATACAAGTTGTTGTTGTTACATAGCCGCAATAGTTAAATAACAAAAAAATTTATCAGTTAATATAGTTTGCAATTCATTCAAAACACACAACAATTTTTATATATTAATGTTTCTCTCTATTTTTTTTACAAGAAAACATAAAATTTTCTTCATCAATCATAAGAGTTCACATGACTGGCCCTTACTAATTTCTAAACCTTGTAAGCCTTCAAACTCATATCTTCAAAGATAAAATTAAAATGAAAAAATAAACTTAAAAATAAACATAAGATTTTACCTTTGAAACATATCACTAGTGATTCACAGCCATGGCACCTACTACAATAATGGGGCAATGGGAATTTGGTTCTATTCTCATATAAAAAAACAAATAAATAGAATAGAGGTTGCTATTACAGCTGCTCAAACTTGAGATCAAAATCCCTTCTAAACTAGGAAAGTTTTAGAGAGGTTGTAGCCATTCTCTTCCACTCGTGTTATTTTAATATGCCTCTTGAGGTCTGCTCTGTTTAATACTTTATTAAAACATATATATTATATACCAATAAATATTTTAACAACAACATACAAAGAAATAAGCAATTGTCATTTCATATTTGTGAGGCATCAATGACATCTCACATTCCTACTTCTTGTTGCTCTATTCATTTACACGATTGCAAAAGCAATCAAAGCAAGCAATAAATATTGGATAATGACCTTGATTTCAAATATAGACTAGGTTGGAAAATCTCAAACACCTTGGGGAGTAGTTGAAGTGAGAATTTATCATGTACTAGCTGAAGTAATAAAATACCACTGTTGCAACTTCCTTTCTTGTGCAAGTAGATTGTCCCATTGATTTGGCGGTGGAAGGTCTAAATGATATCCTTGCCGGCATTTACTCAAAGTTGGTAAGAAAGGAAAATAAAAAATGATTCAACATCTATCCATATTAAAAGTTGGCACAATTTATTTAAGAATTGCATTTTATTTTATCGTGTTGGGGCTCAAAAATTTTCCCTCTCAAAATGAAACTTAAAATGAGTTTTAGCATATTTAAATGAATTTTAGAAATCTAGATATTATTGAGTTACTTCCATAGTGAGGATTGGGGTTAATAGTTAATACTAGAACTTATCAAATGGGAAATCTATGAATTAAAAATAATAATAATAATCACAAGCATTCCTACTCATGTTTAAGGATTAACTAATAATAATAGTTTTACTAAATATATAAGAGGAGCATCATTAGTTGTAACGATAGTAGTTATCAATGTTGGCATCAATTATACAAGATAATATTACTATTATTGTTCATAATTGTCAATAGCATCGTCAAACAATAGTAAAAACAACATTACCATTTGTTGTTGTAGTCTACTCATTTTTGTAGACTATTTGTAAACTCCATGGTGTGGACAATTTCTACTACAAGCTATGTTAACTCAATGGCCTATTGAGGTTGGTTTGTAAACTATTATTTTTGATATTCCTCTTCAGGCATCACCATGTCTTGGAATCTGTTGTATTCATATATTTCCTTTTAATTCAATCTTCTTATTCCAATAAGAGAAAATAACATTAATATTAGTTTTACCAGACAAATTGCCATTATGCAAATATCAATATTAATTATAGTATTAATATCAGTATTTTGAGGCAGGAATAATTCCAAGTGTAATGGTGGGATTCATAGAAATAATAACATTAATGGTAGTATTAATGGTATTCAAAAGTGATGATAACAGTCAATAATCATTGTGATATTAGTATTTATGTAAGTAGATAAACAAAAAAAATAGAAGAGGAAGTCTCCTAAATGTATCTATATATATATATATATATATATATATATATATAGAGAGAGAGAGAGAGAGTCCTTGATTTAATTTAATCTGTATGTTGTAATTTCCTTCCAATGAAATTAGTGGGAATCTATTTCTTTTTACTTCAAGAAAAAAAAAATGCATTTGATAAATCGAGCAAATATTTTAATAGGGACTAGCCAAGTGACTTATTTAAGAATAAATATCATTTACTTATATTAGCATAAAATTTAAAGTGAATATTTTATAATTAACTTGATAAATTGCAAGGAGGTCTTATCAATTTAGCAAAAGAGTATATTATATAGTAAACCACTGGCTCTTTTAAACCATACAAATTATGTGTAATGCCCTACCACATAACCTTAAAGAATGTTGCAAACACAACGAAAGTGAAGTAATTTTTTTTTTTTAAATGTAATATTAACATGTGATATGAAAAACACTAGCGCATACAATCTCTAAGATACGCGACAAGGTATTACATTTGAATTCCACTTAAATACCAAAATAAAATATCCATCACATTTATTCATTACTCATAAATTTAAGATCATACATGAGATATATGTACAATAATGATTCATTCTTATATTGCATTCAATATAATAATTACAATACTCGTTTCCAAATGAGGTAGATCAACATAAGTGTTACAATTATAAGTTACAAGAATTCTCCTAGAATACAATTGAGGAGTAATATATAAACAAGGTATCCAACTAATATAAAAGACATAAGAGAAATTACATAGCCACTGGTACACGCGAGCTCTTCAATCAAGAAGTACCTTCCATCATAAACAAGAACTGGGGACCCAACGATGTAAGGTGCACGTTCCACCCAACCAAGTGGTACCCGTAGGTCCACCCCCCATGCTAGGAGATAGTAAAAATTTTCCCTAGACAAAACCGATAACCACTAGACATAGGAAAACTCAAGACAAATTAACACAAGTACAAAACACAACTTGAGGGTTACATAGCTTCCATAATAAAGAATCAAGTACAACCACTATACAATACAACTGATTGTTGTTGTAGGAAGAGTTTCAAACATAATTTTCTATGAATTACCATAGCGTAACCTTCCTAGACTACTGGACACCCATCTTGGGTTACCTTGGTTGCCTCTACTAGCCACTGGACCCCCATATTGTCATGCCCATAATTTTTTTGTTAGAATTTTTTTTTTTGTAATAATAATGCACCTAATTTAAATCTTCATGCAAAGATAATTATTATTTTTATTTATTTATTTATTTACAAATTTATTTAATGGATTAGTTCTAAATTTTCATCTCTTACCTTTATCTATATTGATAGATTATTAAATCTATCATCCCTATATAAGAATGGATGAAATAAAATGTAGAAACTTCTCTTTAAACATTACTTCAAATATAAAAAAATCAATAGATATTAATATCCTTTTATATATTTATTTAATCAATATCTTAACCTCCATACTAGTGTAAGTTAGCATTTACGCAACCCTATAATGCAAGCAATATTTGAAGTATCAGTGTATCCTCATATAGCAATATAATAGTCCACTTAGATATTTATATAAACCTTCCATTTTTTTAGCTTTTCTAGCCAAACACTTTTATTAAAAGATACTTGTTTATTTACTTATTCATTTACTAAGGAAATATAAGTTTATTAAAATAATGTGTATCCTCATATAGCAATATAATAGTCAAATTATAAATTTATATAAACCTTCTATTTTATTCCGCTTTTCCAGCCACACACTTTTATTAAAAGATATTTGTTTATTGTTTATATTCATTTATTTAAATAAATATAGATTAATACATAGTAAGTCACTTAAATTCTATCAAATGAATTACCTTAATAATACCGATTTTTATTTCCAAGATAAATTTGTACAAATTTTATATAAAAAATACTTACTTCAAATGCAATTAATTAATTAAAAATTATTTTGTTCAATATAAAGTGACTAGTTTATTCAAATATAAAAGATTACAAAAATTTATTAAAACTCATTTTAATTAATTTTAGTCCTTAAAATTACCTTATTAAATATTTTCAAAGTGACTTTAAGTCACAACTAGAAGTGATGATCCCTAGACCCATTATCTCCACCAAGGATTTAATCATCATTTAGAAAAGGTTAATTAAAGCAACCAATAATTAGAATTAATTAGATGTGCATGAAATCTTGACCATTAGATTTGTTTTAATCCTGGCCATTAAATCTTAGGGCAACTAGAGTGTGCCCTAATTCATAAAGATTCTATTAAACTTGCTTCCTACCTTTCCATGCCTTATTTTGCTTGTGCAAGTTAGAAGTAATGGCGGAAAGATGGATTCTTATGGGGCTTGATGGAGAAGCTAATTATTCTTCCATTTCTCTTAGTTCATCTTTTCCTTTTTTGATTTGGGGTTATTGAATTTTTATAAATATATATATATATATATATTAGGGTTTAGATCTTCTAAATCTACCCCAAATTCATGTGTAACCCTATTGCATATATCCAACATATATAACCATGGATATATCAACATATTTATACAGTAATCAATTTATTTATTACTTCAAATCTATTGTGTAAACACATAGATTTACTGAAGCAGAGAATTAGGTAATACAGTTTATATTTCATAATTTCCATTGTAAAAATAATGGCATTTGCATTTGCTATTTAATACATATCTCTGCTTTTAAAACAAGGCAATCATTTTGGAAGTTGTAGATCTGAGTGTTTCTTCTTTCCCTTTTTACTTAGCTACGGGTGCAACTCATTTGTATACACATGCTCAAGAATTGGGATTATTTATTTATTGTTTGAAAGAAAGAAATTTTACAGAAGAAACCATCTAATACAAAAATAGCAAGGGGTCCCTTGTGAAAGAAGAGCCGACTGTAACAGTAAAGAGGAATGGATTTTGTTTACTGGAAGTTGTATGCATATATTTCTATTTTTATTTTATGTCGTTTACAAGTCCATTTAGATCAAGAGGAAGTGATAAATCATCAAAGAAATTGCATTGTAATTGTAAGGATCCCAACAGAGCCCTTTTTTTTAATTTAATTTAATTCTTTTTTTCTTAAAATCTACTTTGTGGTTTGTTAATTTTATACAATTATATTTTACACAGAGCATTTATATATATATATAAACTTTTACAATACAATTTATGTTTTCTGATAATTGTTATGAAACAAAGTTTATATTGAGATATCCAAGAAGTATATAGAATGAATGTAGGTTTAATAAAAATATATTTCCAGCCTATAATATCCTCCTTTTTTTTTAGCAAACAAAGATTGAAAGTTATCCCTTAGTCCTAGGAGCATAAAATTTATTTATTTAATTTTTTTTTGTTTAATTAATGGTGCAAATTTTCCTTCCTTAACATTTTTAACCACATACTCTTTCTTATAACAAAATAATTCAACATCTCTTTTAGTGCACTTTTATTACTTCTATTTACAACTAAAACAAAATGGAGGAGGCAAATGAAGAGATTGCATAAAAACTTCTTTCATTTTTATTTCTCTTTTCTTTTACAAATGACTTATCTCCCAAAATTTGATTTATTTTGCACACAATTGCAATCACAATAATCTGACCTTCCTCCTTACTTATAAATAGCACCATATGGAAATATCCATTTCAAGGGAAAATTTCCAACATACATTAACCTCCAAATGAACAATAAGAACTTTCAACTAAATTTTCCAAGGGACTCATAAAGAACATGTCAATAATAAAGAACTGATCTTTTCTTCTTCTTTTTTTTGTGTTCATCCTACTACAAAATACTAACCTTCATTCAATATTACCACAAATTTTAAAGGATACAATGAATAACATACAAAATAATAAGAGTTTTCTCCATCCCATGCATTTTTTTCCTAACAAGTTGTAAAATGCATCAAAAAGAAATATGCAATGCTACATTAATATCTAAGTCATAAATTATTTACATGACAATGAAGACAAACTTACTCTTTTCATTTAAACAATATACTAACCTTCAATATTACCAAAAATACTTAGGAAAGCAGTGAGTAACACACAATAAATCAAGGTTTGTTTTTTTTTATCCTTATTTTCATTTACAATAAAATATTAGCTTTCAATATTACAAACAATATTTAAGAATACAAGAATAACACAAACAAATGAACAAGGCTTGCTCTCCACCCTACCTTAATGGCATCATGAAGCCTCATGGGCTCTAGCCATACCCCCAAGCAAGAAGAAAAGATTACCAATGATTTTGGTATGAAAATTGGAAGGAATGACTTATCCATAATTTTCTATCTATTTCACCAAACAAACCCTCCTTTCACATACTCACAAAACTTGAACTCTCTCATTTTCACCAAAAAAAATCTCAATGATAAAATAAACCTTTTAAAGAAAGTAATTAAATAGCAATACGGAAAATAATGTATCTCCATATTTTTTCTCTTTGGGCATCCCCTTCACATTTGAGATCTCTTTGCTTCTCTCCCAACTTTTCATTCTTCATTCTTCACTTCCTCAACACAAGAGTTCTCCAAAGGAGAAGTGGTTAACAACCCATTTTTCCTTTCTCCGCCAAATATAAAGAGATTCAATTTTGAATCCTTTCAAATGAGGAAGTGACACTTGTCACTCTCTCATTCAATCCTCAAGCACAATCTCCCACAAGTGTTCACACATGTGTGAGAAAATTTGTGGAGGTGGGAAAAGGAGGAGTGTACTCCACTCCATCCCAAAACTCTTCATTTTCATTTAGAGGTGGATGAAGTACTTGATCACTTCCTCTCTCATGTCACATCTTATACTTGGGTTTGGAAACCAATGCCTTTCCCTTTTCCCCAAATCTTCAAAATCCGTCACTTTTCAAAAAAAGCAGTGAGGGTCATATCTTGGATATGGTCTAAGATATGGTCATAATTAAGCCCCTAACCCCTAGGTACCTATCTTGGGACCTTAAAAAACATGTGACTACTTAAAAATATGTTTTTTAAGCTCTTTTCAAACCATCATAAAGAAGGCATCCGAATTTTAACTCCAATTGAGTGTTTGCAAACCCTAATTTATTACTCACCCTCTCAAGACATCTTAATACATAACCCCAACCAAAAATTAATCTTAAATAAAATTAAATTCTACAAATTAGAAAGAATCATTCATCTATCCACTTGATTTACCTTTATCTAATTATCTATTTTTATTGATTACAACTCAATTAAATATAAAATATGTTTTATTCACCTCTACCACATGCTTGTGGTCTTACCATACTTGGTCAATGTTTCATCCATGCATATTGGTTTGTATTCAACCAACCTTTGTGTTCCATCATATGCAAGTTGTAAATATTCTAGTCACTCTCACTACCTGTAACCACCTTAAGAAACATAAAACTCCTTAGTACTTATCAAGTAAGAATGAACTCCAACATCTCTCCTAGCTTTGTATTAAATCAACTAGTTCATTGAAATGTGATTCATAAATCATAATCATCTCCACAATAACACATTATCCCTAGCTAGACTAGATATTCATTTTTTTATTTTCAATGTACATATTGCCAAATAAATTGTCATAATTCTATAAAATTCAAATTTAAGAAGCTATTTTTTGCACTGACAATTCACAAAATGAATAAAAAATTGGTACCCAGGATGCGATGACTAGCTTTTGGTGGTCGTTGGGGCACGGTGCCTACGGATTGTTCTAGGTCATGGTCACTCTTTCTCTCCTTCTTCCATGTGTGGGTGTTGTGGTGGGGTGTGCGGGTGTTGTTCTTCTATGCGGGATGCTTTTCCTTTTGTTTTGGTGTTTGTGGTGGGTTCGTAGGGTGTGGGATCTTGCGAGTAGGGTCGGTGGGGAGCTGAGTGGGGTGTGGAGCTTGGTGTTTGATGTGAGGAGGTGTGGCAGTGGGTGGTTTAGGGTTTTCCATGTGGGGCTAGAAGGCTGGTGTGGAGCTTGTTTGTGAGGGGTGTGGTTTTTGTTGTTCGGCTGTGGTGGGTGTCAGGTGTGGAGATATGGCTGGGAATTCCAAGTGATTGGTGATTGCAAGTGTGAAGCAGTCTGCAGATATGCATGTTCCAATGAAGGATACCTCTTTTGTGGGTGAGAGCTCTAAGCTCAAAAAAGTGAATGGATGTTTTCCGCAAAGCCAAGCTCGTCCAATTTTGGTTCTCTCCGGAATCGGTGCGTGAGGACTTCTCTTATTGGACTCAACATGTTATTATTTGTAAGTTATTGGGTATTCATGTTCCCCTCTCGACCTTGGAGTCTTGGATGCATCATTCTTGGTAGGTTGAGGGTGATTTTGATATTCTGGTGGCTAGGAATGGCTTCTTCTTGGTTGATTTCTCTTGCATTTCATATCGTAATTGTGTCTTTGAGGGAGGCCCATATTTTTACAATCAGGTGGGTTTGTTCATGAAACCTTGGCATGGGGGATTCAATGCTACAAAGGATCTTCCTTCCCGAGTTCTTGTGTGGGTCCGCTTGCCATGGCTTCCTTTGGAATTCTGGAGAGAAGATATTTTGCAACAGATTGCGGCATTGTTGGGGAAGCCAGATGCCATTGCTTAGACTACTTTGGTTAAAAAGGTATTTTCTTTTGCTCGCATTTGTGTTGAAATTGACCTCAATAATCCTTTGATGGATTCTTTGGAAATTGTATTGGATCTGCCTCATGGATTCAACAGATAGATTATGAGTCCCTCCCTTTTCAATGCCATTTTTGTCATGAGTATGGACACCTTCAGTGTCAATGCCCTCAGGCATCCAAATCGGTTGGGGCTTCTTCTACTCCATCAGGGCTTTTAGTTGAGAAGGGGGATAAATGTAAGGTGTCTGTGGTAGAGGGGGGGTCTAATAAGGATGGATTCACTCCTGTTAAGCCGAAAGCTAAGGGAAGTGGTCAAAAGTGGGCCTACAAGGATAGGCAGAGTGATCAGGGATTTAATCGTTTTGAGGTCTTGGATAATCAGGCCCTGGAGGAGGAATTCCTATTGAGCTATCATCTGGGGCTACTAGTGTGGATCCAGGGTTGGAATAGGAAATTGTTGTTAGGGACACTTCTTTGCCTTTGGTGTAGGGGAGTTTTGAGCTTACGGAGGCTTCTGTTGGCTTACAGGATGATATTATTTTAGCAGATTTAGCTAAGGAGGTTATGTCTTCAGGTAAAGGTCTAGGGTTAGCCTCTTATCTGGGGTTATTACAGCGCCCTCTCAAGAAGGGGCATTTTGAGCACTCCTCTAAAGTCGGTCGGAAAAAGGATTTGGACAAGATTAAAACTACTAGGGATTTGATGGTGGAATCTGGGTCAGTTAAGACCATTGATGCCCACCTCGCTCAACCTTCCTCATGATTATTCTTTCATGGAATGCAAGGGAGTTGAATATTGCCTCTCGTCAAAAAGCTATTCAGGATTTGATTGGGGTTCATCTCCAGATATCTTTTGTGTTCAAGAGACTAAGCTTCAAGTAGACTTCATGCTACAATATGCTCCTCGCATTTGGTTTTTTGGCCAATGTCAGTGTATTGGTTCTAGGGGAAGTTCTGGAGGCTTGGCACTTTTCTAGGATCCTCGTAAGGTTGTTCTTCACTGGTGGATTTCTAGCCAGTCTTCTATTTTTGTGGTGGCTTTAGTTTTGGACTCTGGTGAGACTATTTTGGTCAGTAATGTTTATGCTTCAATTGACATTCATGGTAAAACCCAGCTTTGGGCCCATATTAGACATGTTAGGTCCTGTGCTCCTTATCTACCTTGGATCTTAGCTAGTGATTTGAACGTTGTGTTGTGTTTGGAGGAGAAAAGAGGGGGGTTTCCTAGGCTTGGTCCTGCTTCAGAGCTTTTTTGATCTACTATGGATTCTCTTGCTCTTGTTGATGTTAAGCCTTCTAATGGCATATTCACTTGGAATAATAGATGAAGTGGGCCAGAAGTGACATTTGAGAGGCTTGATAGATTTCTTGTTTCTAGTTTTTGTGTGAGCAACAACATTATCATTTGCTCTGAGATTCTTGACTGGTGTGGCTCAGATCATTGGCCAATTAAGTTTACGACTTCTTCTTTTACTAGCCCAAAGAATCCTCCTTTCAAATTTCAGCTTATGTGGCTTCGAGATTCTTCTTTGTTTGATCTTGTTGATCAGTGGTGGCGAGATGGTACCCCTACTTTTGGTACTGCTATGTATGTTTTGGTTAAAAAGCTGCAACATGTCAAATATCATCTCAAGTGATGGAATAGGTCATCTTTTGGGAATCTTCAGGCCAAGAAAAGGGAAGCACAAGATCATCTTGTTGTTATCACTCACCAAATTTGGGATCTAGGATTTTCAAAGGCTCTTGGTCATGCTGAGTCTCAGGCTCTGAAATTGGTGGCGTGGGAGCTTCGTGAGGAGATTTATTGGAAACAAAAAGCTAGGATTGACTGGCTTCAAGAGGGTGATAGGAATACTGCTTTCTTTCACCATTTTGTGCAGGCTCACTAAAATAAGTGTCATATTTCTTCTCTGGTTAATTCTGAGGGTCTTTTGATTTCTTCACAACAGGCTTTATCTAGAGAGGTTCATCAGTTTTACTCCGCCCTGTTTACTGAGGATTCACTTCCTACTAAGGTTGAAGAGAATATGGTCCTTGATTGCATTCCCTCTTTGATCTCTGTTGACTTGAATGCTTCTCTTACTTGTACAATTACTTTATCTGATGTGGAGGAAGTGGTGTTTGGGATGAATAAAGGGAAAGGGCCTGCCCTGATGGTTTCCCTATTGAATTTTTCTAGGAGTTCTGGGATATTGTCAAGATGGATTTGTTGGAGGTTGTCCGAGAGTCTCTTCATAGAAAATAGATGCTTCAGAACCCTAAATGCTACCTTGTTGGTTCTCATCCCTAAAAAGGAAGGTGCAAATAGACTTAAGTTCTTTCATCCCATTGTGCTCCGTAATGTGGTATACAAGATTATTACAGAATTGATTGCTGAGAGGCTTAAATCTTGTCTTCCTATTGTCATTTCTGATAAGCAAGGTGGTTTTGTGGTGAGTTGTCAAATTCTTGATGGGGTGTTGGTTGCCTCCAAGGCCATTCATTCTATGGTGACCTCTAAGGATAGGTCTATGTTTATCAAGTTGGATATGGCCAAAGCTTATGATAGAGTTAAATGGAGTTTTTTACAGAAGATTTTGTTAGCTTTTGGTTTCTCTTCTAAGTGGGTGAAGTGGACTATGAGTTTTGTTACTTCTTCCTCATTTTCTGTTATTGTGAATGGTGACCCTTCAGAGCTGTTTGGTACTACAAGGGGCATTCGTCAAGGGGATCCACTCTCCCCTTATCTATTCATTATAATGGCTGAGGGGCTGGGTCAATTTCTAAAATTTAGGGTTTCTCAGGGTTTGATTCATGGCTGGCAATGGGGTGGGGGTTTACCAATGCTTTCTCATCTTTAGTTTGTGGATGATACCTCTCTTATGGGGTTGGCTCGCATTCGTGAAGCTGAGTCCTTTAGGAAAGCTTTGTATATCTACCTTGCGACTTCTAGACAGAAGTTCAAAGAGCATAAGTCTTCTATTTTCTTCTTCAATACTCCTTAGGCTATTCAGCGGAGGATTGCAGTCATTTTGCAGTTTCAAATTGGGTCTCTTCCCTTTGTCTATCTGGGTATTCCTCTTGTTGTTGGTCACCAGCCTAAGTCTTCCTGGCAAATGTTACTTGATAAGCTTCGACAGAAGGTAACCCATTGGACTCATCAGTGGTTGTCTACAGCTGCTAGAGTGACTCTTCTTAAGTCCGTTATCCAGGCCCTGTCTGTTTACATATGCTTTGTTCAAGTGGCTCTTATGTATTTCCTTAAAGAATTTGATGCCCTTTCATGCCAATTTCTTTGGAGTGGTAACTTTCTCTCTAATAAGTGGAGGCTTATTAAGTGGGAATCTATGTGTAGACCAAAGTAGGAGGGTGGCCTTGGTTTACATTCTACTATTCTGAATAGGCAAGTTCCTTCTGCTAAGCTTTACTGGCATTGGTGTACCAATCAATATCAGTTATGGGCCTGTATTCTTAATTATAAATATCTTAGGGGTGTTGCTTCTTTTGAGGCTCCTCGCTATCCTCTTGAGGGAACTGTTTCTATGATTTGGAATACTTTGAAAGTGGGAGTTAATTTGATTAAGAGAGCTCTTTTTTGGATTTGTCACTCAGGGTCACAGGCTCTTTTTAGGTCAGATTCTTGGGATGGTCACCCTCCTATTCTTTCCACTTTTCCTCACCTCCAGTCCCTTTCAGATGTTTTTATTGAGGCTGGTTGGGATATTGTTGTGCATTATAAGGTTGCTCAGCATTGTGGTTCAGCTATAATCTTTCAGTGGAAAATTCCTTCTGAGTGGCCTCTTGGGGGATCTGCGTAGGATAGGAGGGAGTTGGCTCAGCTTCTTGCTACTCAAGCTTGTAATTCTTTGAGGGGACTTGATGTTTTGGCTTGGGATGGCTCTGATTTTTCCAGGAAGTACTTTGTGGCTACTAGTTACAAGCAACTTGGTAGGCAATTATTTGGGGACATTGAGGTCCCTTGGTGGAAGCAGGTTTGGCACAAGTTGGCATGGGCCAAGTGTAATTTTTTTATGTGGTTGGTTGCTCATAATCGGTGTCTTACTTGGGATAATTTATGTAAGCGGGGTTTCCAAGGCCCTTCAATGTGTTTTTTGTATCATAACTGTGAGGAGAGTGTCTCTCATCTCTTCTTCCAATGCTCTTTTGCTAGAGATATTTGGCATATTTGGTAGAAGGTGTGGAATATGCCTTGTTGGAATGTTTCTTCATTGGCTGAGTTTATGGATCGGTGGGGTAGGACCCCTATTTCTACTCACTTTCTTAATGCTACTTGGGCTCTTGGTCCTTCACTTATTCTCTGGAACCTTTGGCTAGAGAGGAATCCAAGGATTTTTTAGGATGTGATGATGGTGGCCCCACGCTTGTGGTGGAAAATTTTGCATTATGTGGGAGAGACTATTGCGGAAAAGTGTGATCTGATTGTTCTTGTGGCTCCTTGTGATGTTGACTGTTGTAATCATCTCCATCTTCCTCCTCCACAAAGATAGCTCATGCGTAAAAAATGTCGACATCCTACCCCAAAGGTGAATAGGGAGGGGAGATGGTCTCCTCCTCCTCAAGGTATTTTGAAAATCAACACGGACGGCTCCTCGCGGGGAAACCCGAGTCGTGCTGGTATTGGTGGTGTGGATTGGGACAACTTTGGAGATGTTCAGTTTATCTTCTCTATTTATAAGGGTCTTTATACTAATAATCTTATGGAGGCTCAGGCCATTTTATCATCCTTGGAATGTGGAATTCAATTGGGATGGAAAAGGATCATATGTGAGTCTGACTCCCAGGTTGTGGTGAATTTGTTGAATAGGCAACATTTAGAGGATGTTAGCTGGCATTTGGCTTTGATTGTTGATCGTATTCTTAACCTCTGTGCTTCTTTAGAGGCTATTACTTTCACTCATATTCCTAGAGAATGGAATATTGTTGCTGATTCTTTGGCTAAATGGGCTTCTGATCATATTCATGATTGGAGCTTGGTGGACCGGGGTCAGTTACCCCTAGATTTTTCTCAACAATTGGATCATTTGGTGGAACTCGATAAGGCTATGTGATGCCCTTGCTTTGTTCTTATTCTTTATTTAATAAATTTTTACCCCTCTTTTATTAAAATTTAAGAAGCTAGAGATTCGAAGAATGATCATTTACCTAGCTAGAATCTTTACTTATAAAACACAATATAGGATACAAGGGTTAATTATTGCCTTCTTGAAACAATTCAAAAATTCTATTTTGTTAAATAAAAATGTTCATAGGATAATCACAACATTAAGAATGGAATTAAGTTCAATTATCTATTTATTCACCAAACTAGTATAATTGATCTAATCAAAGTGTCACACAAATTTGTAAATGGGGCTGGGTCTCACACATACAAACTATGCTTCTCATCTCACCTCAAGCCTAAAAAAGCACATGAGTCATGGGAGAACATACATTATCTTTAATTATGTGAGATTTCTCGATTAATTCTTTTAAGTTATCACTTGATTAAACCCTTAGTGAGTTACCCTAGTGCCCCTTTGTGTGTCAGACCCCCACAAAGAGCCACTCTCCTATTGACAACACTAGGGTCAAACCACATACCATGGGTAGACAAGGTGCACAAAAACTAGTAACAAATATTGACTATATTGCAAAGGTGAACTCAACCCATTTGTAATAACCGGGTGTTCAAACTAAATCACACATCCCTTTCGTAATAACCGGGTGTTCAAATTGGACTACATCCACATGCATCACCCAAGGTAAATCAAAGAGCTAATCCATAATACAAACCACCCCCACATAAAATGAACTTCTCTGGAAGACTTTCTAACTCAATTAACTCAAATTGCATGTAAACATGAACAAAAAAGAACACAACTTTAAAACAATTCAAACAATTAAATGTTCTAATATTCGGATATCCTAAATCCAATTAAAACAATATCACTATACTAGCAATTATTCAAAGTAAATATAATCCCATTCGCAATAATAAGGAAATAAAATAAAACTATTTGTTTAACTCCAATTCTATAATTATGCATAATAATAAAATCAAATTTTCCCTTTTAAATAGTTTATTTATGAAACAACTAGTTTGTGCACTTCCATGCACCTAATATAACATAATATTCATTTAAATATTTTTTTTTTCTAAAATTCTCCCATAACCATCTTTGCAAAATATATATTATTATATATTATAAATAATATATAAAATATATAATATATAATATATATATATATATATATTTATATAATTTTTTATTTACAAAACATATATATATTAAAAATAATATACATATAACATATATTATATATAGTATATATTTTATATTAAAAAAAATACAAATCACAAAACAAAGGGCCTGCAGGAACACAACTACGGTTGTGTTGTGGGTTGGGCTGCCCACGCAGCCCTCCCCACAGGGTGAGCACAGCTGCCCGTGAAGGTAGTGACCATGCCTCCACAGTGTCCTCCCCATGGGGGTGGTTGTGGGGGCAAGGCCCCAACCTTCCCCAAACATTATTTTCCCTATATTTTAAAATTTTTGCCATACGAAATTTTTTTTTAATAAAATTTGCAATTTTATAAATCGCGTATGGCAATTTCTTAGTAATATTTTAAATAAAAATTTCCTCAAGGAAGTTTTACAGTATAAACCCAAAATATATATATGTATACATACATATATATATACATATATATGTAACTTTTACACACAAAGAAGCTTTCAACAAAACCTTCACAGTAACTTTTACACACAAAGAAGCTTTCAATATATTTTTCTACATAAGCTTTAATCATATTTTCTTCTTCAAGAAATCCTTTCATTTAACAAATTTAACAAAGCTTCTACTAAATTGAATTTTTGTACAGGCAATCTTTTCAAAACAACAAAATAAATAAATAAATAAAAGGAACCTATTTTTTTGAAGCTTGAAAAATTGAAGGTTGGAGCAAAGCTTCACCTTTTGAGTTCAATTTCCAAAAGCCCTTTCCAAAATCTCCACTTCCAGAAAGACGCAAAATACTAAGCCAAAAAAAATTTCAAGAACCTCTTCCAATATTTTTAACCAAAAACCCCAAAAACAATTTCCCAACAAATTTCCTCTTTCTTCTTCCATGAAGTGACTTCTTTCCTTTCACAGTTATGGAAAATTTTCTCTCTGAGAATAATCTTTCAACAAGAATTTTTGCATTTAATTTTACTCACACACATGACTAATTTAAAATATCTTTTAACTAACTTTTAGATATTTTCCCTTTTTCTAATTACAAATAATTTGTACTATTTTAATAATTTAAAATTCTACAATTTAATATTATCTTCTAGATGCAATTTAAAATTCAATTCACATAATAGCATCTAATATTTATATTTAAACTATTCACTCAATCAATAAAATTTAATCAATTAATTTATTTACTTAATAAAATAAATTAATCACAAGGAATAAATTATTTTACCAAATAAATTGATTTAGTTAATTAAATAAAATAAAAAGATTTTAACTACATTATTAAAACTTAATTAAATAAGCACTGAATCATTAAGAACATTAATCTAACATTAATTTCATAAAATAAACCTTGCATAGATAAATAACAATTAACAAGGAAAACGTAGATGTGACAACCAAACATACCAGACATAAATTGATGACACACTGTGACTAGGGTTGTGGCTAGACTAGGAAAAACCTTGTTACTATCTCCCAATCAGCAATACCGTTGAGCCTAGACACGCTCAGACCTGTGAAACTGGGTGGAGTCAATGTCCTGTATTTGCAATCCTGCAATCAAGACAAATTTTGCACATATATATACAAATCATAACAGTCACACCATGAAGAGAAGTTGTGGGGTAGCAGGGCACTCATGAGCAAGTGATGCCAGTCCATCCTTTCACCAAGACTCACTAGAAAACACATAAAAAACCATAGCAACATAGAATCACAACATCATCACATATATTATTAAAGAAAACCATAGCATTACAAAATAATATGATCATTATGTAATGTGTTGTCAAACATCATAAGTAATATCAAGTGCAACAAACCAACTAAACTATGAATCCACACACAACCAATCCGGTGAACTAATCACCATCACAAACCAAGTACAAAATCAACACATAAGAGTGTCAAAGAGTATCAATAACATGAGGGGTATTGCATCCTCCCCTCCAAGAACATGGCTTACTCCTGGAAGCCACTAAACAAATAAGGGTGAGCCCCTCAGATATGGGATACACGTGAGATCAAGAGTTACACACAAAGGTTTGCTAGTATGTTTTCATATGATCCAAGATGGCTACTTTAATAACTTCCTTACTGGAAGGTTTCCACTTCTTTCTTTCTCGTTGAAGTCTCCTTAGAGCTTCAACCAGGGTTTTCGAGTCCGTAAGCATAGAGCATTTGGAATAATCATATCAAAGTCTGATTTTCCATAGCCATCTGAATATCGTATCTTAGACCCTCTTTCGAGGTGTTTTCTATATCTTCATCCTAAAAAAACACCAAGGGATAGATTTTAGTTTTTAAACACACACTCACCACATACACACACAAATTTACTTCATAGAGAACACACCACAAAACAATAGAAGAGTAACATAAGGGTCCAAAACACATTTCCGGTAGGAAGAATATCGGTGCATTGCACACTACACTGAGGGTCCTATCCTTTCCATTGAATTTATACACCTTTGGACCTACATCACCTAGAGACAAACTCGGATAACCAAATGTCAATTAAACAAATGAAATGGCACACCCTCAAGAGTACGAGCAACTAGGTTAACATAATGGGCTCAAAGTTCCCTAGTGTTTGAACCCTTGCTCTAATACCATTTGTAATGCCCGGCCATCTAACCTTAAAGTATGTTGCAAACACAATGGAAGCGAAGTAATTTTTTTTAAAAAATGTAATATTAACATGTGATATGAAAAACACTAGCGCATACAATCTCTAAGATACGCGACAAGGTATTACATTCGAATTCCACTTATACCAAAATAAACTATCCATCACATTTATTCATTACTCATAAATTTAAGATCATACACGAGATATATGTATAATAATGATTCATTCTTATATTGCATTCAATATAATAATTACAATACTCATTTCCAAATGAGGTAGATCAACATAAGTGTTACAATTATAAGATACAAGGATTCTCCTCAAATACAATTGAGGAGTAATATATAAACAATGTATCCAACTGATATAAAAGACATAAGAGAAAGTGCATA
Organism: Sequoia sempervirens; assembly: GCA_007258455.2. NCBI lineage: Eukaryota > Viridiplantae > Streptophyta > Pinopsida > Cupressales > Cupressaceae > Sequoia > Sequoia sempervirens. The sequence goes on along the minus strand of VDFB02058242.1, from coordinate 367,802,590 downwards.
GCCACAAGTACACGCAAGCTCTTCAATCAAGAAGTACCCACCATCATAAACAAGAACTAGGGACCCAACGGTGTAAGGTGCACATTCCACCCAACCAAGTGGTACTCGTAGGTCCACCCCCCATGCTAGGAGATAGTAAAAAGGTTCCCTAGAAAAAACCGAAAAGCACTAGACATAGGCAAACTCAAGATAAATTAATACAAGTACAAAACAAAACTTGAGGGTTACATTGTTTCAAGAATAAAGAATCAAGTACAACCATTGTACAATACAACTGATTGTTGTTGTAGGAAGAGTTTCACACATAATTTTCTATGAGTTACCCTGGTGTAACCTTCCTAGGCTACTGGACCCCCATCTTGGGTTACCTTGACTGCCTCTACCAGTTGTCGGACCCCCATACAAACTATGCTTCTCATCTCACCTCAAGCCTAAACAAGCGCATGAGACATGAGATAACATACATTATCTTTAATTATGTGAGAGTTCCCCATTAATTTTTTTAAGTTATCACTTGATTAAACCCTAAGTGAGTTACCCTGGTGCCCCTTTGTGTGTCGGACCCCCACAAAGAGCCACTCTCCTATTGAAAAAACTAGGGTCAAACCACATACCATGGGTAGACAAGGTACACAAAAACTAGTAACAAATATTGACCATACTACAAAGGTCAACTCAACTCGTTTGTAATAACCAAGTGTTCAAACTAAATCACACATCTCGTTCGTAGTAATCGGGTGTTCAAACTCGACTACATCTGCATGCATCACCCAAGGTAAATTAAAGAGCTAATCCATAATACAAACCACCCCCACATAAAATGAACTTCTCTGGAAGACCTTCTAACTCAATTAACTCAAATTTCTCGTAAACGTGAACAAAAAAGAACACAACTTTGAAACAATTCAAGCAACTAAATGTTCTAATATTCGGATTTCCTAAATCCAATTAAAACAGTATCACTATACTAGCAATTATTCAAAGTAAATATAATCCCATTCGCAATAATAAGGAAATAAATAAAACTATTTGCTTAACTCCAATTCTATAATTATGCATAATAATAAAATCATTTTTTTCCTTTTAAATAATTTCTTTATGGAACAACTAGTTTGTGCACTTGCATGCACCTAATATAACATAATATTCATTTAAATATTTTTTTTAATAAAATTCTACCATAACCATGTCCGCAAAATATATATTATTATATATATATAGATATACATATATATACTATATATATTAAATATTATAAATAATATATAATATATATATATATATATTTATATAAATTTTTATTTACAAAACATATATATCTACATATATAATATATATTATATATATATTAAAAATAATATACATATTATAATGTATATTATATATAATATATATTTTATATTAAAAAAAATACAAATCACAAAACAAAGCACCCACAGGAACACAACCATGGTTGTGTTGTGGGTTGGGTTACCCATGCAGCCCTCCCCACAGGGTGAGCACTCTAGTAGGTAGCACAACTGCCCATGAAGGCAGTGGTGTTGCCTCCACAGCATCCTCTCCATGGGGGCAGTTGTGGGGGCAGAGCCCCAACCTTCCCCAAAAAATAATTTCCCTGTATTTTAAAATGTTCGTCGTATGAAAAAACTTTTTAAATAAAATATACGATTTTATAAATCGCATACTGAAATTTCTCAGTAATATTTTAAATAAAGATTTCCTCAAGGAAGTTCTACAGTATAAACCTAGAATATATATATATATATAAATATATTTAAATGTGTGTGTGTGTGTGTGTGTGTATAAATATATCAATGAATATTAGAGTTGAGAAATTTTGAACACAATTCTTTTCTACAAGAAAAGATTAAATTTACTAGAGATTTAATTTAACAAATTTTAAAGTGAAACACAATTTTCTCAAAATTTAACAGAGTTTTCTATTTCATTCCAACAGAGGTTTTCTAAATCATTTGATATTTTCCTTTTGAATTTTCCTATTGTTTAACAATAATTTTATATGAGGCTCTCTAATTTTACTGTAAAGTTTTCTACAGAGGCATAACATCTTCACTGTAATTTTACACAAGAGGCTATCAACAAGTTTTCTATAGGGATGTTTTCAACAAAACCTTCACAGTAACTTTTACACACAGAGAAGCTTTCAATATATTTTTCTACAGAAGCTTTAATCATATTTTCTTCTTCAGGAAATCTTTTCATTTAACAAATTTAACAAAGCTTCTACTAAATTGAATTTTTGTATAGGCAATCTTTTCAAAACAACAAAATAAATAAATAAATAAAAGGAACTTGTTTTTCTAAAGCTTGAAAAATTGAAGGTTGGAGCAAAGTTTCGCCTTTTGAGTTCAATTTCCAAAAGCCCTTTCCAAAATCTCCACTTCCAGAAAGATGCAAAATACTGAGCCAAAAAAATTCCCGAGAACCTCTTCCAATTTTTTTAACCAAAAACCCCAAAAACAATTTCCCAGCAAATTTCCTCTTTCTTCTTCCATGAAGTGACTTCTTGCCTTTCACAGTTATGGAAAATATTCTCTCCGAGAATAATCTTTCAACAAGAATTTTTGCATTTAATTTTACTCACACACATGACTAATCTAAAATATTTTTTAACCAAGTTTTAGATATTTTCCCTTTTTTTTAATTACAAAGAATTTGTACTATTTTAATAATTTAAAATTATACAATTTGATATTATCCTCTATATGCAATTTAAAATTCAATTCACATAATAGCATCTAATATTTACATTTAAACTATTCACTCAATCAATACAATTTAATCAATTAATTTATTTACTTAATAAAATAAATTAATCATAAGGAATAAATTATTTTACCAAATAAAATAAAAGGCTTTTAACTACATTATTAAAAATTAATTAAATAAGCACTGAATTATTAAGAGCAATAATCTAACATTAATTTCATAAAATAAACCTTGCATAGATAAATAACAATTAACAAGGAAAACAAAGACATGATAACCAAACATACCAAACATAAACTGATGACAAACTGTGACTAGGGTTGTGGCTAGACTAGTGAAAACCTTGTTACTATCCCCTAATCAACAATACCGTTGAGTTTGGACACGCTCAGACCTGTGAAACCAGGTGAAGTAGATGTCTTGTACCTACAATCCTGTAATCAAGACAAATGTTGCACATATATATACAAATCATAACAGTCACACCATGAAGAGAAACCGTGGGGTAGTAGGTCACTTGCGAGTGAGTGATTCCACTCCATCCTTTCACCAAGAATCACTAGAAAACACATCAGAAACCATAACAACATAGAATCACAACATCATCACATATATTATTAAAGAAAACCATAGCATAACCAAATAATATGATCATTACGTAATGTGTCATCAAACATAATAAGTAATATCAAGTGCAGCAAACCAACTAAACTATCACTCCACACACTACCAATATGGTGAACTAATCACCGTCACAAACCAAGTACAAAACCAACACATAAGAGTGTCAAAGAGTATCAACAACACGAGGGGTATTACATTATGGGTAGTTGATGTGTCATTTCTCCTTGGGATTAAGAATGGTTAAATCATGTTTAAATCAAGATAAATACATCAACTAAGAGCAAGGATGAATTTGAGAAATTAAACGTTGGTGAATTTAATGGATGACAACTCTCTTTTAAACTTTCTTAGCAAAAGGGTAACTTAGGTTTAATTACAATTAATAAAAGGGACATGTTCAATCCTTTTACTTATTCTTGTGTAAATTTGTGTCTCCCCATTAAAGGGTTATAAAGTAAATTATAGTTAAACCTTATTCTTCCCAAGTTTATCCCAACCAACCCATGTAGGGTATAATTAACAAATTGCATTGATGTCTTTGCACCTAAATTAAGAAGAAAATCTCTCAAGGGTCCTCAACTCTCATCATGCTTAGTGTCACACCTCAAGCACTTAGTGTGTTAATTATTCCAAATAACAGGTTTAAAAAAAATAACAAAAAAAAATGTTGTGTTTTTCTAGCGAAAATTATGGGCATGACACTTGGTATCAAAGTCGTAGGTTGCAACTCTAAGGAACTCTAGGAATAATTTAGTATTATGTGTGTGTGAATAAATGTGAAAACCTCTTTATGTGAGTTAAAATGAAATGTTGATAAAGAAAATTCTAAAGGACTTACATGTTTTAGTAAACAAAAACTTAGTGGTAATTATCCAACTCAATCAAGTTGTAAATACTAAAGGATCAAGAATCGACCATTATAGATGGATCAAAAAAAAGTATTTAATTAATGACTATAAATTTTTTATAAGAAACTCAACCTAAACATGGTTTGTTGTTTTAAGTAAATAAGGTGAATGACTAGAGTAGCATATTGGGCTAGTTAACAAAAGTTATGGCATTAATCTAACCTTTTTGACATTAATTTTTCTTAGAACTTAGAAAAAGGTATAATTGAGTCACTAAAGTATGGTCCTTATATAAAATGTGTAAATAGTTTAATAGGACATTATAATGTGTACTATAAATAAAATTTATTATGGTGTAAACTTCTTAAGACCATAATTCTTAAAAGCACTAATAATGTGACTTCTCAAAGTTACGATTGTTTAAGAAGCAACATATTTTTCCTATAGAAACCTTGGCATGAATGAAGGAGAGAACATCATAAATATATTGAAAACATGCAACTAGTCAAAAGGAAAGAATTTTATGAACCATGAAAGGGATTAACGTGTTGAAGGTTGAATAAGTTTAAATCTCTAGACACTTAAAATGATTAAATATAAAAAAGTTTTAACTATGTATCATGTGCAATTCAATTACACATATAGCAAGATTTAAAATCTTGTTAAAAATTGAAACTAAACCCTTAAGGTGAAGGTTGTTAGAAATAAATTTAAGGGCTTGAACTCACAAATTGGTATTAATACACTCATGAACTTATATCTTGTATTCCTTAGACCATGACTTTCCTAGGCCTTATTTGATTACCCAAAAGTCTTGATTGACATATAAGTGTCTAAGGGCTGATTTTGTGAAGCAAAAAATAATTCATATTGCATTTGGTAGGTAACAACCTCATGAATGATATCAACTAATAATCATAATGAGTATTATTTGAGCATCTCATATAGTTCAAGATGAATTCCATAACACAAATTAGAACCAAACCTTTTGAAGTAAAGGTTATTACACTTAATTGTAAGGACTTTCTCCCAAGTCAATGTTGGTTAGAGATACTCATGGACTAATATTGTGTTCACCTACAACCCTGGTTTTCTTAGGTCTTCCCCTATTACTCAAAATCATAATTTATGCATAGTGCATATTAATAATTAACTTCTTGTTCTCACAAAGTAATAATGAATCACCATGTGGTTGGTAGGTAAATCATTCTATGATGAATTATATTGATGCAGGAGCATCCAGTGGTGTAAGGGCAATCTTGCATCACCCAAAAATAGTTAAATTTCAAGTTTCTCAGTTTTTAGATGTTTTTACATTTTTGGATACCCTTTTCATCATAATGAAATTCCCAATTTATGGTTTTTATTTTCTATTCATGGGTGGAAAGATAGTGCAGTTTTAGTTTCCTAGATTTGCACCTGAAAATCTTCCAAGTCAGATTTGAGGCACTTAGAGTTCGCGGATCAGCCCTGAAACTTGCCAAAATTAGCATAGCAATTTTGGGTGTGTTATTGACTTCGAGACCTTTCCAACGATTCAAACGGTTCGCGAATCGGAGTCCCAGATCAAAAGTTATGGCCCTGGGAAGTTGGCGCACTTTCTAGAAGATACAATTGCAAATGTTCTTTTGAAATTTAAACTTCAAGTTGTAATTTTTCGGTGCCAAACAGCCTAAACACGAATTTGAATGTTGTTTTGGCTCCAAACTAAATAGGAGCTCTATTTATGGGCAGGTTTCTAATTTTTGGGTAACCTTTTGGGGACAAGGTCGCATATTGCGAAAGGGTGATTTTGTAGCTTTCTGTAACTTGTATGTGTTGTAGAACTTGGAGATTTGAGATCCTCTGCATACATAAGAAGCTCCATTTTTTGAATAATAAAATTATTCTCTTATTTGTGGGTTATTTTCTAAGTCTCGGGTTGTGCCCTCATCAAGTGGTATTAGAGCGGGTTTTCTTGAGCGTGTGGACAAATCGTCGATCGTGAGGCAGTTTGCACTAGGACCGTGGTTGTGGGTCAAGGTCAAGAAAGATGCCTCCAAGAGTGATGCCTAGTAGGCATGGTGGTGCCAAAGGTGGTCGAGGCGGCAGAAATGTTGGTGGAAGAGATGCACTGGTATCCCTCCAAAGATAGATTGATGTGTTACAAGAGTAGTTGAGAAGAGGGTTAAACTTGAGGGAGGAAAGTGAGGATGAAGGAGAGGAAGAAGGTTTAAATGTAGAAGAGGAAGAAGAAGCAATTGATCAAGACCAAATGCGGCTAATAAGGGCCATTTCGAAGATCGAGAAAAGACCCAGAGCATAAGTCCTCAGTTATTTCGGAAGTCTGAACCCAGAAGAGTTGATCGACTGGATCAATGAGCTAGAAAAATATTTTGAGTATGAGGAAATAGAGGACCTAGATCGGGTCAAGTTTGCAAAAATGAAGCTAAAGGGCCATGCCAGTATTTGGTGGAAAGAGGTCCAGTTGGAAAGAAATCGAAGAGGAAAAGGAAATATCACCAGATGGGAT
>VDFB02058242.1:367771405-367795776 GCA_007258455.2 Sequoia sempervirens | reverse complement strand
ATTACCCTAGATAATGCGATCGCGGGAGCATCCAGTGGTGTAAGGGCAATCTTGCATCACCCAAAAATAGTTAAATTTCAAGTTTCTCAGTTTTTAGATGTTTTTACATTTTTGGATACCCTTTTCATCATAATGAAATTCCCAATTTACAGTTTTTATTTTCTATTCCTGCGTGGAAAGATATTGCAGTTTTAGTTTCCCAGATTTACACCTGAAAATCTTTCGAGTCAGATTTGAGGCACTTAGAGTTCCTGGATCAGCCCTGAAACTTGCCAAAATTGGCATAACAAATTTTAAGCGCGTTATTGACTTTGAGACCTTCCAACGGTTCAAACGGTTCACGAATCGGAGTCCCGGATCAAAAGTTATGGCTCCGGGAAGTTGGCGCACTTTCTAGAAGATACAATTGCAAATGTTCTTTTGAAATTTGAACTTCAAGTTGTAATTTTTTGGTGCCAAACCGCCTAAATGCGAATTTGAATGTTGTTTTGGCTCCAAACTTAAGAGGAGCTCTATTTATGGGCGGGTTTCTAATATTTGGGTAACTTTTTGGGGACAAGCTCGCATATTGCGAAAGGGTGATTTTGTAGCTTTCTGTAACTTGCATGTGTTGTAGAACTTGGGGATTTGAGATGCTCTGCATGTAAGAAGCTCCATTTTCTGAATAATAAAATTATTCTCTTATTTGTGGGTTATTTTCTAAGTCTCGGACTGCGCCCTCATCATATATTGAAGTCAAAGACCTTGTTGAACATAGGATATCCAACATAGTTATGTAAACTATCTTAGATCCATTTTGATTCAGTGAGGAAACTAAATGGTTACTAAACAAATCGAGTATAGTTAACCAAGTAATTAGAGAATTTGATGACTATGGTAACAAATGCCTAGTCTTAAATTTCATTGTTTCAGACTAGACAATAGGTTATAAAGCCAAGATGTTGAGGCTTAAGTTAAATATAATGGGTAGAAATGAATAAAGCAAGTACAATCATTTGAATTCCCTTTGTAAATCATAAGGTTCCTATTCATGTAGAGATTGAAACTCCACTATGATTAACTACCCTTTTCATCATAAATCCTTGAGTTAAATAATAAACTTGTGGAATGTAAGTATTGAGAATGAATTAAGGTATGTAAGAATACAAGAGTTTTCCATAGTCAAATCAAGAGTGAAAATATTGCAAAGAAACAACTAAAATATGATTGTTGGGAACTAGTTAAGGTAATGAATAAATAATTTCCTTGTTGGTAATTAAACTTAAGATCTTTTAAAAAGGACCTTACCAAAATGTGGATTAAGAGTTAAATATTATATGGATAATCTTACCAATAATATCCCTCTATGTAGCTAAAGATGTAAGAACTTGTTAGAGCCCAATAAGAAATTTTATACCTCATCTTGGAATTAATAACCTCTACAAGTGGTTGTTGTCCTTAAAGGACAAGGATGATTAATCAAATGTTTTATTTTAAATTTTGGTAATGAACCATGTGTGATTTTAGGAAAAAAAAGTGGTTGGGGAATTAAAACAGACAAAAATAAATAAATGAAAGAAACTAATGTTGTGTGTTGGCTAGTACTTATTTAGGGAAAAACATATACCTATGGATATAATGGAGGAAACATAAAGGAGGTAAAAAATTCTAGGAATTTTTACTCATTGTGCATCTTTATGAGGATAGATGGAATTATGATCATAAAAAAAATGATGATTGTAACATGTGATTATATGGTTCAACCTTAAATACAGAAATGCAAGATTTAGATATTAATAAGTTGTGAGAATTACTTTTATACATTGAATGTGCTCTCTTTTCTCATATTGTGATGTTCAAATGAAAATGGTGAACTATCTTCCTTATTAAATAGGAAACCTTATTTAGCATGTTGTGAAAAAAAATAGTGGTATTACCTGTATTGACATGTAGTGAACATAACAAACATAGTTGAATAAAAGAATAATGGAATGAGTAAATGTACATAAAAAAAAAAGCAATCTTGATTTTAATGTGATATCAAACACCAACTTATTAAGATGGGAGGTGTGGTGAACCATATATTGTTAAGCTATAGTTACACATTTTCTAGTGATTTCTTGTCTTATGCAAATTGAGTAAATATTCTTTTAAAGGTAAGAAACAAAGTGAATATTGTTTAAAGAAAACAAGATGCATTTAAGTGCATTTTCTTTGTTCTAGTGAATATTGTAATGTGTATTGTGTTATGTCATGTGAAACCAATAAATGTGTTGTACCCCAAGTACAAGATATAATATGGTGAATATCGTAAGTGTATTGTGTTATGTCATTTGAAGCCAATAAATGTGTTGTCCCCAAGTACAAGATATAGGGTATCTGACTTGGGATAAGGGTGAGGGATGTCAAGTACGATCCTCTATGTGTACCCTTTGTGATGACCCTTTTGTGTAAGCTAGTTAATTGTGAAATAAAGCATGTGTAGATGTGTGTCTACTAAATGAAATATGAAATAATTATTTTTCTAAGTCTTGTCCATATGTTAAATGTGTACCTATAGTGTACGACTCCCCTACGGAATTGAGATGTCTTCTAGTGTAAATATGGGTTGAGAGGTGAGAGAACCCCAAGTGGGAACTCCATGGTTTCCCTTGGATGTGTTCCTAATCTACTCCCCCACATATGAGATCCACACTTGTTGGTTCATAGTGCAAAACCAATCCTTTATGCTTATAACCCATGGGTAAAGTATGGAATTACGTGGGACATACTGATTGTAGATTTTGGATACTTCAGCAATGCAGGGCATTAATACTATGTGGAAGATTCCACCATGATATTTCACATTATCATATTTATGTGGTCAGGGACCACCAGTTATTGCATGCTATTATACTTATGTGGTTAGAGAACCACTACTCCCCTCCTCCCCTTAGGTGGCTTTATCAACGTTACGTGGTGCTCGTAATGTGAAAGTTTTATTATTGAGATATGAAATATTGATAATTTCTTAATTAATGTTTTATTTTGTTATATGCTAGTAGTGTTAAATATTACATTTACTTTGTTGGGGCTATTTAGCCATTTGGAAGTTGTCATATTCCATTACCTCAAGGACTTATTTAATTTATAATTTTGAATTAAGATTGGAATGTTTAAATGTAGCTGAAAATTATCTTTATTTGGTTTTTTTCTCTCGAGTTTATAATTTTTTGTTATTAAAATGTTGGATTATGATTTTATGTTTCTCAGTTTGAGGCTTCTTATTGTTTGCAAACTGTCGGCAAGTGTGATGTAATGTGACATTTGTAAAAACTATCATATCCCGAAGGGGTTCCCTGGCAAGTCATATAGGGGAGTAGATGCGTTGGAGAATTATGAATTATTTAAAAGGGTTGTAAATGGGACCAGTATGGGATGGTCATTAATCCATTCTTCCCCTACTTCTATGATTATTCTTGTTGTACCTTTCCCTTGGAGGCTAACCCCCTTACACAAACAAGGGAATGTACCTAGGAGATGTATGGAAGGGTCCTTGGAGAAGGGCCTTGAGACCATCTTTCCTAATGGCTATGGTACCCAAGAATCTCCATCCTTTAAAACCCATTGTGTGAGTCTTGTGATGTGAATTATGTGTAATTTTTGTGATATATGGATAAAATTGTAAATAAATAACATGTGAAAAGACATGGCTGCTATGTGAGAAAGAAAGTGACATAAAATTGGGAATATTATTCTAGAGACATGAATTGATATTGGAATGAAAATATGTTTGAAAACATAATGAGTGATGTTCATGATGAAAAAATGGAACCTTGAAGGGTGTCTAAGGATGTTACTATGTTTTGGATATATGTTGGTGTAATTGTTAATCAAAAATGTTAATTACATAGATAATTTAGTATTTGTTACATTATGAGTGTATTGGATAAATGTTCTATGGTAAGAAATTTTGTTCGAATTATTTAGAGATTTGATGGATGGAATGGATGTCTCTTACATGTGCTTATAGTTAAATGTTTTGAATTACTTCATCATGGAAGTAAAGTAATCAATATGTTTAATAGATTATGTACATTGTTATATGAAGGTTATGTTTCTAGACCTTAATGACATCCAGACAGAAGTCTAAATTAAGGGGAGGGGGATGTAAGACCCCGCTTTACATGTGATTAATAATAAATCTAATTTATTATATGTTTCCATAAATAGATGATAAGTTGCACTATGAGTAATAAATAATGTGATTGTGTGACCATATTCTTGTATTATATCTTGATATTTATTTCATTGTCATTGTCATGAAGGTGCTATGGGCTCGTAAATTGGGAATATTAATTGAAGTTATAAATGGGACTATTGTGCAATTAAATCTTACTTCAGCTATCAAATTAATGTGGTATATGATTTTTCTTATGATTCCATTGGTAATGTGCAGGAAAGAAGAGTACCCATACGAGAAGATAAAATTGTTGAGAGGAAATCGAAAGACATCTCTTGAGGATATGAATTTGACCATTTCTATTTTGGGCTTAGAAAGAAATAGAGTTAATGTGTTGGAAGATTAAGGTTGGGAAGGTTGGTATTATAAAGTTTAATTTGCTTTGAAAGTAAGGGTAATTAATTTTGAGTCATGTGAAGTGTAAGTTAGGCTTAGGTTTAAAAACCCCTATCTAAGTTTAAAATTCGGATGAATTTTTAAATGAGATTTTAAAGAGAGTTGTTGGTCAATTTCCTTGGTTGGGATGTAAAAATAAACCCCCTAGGATCTATACCATAATGGTAGGGGTCAAGTGGGCATGTAATAGTTCCCCAAGGACATGATTTAACCCCTGAAGAGTCCTCGTAATCGAGAGTGACGAGTTTTTAGGAGAGGATGAGATGAAAATATGGAGGGATTGTCTAAGTGCATGGGTATGTGTAGGATCATCATGAAAAAAATAGGCCCTTAAGTGGCGAAAAATTCAAAAAAACAGAGTTAGCCAACCTGACATAAAAAATTGAATAAGTTATCTATATTATGTCAAAAATATGTAAGAATAGAATCTATAGCAAATTGAATGTCATTTCTAAACTACTAGGTTTATTTTTAAAAAAAAAATCTATTTTATGAAATTTGAAATTTCAATATAGTAGTACTTAAATTTGATGAAAAAATAAGTAAAGTGTATGTCGACCACCCTAACCACAATAAAATGATAATATTTTTTATAGATTTTAGATAAGTAGAGGACTCATGTGTTCCAATGTGATGCATATTTTTTTTTAATTTTTTTATAAGTAAATAATTAATTATAATTTTTTTATTACAAATTTTAAAAAATATATAAACTTGTATGTCTAACCACCTTAACTTGGTCAAAACTTCATGAAATTCATTTTTCCTTTTTTTAATCTTATAGTATACGAAGTATAGAATGTGACACATGTTTTGGATTCAAAAAATATGATATTGTTTGAAAGCTATCGATGTTTTTTAATCAGCCTATCAATTAGGACTTTAGTCATAATTCAAATAGAAAATGAACAATAATTATTTATTAAATTCAAAGTAAAGCATAATTTATATTGGTGGAAAGTTGAGAATCTCTTTTAAAACCCTTTTTTTTCATCAATTTTGGATTAAAAAAAGTCATCAGCCACATACCCTACACATACCTATCATATCACCACTTTTTGGCCCATCATGATCCTGCACATACCTGCATGCTTCATATTTAATAAGGAAAAGAATCTCATTTATGGAGGTAGGTACACTTCACACCTCCCCACTCAAAAGTTGCAAGTTGAAACTCCTATATATTTTGGAGAGGAAGGAGTGGGGTGTTACCCACTTCTCTTGGAGAACTTGAGTGAAGATGGTAGAAAGAATGAGAAAAGGAGAGGACTCCATCTCTTTGGCAAGATAGTGATGAAGATGGATTGGTTTGGAGAGGAAAGATGGATACAAGATTTCAGTCCCTTCATCTAAAAGAAAAGATAAGCTCTTCCTTTTCCATTTTCCCTTGTTTCTTGGTTGTAAGGAGGTGACCTATTGTATGGATCATGTTTGAAAACAAAAAGTAGAGAACCTAGATGCATGTAAGTTGGGTATGTGCAAGATCATCATAGAAAAAATAGGCCCTTAAGTGGTGAAAAAATTAGAAAAATCAGAGTCAGACAACTTGATGTAAAAATTTGAATAAGTTATCTATATTATTTAAAAAATATGTAAGAATAGAATCTTTAGCAAATTGAATGTAGTTTCTAAACTACTAGGGTTTTTTTTTTTTAAATCTATTTGGTGAAAATTTGAAATTTCAATGGAGTAGTACTTAAATTTTAAGAAAGAAAATTTAGAAGTAAGTATCTATCTTACCACCCTAACCACAATAAAATGATAATATTTTAGATATAAGTAAAGGATTCATGTCCCGATGCGATACATATTTTTTTGTAATTTTTTTCCAAGTAAATAATTAATTATGATTTTTTTACTACAACTTTTAGAAAATAAAAAAACTTGAATGTTTGACCACCTTAACTTGGTAAAAACTTAATGAAATTCAACTTTTTTGTTTAAATCTTATAGTATGCAAAGCATAGAATGTGACACATGTTTCAGATTCAAAAAATGTGATACCATTCAAAAGCTATAGATGTTTTTAAATCATTCTATCAATCACGACTTTAGTCGTTATTCAAATAGAAAATGAATAATAATTATTTATTAAATTCAAAGTAAAGCATAATTTATATTGGTGGAAAGTTGAGAATCTCCTTTATAAACCCTTTTCGTTTCATCAATTTCGGGTAAAAAAAAGTCGTCAGCCACATACCCTACACATACCTATCATATCGCCACTTTTTCGCCCATCATGGTCCTGCACATACCCATTTGTGATTTGTTAGTTTTATCCCTTTTTAAAAATGATAAAAGACTCCATTGATCATCGTGGGGATGAAATAATTCCTTGCTCAAGGGTATGGCTAGAGGCCACAAGGATCCATGATGCCATCATGGTAGGGTGGAGAGCAAGACCTTGTTCATGAGTTTGTAAGTCATTTGACACCTCAAATACTGTGGTGATATTTTAAGTCTAAAAACAAGGGTTTCATATTTTTTTTCAATGAAGAAATGAAAAGAGCAAACCCTTTATTCATTTTTGTGGTATTCATTGCATCCCTTAATATGGTTCATAGTATTGATGGCTAACATTTTGTTTTAGAATGAAAAAGCAAGTTTTATTCATTGGTATGTTTCTTTATGAGTTCCTTACAAAAGTTTAGTTGAGAGTTTTTGTTGCTACTAACTTGATGGTTTAATGCACATTCAAATCTTTCTTTTAAATGAATAAACCAATATTATGTTTATTTAAGTTGTAAAGGAAAAAAATTGGGTCATTGTCAATTTCAATGTTTACAAAACAAATTAGATTTTAAGAGATGGATCAACTGTGAAAGGCAGAAATATATTGTTTATTTTGCATCTAATGCCAGAAAGTCAGTTACTTCGATTGCAATAAAGAGAATTGGTATGAAATAGTAAAATCATGTGTTAAGTAAAAATACAAATTATGTACATTATGAACCATCAAATAATAGGGTTTTGATTTCTTACTTTCCTTTGTTCATAAGTTACACAATTAGAGATGGTTGATCTTCTTTTTAAATTCATTATCAATACTTAAGTGAGAAATGTTTGCTTCCCTTCAAAAGATAATCCCTTATTCCATACAATCTAGAAAAAATAATAGATATAAGGAAAATATAGTAGGTAGATAAACATTCCTTAAGACTCTCCCAAAATTTTACTCTTACACTAAATTTGATTAATAAATTTATAAATTTCATTTTCTTTGAGAAAATTAATTAATTAGATTTACTTTATAGTTTCATTGAGAGATATGTATGCAATATACATAAGTTGAAACTCAATTTGTATACTCAATTTAGAATATATATATACTACATGGATAAACTTATATACATACACTATATAATATATATATGTTGTATATATAATATATGTTTTTAAAAAAATTGTAAATCAAAACTCAAAATGTTAATGTTAACATTTTAAATAAATAATTAAAATTAAAAAAAAAGTTGCATTGGGGAAACCACAACCAAGCATCTATGAACCCCTCTCCACAAAGAGATGTTTTCCCCCACAATTAAACATCTTTTATTGTATTCTTTTATAATAAAAAAGGGCTTCACTTTCTCTTGATTTACTGCACAACACTTTTGGAGGGTTCTAATAAATAGTTGCTATTACACAACAATAATAATTAAATAAAAAAACAATCTACCATCTAATACAAGTTGATAATGTTACACAACAACAATAGTTAAATAAATAAAAAATCTCAGTTAATATAGTTTGCAATTCGTTCAAAACAAAAAAATGTAACGCCCCACCACGCAACCCTAGGGAAAGTTGCAATTAACTACTCAAATGCAATAATTTTTATTTTGTTTGAGTAAAAATAACATGCAAGTTCACTACCCATTGCCAACAACCCCTAAGTTTATGAGACTGAGTTTACTCAAACCCGCACAAGAGACAAGAATTAAAACCATAACATTTAATTACTTAACAAATTAAATACACATACATTCCATACATGATAAAATTACCTCAAAGCATAAGAAATACCCCATGTTCCCAATAATATAATTTACAATACGATTACAACACTCATTCCCCGAATGAGGTAAATCTAATAAACAAGGTTACAAATTACATCTTCCACCTCGATACAAAGAGGGGTAATAAATAACAATAATAAATGAAAACAATAAAGTGTGAAAGTACCGAATCCCACAAGCTCTCCAACTGGAAATCTCATCCACACGAAAAAGAAGATGACCCAACAGAATAAGGTGCACGTTCCACCCAACCATGTGATTCCCGAAGGCTCACCCCCCATGCTACAATATAGTAACAAGGATTCCAAGACAAGACCATCTACCTCTAGACACAAGCTAAACAAAACTAAACTGAATTAAATACAACTAGTGCAACATCACATAACACCATGGTTACAATGCTTCCAGAGTTAAATAATCAATTGCATCACGGATACAAACATACTACTGACTTAAGAGAAGTGTCATCACAATGTCACATAGGATATCCTGGTAAGTCTTCCTAGGTCCCGACCCCCATCTTGGGATATCCTGGAAACCTCTAATGACTCCCGACCCCTCATGCAAACCAATGTGAAATCAATTATCTCTCTTAGAGATGAGATAACGATCTTTCCATTCTAGGCCTTCTCGTCTCATCCCAAGTCTATACAATCCCTTGTGTCCATGAGTGAGGAAAAATTAATCTTGTTAAGTGTTTGATGCATCCTAAACCTCTAATAAGTTTATTACGTTATCACTGAATTAACTAACTTACAAAGAGTTTCTCTCACACCACTTTGTGTGTCAGACCTCACTGCAAGCCACTCCTCTAAGACAACATGTGGAATAACTCCACACCCAAGAGTACACAAGTGCAACCTAAGGAGAATGACTCCCTATCCATGACATAAAGCCCACACATCCTGTTCATGTTAATCGGGTAAATAATTGGATCCAACAAGACGCACTACCCAAGGAAAAGAAAAGGCTGACTAACACATTACGACAACCCTCAAAATCAAAAGACAACTCAATCTGGAAGACTTCATAACATTTACTCTATTTTCCCATCAACACGAAAGAGGGAGATTACATAAAGAAAGGCAATTTGATGATTTAATCACCTACTTTAGGATTTCCTAAATCCAAGCCAAATAATGACATATTGTATATAATCAAGTACAAATAATTAAAATTGTTTGTAACTACTCAAAGGTAATTAAAATTACATTTGCAATATCCAGGAATTTAAACTAATACTTTATCTCCCTATTTCTCCAATTACACATAATAATAAAAGTTCATTTTTTAAATAAAAGCATTTGATTATAAAATCTATTTTATTTTTCTCTATGATTATAGAATAATCGTTTAAAACTCCATATATTTAACTATTAAAAACAACATTTAAATATATGTCTCAAATAATAGATCATTTATATAATCCAACTAAATAAAAAAAATAGTTATCTAATATTTAAAATATATATATATAAATTATATATATATTATATACATATATTTAAATAATAATAGTAAATTATTTATTTAAATTAAAATATTATACATATATATATATAATTTATATATATTATATATTTATAATATATGAATATTATAATATATAAAATATATATAATATAAAATAATTTGTAATAAATAATAATAATAAATAAAAATGAAATTTAAAAAAAAAAATCTTTTAAAAAAACAAAAAGGGCTAACCCCTGTTGGCCCCATGGGCCCCCATAGGTGAGTATGGACGTAGCCAAGGCTACGCCCAGCCTCCCTTGTGAAGGTTGGCACTGCTTGTGGCAACGCCCTCCCCACGGCTATGGGGAAGCACTGCCATAACAACACCCCTCCATGGGGGTGTGGCTGTGTGCAGCCTTGGGTTCCGCCCCCACACCCGTGCCCAACAAAACCAAAAACAATTTCTTTTGGTTTATAATTTATTTCAAAAAAAAATAAAAACCCCTATTCTTCACATCATTTTTTTGTGTATAAAGTCTTAAAAAAAACATTCCCAGAATCTTTTTAAATATAATGTATTTATATATATGTCTATAAATATATATGTATAAAGGATATATATATATCCCTAAAGTTTCCATTTATAGTCAAATTGTGCAACTTTTCTACAGAAATTTTGCAATAAGACTAATTTAACAACACAATATCTGGATTTAAATTTCAAATTTGAAATGAAAGTTTCTTTTGTTCATCTTTCTATTTTCCATTGTTTGATTTTTTCTTTGCTTTCTTTCCCATGATTTCAATAGAGTTTTTGCAATTTTTGATATAAGATTTGACATGGGTTTTGCTTCCAAACCAAACAAAGTTTAAATCTTTTCCAATACATATAAAAATTTGAAAACTCTTTCAAAATGAAAACAAAAATCATAGAAAGAAACCTAGTTTTTTCTCCAAAGCTTGAAAGATTGTCAATGGTGCTTTCAAACCTTATTTTATTTCTAGCTCATCCAAGAAATCCAATCTTCTTCTTCAAATTAAAAAAAAAACCACAGCCAATCCTTTCCTCTTCTCTTCTTTTTCCAATCTTTTTTTTGTCTCCACAAATTCAAAATTCCCCTTCCAAAATGAAATGCCAAAAAAATGTTCTCATAGAGTTTCCCCAAATTTAGTCAAACCCCTAAAAATATCCCATCCACCAAATTTATTGCAAAATTGGAGATATTTTCATTTTAAAAATTTAAAACAAAATTGCTTTCAAAATGGATTTTTCATATATTTAAAAACATTTATCTTTTCAACAAAAAGGTATTTAACTTTTTTAAAAAGAAAATTCTTTTACATGATATTTTCAAAAAGTACAATTTAAAACATGATTTTCATTTTTTATTTTTATTTTTAATTTAAATCAAAATATCCAATAATGCCAAAACAACTAACTTAATTCAATTTATCCCCATTAACTTAATTAATCAATAAACTAAATCTAATCCAAGATTAGATCATTTTATTAATTAAATTAAATTAATCAATAAATAACTAACATTTCAACATTGCAACCAGATATATTTAATCATAATTTTAACTACACAAGCCATTTAATAACCTTTATAATTTGAAATTAAATAAAAATCAAGGTGAAATGTAAAACATTAAAATGACTAAACCTGACTACAACCTGACGACACACTATTATTAGGGTGATGACTTGGCACAAAAAACCTAGCTACTATCTCTGAATCGATTACCATTGGTCAATGGACACGCTCAAACCTATGAAATCAGGTGGAGTCAATGTCATGTACCTGTCAACCTACAAACAAAGAGTATATCGAATATGCATATATATATGATAAAATAAAACACACCATGAAGAGGAAATCTCAGAATCGTAGGGCGCTCACAAGTGAGTGATACAATCCCATCCCCTTCACCAATACAGACTTTCTAACTGACGAATCTAACATCAACAATATAATCACAAGAATAAGAATCATTACTTAAATATATGCTAAGCTAATTCAAAACATGACATAATGATAACATCAGAGTAAAATTCCATCACATCAAAATATAACATACACATCGTTAATAGTTTGTGATCAAATAGAACCAAGTACCATAGTCAAAGTGTTAACAAAAATAAAGAATACATAGAAGAACACTGTTTAGTCAAAAAGAGAAAAATGGAGTGGTGCTACATCCTCTCCCCCTAGGGTCAGGCTTACTCCTGGAAGCCTGTAAACAAATAGGCATAGAGGTCCCTCATCCTAGTTGCATCCTCCCAAGTGGATGACATGTCATCCCTAGTATCCCACTGGATCCTAACCTAATCAATATCTCACCCTCGAAGAGTGAGTGTCTTGCACTCCATTACGGCCACGGGCTCCAAAGCTAGCTGCCCATCCTCTACCTGTAATGTATTCCAATCAAGTAGATGAGAAATTTTTAGATGGTACGGCCGAAGAACTGAAACATGAAAAACATCATGAATATGTGAGAGACTAGGCGGTAAAGCAAGACGGTAAGAAACTAGACCAATCTTCTCGAGTATCTCGAAGGTTCTGACAAAATGAGGTGCCAACTTAGAACCCTTCATAATGAATGAGACTCTTTTGCGGATGCACCCACAAGAAGACTCTATCGCCCACAGAAAACTGACGATCCACTCTATGCACATCTGCATACTTCTTCTGCCTATCCTGTGCTACCACCAAGTGCTCTCTAATCCTATCCACCTGTTGCTCCATATCCTGCTACATCTCAAGACCCAAAGTCACTCTATCCTCAAGTCGATCCCAACTCAGGGGAGTGCGACATGGTCACCCATACAATGCCTGGAATGGAGGCATGTCGATAGAACTATGAAAACCATTATTATATGTGAACTCTACCAAATAGAGATAATCTTCTCATCGTGTCTGCTGGTCCATTACATACATATGTAACATGTCCTCGAGGATCTGATTGACCCTATCAGTCTGTCCATCTGTCTCTAGGTGGTAAGTTGAACTGAAGTTCAATTGTGTCCCTATCGCATGTTGTAATGAAGTCCAAAGAGCTAAGGTAAACACTAGATCCTTGTCTA
Source organism: Sequoia sempervirens (assembly GCA_007258455.2). Taxonomy (NCBI): domain Eukaryota; kingdom Viridiplantae; phylum Streptophyta; class Pinopsida; order Cupressales; family Cupressaceae; genus Sequoia; species Sequoia sempervirens. The sequence goes on along the minus strand of VDFB02058242.1, from coordinate 367,782,620 downwards.
AAATAATCTGACGCGGAATACTATGTAGCCTCACTATGTCCTCCATGAACACTCTAGCTACAGACGATGCAGTATAAGAAGAGTGAATAGGTGAGAAGTGTGCCACCTTCGTCAACCTATCAACTGTCACCATGATCGCATCATGTCATCTCAAAGAGTTGGGTAAACCAACAATGAAATCTAATGAGATAATATCCCACTTCCACTCTGGTACTAAATGCGGTTGCAAAAGCCCTACTGGATGTTGGTGTTCAGCCTTCACCCACTGAAACTCAAGACATCGTGACACATAATCCACAATATCTCATTTCATCCCTGGCCAGAAATACAACTGATAGAGATCTACATACATCTTCTTCACCCCAGGATGGGATGAATAAGGTGCATGATGTGCTTTAGTCATGACCAAGGTGTGAAGATCACCTGATGAAGGAACATATATGCATCCCATGTGCTCAATATCTCATCTGAATCCAAAGAATAACCTGAATACCTGCCCTCAAGGGGTCTTCCAGCCTCAATCTCTATCCTAACCTCCTGATACCAACTATCTGTTGGAAGGGTAGAAAGAATTTAACTCCGCAAATTGACCACAAGAGTTAACTCAGATATCTCATGTCTCCTCCTACTGAGTGCATCCACTACGAAATTCTCCTTTCCCTAGATATAATTCACCTCGAAATCATATTCGCAAAGAAACTCCATCCAACGCCTTTTCCTAGCATTAAGGTTGGGCTGCATGAAGATATACTGAAGACTTTTGTGATCACTGTACAACTCAAACCTATGGCCAAGAAGGAAATGCCTCCATCTCCTCAATGCATGAACCACTGCCGCTAACTCTAGATCATGTATGGGATAGTTTAGCTCATGGTCCTTGAGCTTCCGTGACTTGTATGCAATGACACGACCCTCCTGCATCAACACTGCACCTAATCCCTCCAAGGACGCCTCTGTAAAAACTATAAAGTCCCTAGTCATATCTGGTATCACAAGTATTGGTGCAGTGGTCATCTTCCCCTTAAGATCCTAAAAATCTACCTCACACTTCTCTGACCACTCAAACCTCTTCCCTTTTCTTTGAAGGGAGGTGATAGGATAGCCTATCCTTGATAAACCCTGCACAAAATGCTTGTAATAACCCACTAGCCCCATAAAGCTACGTACCTCAACCACATTTGTGGGCGTAGGCCAATCTGAGATCGCTTGGATATTTGTAGGATCCACTGAAATACCTTCCCCTGAGATCACATGACCAAGGTATTGGACCTCAATCTTGAAGAATTTACACTTCGACAGGTTAGCATAAAGCAAATTATCCCGTAAGCACTGTAATACCTACCGTAAATGTTCCTCATGCTCTTCTACTATCCTAGAGTATATCAAAATTTCATCAAGGAACACAAGGAAAAATCTATCTAGGTATGTATGAAATACCCCGTTCATCAGACTCGTGAACACAGAGGGGGCATTCGTCAACCCAAATGGTACTACTGTGAACTCATAGTGACCATACTGTGTTTGAAACGTTGTCTTATGGATGTCTGAATCGAAGATACAAAGCTGATGATATCCCAGCTTAAGATCAATCTTTGAAAAGATTGTGGCACCCTTGATCTGGTCAAATAAATCATCAATCCTAGGAAGCGGATATCGATTCCTGATGGTCACTTTGTTCAACTATCGGTAATCAATACATAACTGAAATGAACCATCCTTCTTCTTCACAAAGATAACTAGTGCTCCCCATGGAGAAACACTAGGGAGAATAAAACCCTTCTCTAACAACTCCTCAAGCTGCAAGCGGAGCTCTTTCAGCTCCTGGGTGGTCATACAATAAGGACCTCATGAAATGGGTTCTGAACCAAGTACAAGGTCTATCTTGAAGTCTATATCCCTTTGAGGTGGCATCCCTAGAATCTCATCTAGAAAGACATCAGAATACTCCTAAAGAATGGGGTGACTATCAAGAGATACTTTCTCCTCTCCACCTCCTAGATCCAAATCATCCACTGTAACAGAAAATAACTAGCAACCCTGACACACACACCTTCTCAACTGCATAGCTAATATAATCCTCAAGGAAATCGGCCTCTGAACTCCCACTACCTCTACTACTCTACCAGATGCCTCAATGCATCGAATCGACTTACGCCGACAAGCTATGACCACACTATGTGCCTCTAACCAATCCATCCCTATGACAATGTCATAAGAACCCAAAGGAATCACTCGGAGGTCCAATGTAGTATGAAGAGGTCCAACCTCCAATCTACAATATGGTACAAGGTAATGGGATGCAACCTTCGCACCCAAGGCTAACTCAACCTGCCACCTATTGACTTTCCTTACCGCACCCAATCTACATCATGTCATGATAGAAGAAGAAATTAAGGAGTCTGATGCTCCATATTAAAAAAAATAGTAACTAGGTTACCTGACAACATACCATATGACTCAAAAACAGTACCCTGATGCTCTGCCTGGCGGTTATCAACCGCTGCAAAAACACAATTCCCTTGACCGACATCTCCAACTATAGGCTCAGATGTCGCTAGTCCTTGAGAAAACCCAGATGTGCCCCTATTGGGACACATTCTAGCTATATGGCCCTACTGGCCACATGCGAAACACTTAGTACCTTTGCCAAAGCCCCTGCCTCTAGGTGGTGCGCTAGACTGTTGTGCACTACCCCTGAAGGTGGACTGGGAACTCTGAGTTGGCTAATCAAAGCTGAAGCGTTTAATATGCCTCCAGTTTCTGTCTCCCTACCTCTGGTGGAAACCTTTATGTTTCCCTTGCAATACCTACTGCTGTCCACTCTACAATAGTCCCTGCTGAGCTCTAGAAGGTGCACCTCCCTGAGATTGACCTCCTCTAGCACTAGATCCCATTTTTGAACTGCTGCCTATCTGTGCACCCATATGGCCTCCTAGTGCCAAAGCCAGATTCTCCTCTACCAGGCATGCCTTCTCCACCACTACCTCCATGGTCTTGGGTTTGAAAACCCTCACTCCTCTGCTAAAATGGGCATTTAAGCCCCTGACAAAATGGTGGACCAACATACTCTCATCATCTCCTATCCTTGTATATTGTTTGAGCTCGTAAAAGTGTCGCTCATACTGCTCAACTGATAGGGCCAACTAACGTAAGGTGTGAAACTCATCGCCTCGATGTTGACGCCAATGCTCATATAAGAACCGAGCTCTGAATCACTCTAAGAAGATCTCCCAAGAAATAGAGTTGATGTCTATGTGGAGCTTCTTCTCCTCTAACCTCCACCATGTGGATGCAAAACCACATAGGTGCATGATAGTGCATCGAGCTTTGGTATTGCTACCGTACGAATGCATCGCAAAACACCTATCCAGGTCTATGAGCCATGTCTCAGCCTCTAGCCTAGTGTCAACTCCATCATACAATGGTGGATGTGCCCTAAGAAAATCTCTCATGTGCATCTCTAGTTGAGGTGGAACTTCCCTCTCAGTAGGGCTACCCTGAACCATGACCTGTCTCTGACCAAGGAGTGCTAGTGCCTCCTTAAGAGCTCTACATGCAGCCTCAATCCCTGACGGATCCTGCTACTAATCCATACCCACTGAAACATTCTGATATTCCTGGTGCTCTTCCTGATCTGGTATAATAGGAATATCAAGAGGAGAGTCATGTTGACTCTCATCGTGACTGCCTACATGGCCACGTCCACGCCCTCTACCTCTTCTGTGTCTAGGAGGCATAATCCTGCATAGACACATCAAGGTATTAGAAAAGGTACACAACTTAAAACCTACACAACTAAAAGCTTAATGGGTTCATCATAATCCAAGAGTACGTAGTGTTTAAACTCAGGCTCTGATACCATGTGTAACGCCCCGCCATATCAGAGCCTAGGTCCATACACTGGGCACTATGAGCCCATTATGTTAACCTTGCATTTAGATTTTTGAGTTTTGTGATGTGAGTTTGTGTGTGAAGTTGAGTAGTTCGTGATTAAGTTGGTATTTTATGCTAGTTTTATTTCTATCACCTTGTTCACCTTTGTGACCCTTTTTCCTTGGTGTTGTGTGTAGAATGCCTAGAGGACGTGGTCGAGCTTGGGTTCAGGGTATAGGTCAGCAAGGTGGTCATGGAGCTATTCGTCAGAACACTCCTTCCTTGAGTTCCCATGAGAATGATCATGAGGAACACTTGGGCCCTCAGATTCATTCATTGCTTGAAGAGATCATTATCCGACTTGGCCCTAGACAGGAAAGAAATCAACAGATGGTTAGGGCAACGAAAGAGCTCCTTAGGCGAAGGAATATTTCTGTGATAGTGGGACTTATGATGGATCTTGTGAGGGAACGTTCTCCTACCTTCCCTAGTTTTAGAGGCGGTTTGGAGGATGGGATTGTGATGTTTGGTATCCAGACTGGTGGTCTTCCTTCATATAGGAGAATCCAAAATTGGTTGCGAGCCAGACTTTATCGTCTTGACCAGTCAGCTCAGAGCATACGAACTACATCTAGTAGAGGTAGATTTCGACAGCTCAGGGAACTTCCTCAAGGTAGAGGAAATGGTAGTGGTGTAGGATGTTACTCTTGCAGCCAACAAGGCCACCTGGCTAGACAATGTTCACAAAGAAATACACCTAGTTTCAGCCAGAGGTCAGCAGCCACAGAGTCAACAGGGGGTGATGCAGATAGGTCCCACATTGTGACTTCAGTAGAGGATATTCACCAGGTGGAACTTCAGGGCATAAATGTGGAAATGGTTGGTAGTGGTCAGGTAGATGATTTGGGAGTCGATGGAAACCCTATGGTACAGGAGACCGAGATGTAGTGCTCTCGTGTGGTTATCTTTACATTAATACTTTTTATATGTATTAGATACCTTAAGACTTTGTTAGTACTTGTGCACCCTCTAATTTTGATTGGTTGTCAATGTATGTGACTGGGATAATTGTGATACTTTGTTTGTTGTTGTGTTAATGGAGGAAGGAATTGTATTTCTTGTGGTCTCTTGCTAAAAATGTTGTAAGATTTTGTGTTGAATAATGGATAAAGTGGAGTGCTTTGTGTGAAAATCATGAGATTTAGCAAAAATGTGTGTTCGTGTGGATAATTATGCTATGTGTATATGGAAGTGCAGTATTTTGAGGTTAAAATGAAGTTTGAATTATTGATACTAATGTGTTATGTTCTATCGTAGTTTGTGAATTCTTAGGTAATTGACTTTGGAAATTTAGTGATAAAGTAATGAGATTGGGATTTATAAAGATAGATATTTATAATGTCAAGTAGTAGTCTGTTTGATACAACATATGAAATGAATCCATGGTTAGGATCATTATGTGAATGTTCTTCTAATTGATGTATATAGAAAATTGTTACAAATTATTAGAATTGTTTTGATTATTGTGTGTGGTCTGGTGAGAGGGACAGTGTAGTATCACTCGCTTGCGAGTTCCCTACTACGTTGCAATTTCCTCTCACGGTGTGTTTGCGATATATATATATTGTGCACAACATTCTCTTTTATGCAGGATTGCAGGGATTAAGCCTCGATTCCACCTGCATTGTCAGGACAGGGCGAGCATCATAAACACCCAATGGGTATGATGTGGAAAATTGGAGTTAACAAGAAAGTTCCTCACCCTCATTCGTCACCCAATCCTTGTGGTTAACAATGTGGTTTGTTTGTAAACCCGTCATTGTTTTGATATCGTTCCTTTTCTTTTGAGTCATTTGAATTTTATTGCCTTATTGATGACGGTCACTTGATGATATGGTTGTTAAATTTATGGTTTTGGTGGTGCTTATAATTGTGTGTGTTCTACTTCAATTTGTGACTTCCAGGAGTAAGTCGAAGTCTAGGGGGGGAGGATGTAGTGCACCTCCATCGTAGTCCATCTAGATAATTGTGTAGGTGTATATTTGTGTTATCGTGGATTAGTGTGTTAATGGCTCATCGATAAACATAATATTTTGATAGCATGGTTTACTCAATTAATTAAATTAGCAATGATTAAATAAATTGGATATTAAAATTGAATTTCAAGGTTGATTAAAATAAAATAAGAAATTAAAGAAATAAGGAGGATTTGTTTTCAAGCAGATTTGTAAAAGTAGGGAAAAGAGGATAAAATACAAAAGTATGCACATGCACGGCTTGTGATTGGAGCTTAATTAGGAAACTTGTTTTATTGAGAAAATATTGCCTAATTTGTTGAAAAAGAAATCAAAGTATCCAGTTGGTTTTATTTAAAATAGATAAATAAATAAATAGATAAAATAAATCTATAATAGGCTAAGTTGTTTTTAAGTGATGTTTATATCAAATTCTATGATTGATAATTTGTTATCATGAAAGGATAGTGACAATCATTTAATTTTAGAAAAGTAATATTGTTTTAAATAAAGCTGATATGAGTTTAAATAAAGTAAAATAGTTTTCTTTTTTAAGAGATTTTTGTGTTTTCTTTCTTTTAGATTTTTGGGATTTTTAAATGATTGTGGGTCACCTTTTTGGTATATATGGATCCTTGTTGATTGATTTTGGGGATTCTTTTCGGTGGAGTTTCAAAAAAAAAAACAAACTTGCTCTGCAAGAAAGATTGAGGAAGCTCGTGGTGGAGAGAGGGAGGCGTGATCTCAGTGCTGGATCTCCAACTTGCCAAACCTCGAAAGCCAGGTTCCATCATTTCTAAGTTTTAATTCTGCGATGTTAATGAATGGGTTGAATTGTATATCGTTGGTTCTTGATTGGAGTTCAAAATTCTTGTGTTCTAGCATGTCTGCGAGTTTTGTTTACCGTGTCAATAAGCATGGTTATGTCTTTACCACAATCATTTTGTTAGCATGAGAGTTACCCTTAGAATGTGATATAACTCTCCATGAAATCGATTTGTGTTTTCCCTTGCATGTTGTTTGTTGTTTGACGTCTCTTCATTACAGTTGGTTATCTGATACAACCTTCCCATTAATTGTGTGTGAGCCCATCTTTCCGATTGCTTTATTTAGCATCATCGATATTCTCCACAAGATTTTTGTATTTGTTCAAAATCGATTGAAAACAAAACTTTGTGTGCAGTGATAATTGAAACCACTTTCTAGAATCGATATTTGCTTGGACTGTGGCTTGGGTTGTAGGCGTACATTCTCCCTTCAGCTGCATACGCCTATTGACTAATTGAATATGTAATGCAATAAAGGTTACTGAGGTGTGAGGCATGTGCAGTCCTCATCCACTAAACTACTTAACTGCGTATGCCTAGAACACAAGCAAAGCTTACAATGCTAGAATGTGAATTTGAGTGCACCCTTGATTCAAAGTGTTTGAGAGCTTCCTTGCGCAATCCTTTTTGTGCAGAGTCTGCATGCCTGGTAACTCGATTTCTATACAATAGCGCTGTCTCTCCTGTGTCCTTCGTTGGTGATGGCGTCTACCTACCCTGGGTCTACAATTTTAATCAATGGCTTGTTCCTTGTTAATACTGTGTGTTTTAATCTTCTTATTCTTTTGGCCTTGCAAGATCCGCATGGTGTTGTCGCCGCTGCCATTCTTTTGTGATCATCTGAAACTAGACAAAACAATTTCTCTTGCAATAAATGTGGAGATTAGTCTGGTTGTAGCTTTGTAATCAGATCATACCGGAAGGATATTAGCAACCCCAATTGTAGTGTGAGGGAAATTGATAGTTTTTCCTATGGTGGCAGATAAATGATCTTATCTTCTTCTCCTCATAGCATTGAGTAAAGGTCTTGAATCTAGAAATACCTGTTGTCTCCACTCGCCAAGCCATTCTTTCCATCACTGCATAGATCTCTCATGTTGGTGGATGTAACCTGTCTCCTTCCCAAAAGGCGTGTGTCTTTTTATGGAGCTCAATCCAACTGTGTCCTCTTTAATCTCGCTTTCTTTGGCTCTTTCCCTTATTTTAGATGACATAGTGATGACTCCCTCTGCCTTTAGCCGTTTCATTCTAGGAGACACTACTGACTGTAATCTATTTGGCAATTGATAGTTCTCTCTGTGTAGTGACCAATTAGATTTTATATATATATTTTTGTGTGTGTATCTATATACATTTGTAAAAATAGTCTTATATCGTGATTAAAAAAGTAAATAAATAAATAAAATAGAATTGAAATAGAAGTCTTATTTGGTGGAATTCCTTTAAGTTAGGAAGTAAAATATATAACGCACGGTAAATAGTTTTGAAAATATTCAATGATTCATTAAATATTTTTTTTATGAAAATAATGGTATCTATACTACATTCTATTTATCATAGTAAGATTTTAATCATAGCAAAGTTTATGTCTTTGTGAATTAGATAATATTTTGATAGTTAATATTGGGTGTGTCCTTCATGATCATTTAATAGTAGAATTGATCAATTGGTTGAGTTAAGATTATTGTCATTAGAGTCTTATTGTGGAATGGCATATTATGTTAAGTTAGTAATTAAGAAATTGAATTATGGAAAAAAAAATGATTTAGGTTAGTGGTCTAACGAAGTTGGTGAGTTGTAAATTAAAAACTAAATAGTTTTAGATATGTATTCATATATATTAAAGGAGAATATTATTGTTTTGTGGATAAATGGTTGGGCTCTATGCATTTATATGGTTACTTAGTTTTAGAGTTAGGAAAGAAATATGTTTTATTTTAAACAAAAGAAAATAAAATAATATTATGCTTTCCTTTCAGATTTCCTTCCTTCTAAGTAATTTATGGAAGTTTTTTCTCATAGAGTGAAAATTAAATTAGCTAATAGATAAGAGGAAATTAAAATATATAAATAAATAATTTATTTGAAAATCAATGAAATATATTTTTTATTAGAGAGTAATTGGTATTTAGACATCCACAAAATACGTTTATGTTCATATTTGCTATTATTTAGAAATGGTTTGTAATTTATATAGTGTGATTTCTTTTATTATTTTAAATGATTTTACAATGATGTTTAAATAATATGTAAATTGATTCTTTAGTATGCCTTTGAAATCAGTAAATTTGAATAAATGTATTGGTTAGTATTATTGTTTGTTAAATGTTTTGATATAGAATGTGGAGGTGATGGTTTTGTGATTACTAGTTATTGTGATTTACTTGGTATAGTGTATTTCGGGGTTTATGTGATTGTCCTTAACTTCCTATTTTATTCAAAATAAAGGGGTGTTATGATGTGTAATTTTAATTGCATGAGTTGATTTATCTTGTTTGACTTTGTGTGATGGAAATTTGTATATGATTTGCCTTATGTTTAATTCAGGTTGAACTTTTGTACAAGTTTGAAAGTATGACTTGATTTGGCATATTGAGTTATTTTGGTTCTTGGGTAGATATTGATGTACCTCCAGGGGCTAGGGAAAATGGTGTGTGGGTGCACGTTTGTTGTTGTTGCACCTTTCTTGTCTATCTTTATACCTCATGGATTTTGTGTGGGTGGTACCTCCTTGTATATGGGTTTTGATGCTTGGAGAGTCACGAGATGGTCGTGCCTCATGTGTTATGTTTTATAATGAATTTCTTTATGTCTTGAGGATTGCGGTACACCCATTGGTTTCTGTGATTTTAGAGTAACCATAGGGGAGAGTGGCTCTTCTTGGGGCCAGAGTACAAGTGGTCACCCTTGAAAGAGTTTTCGTAAATAAGTGATAACCTAATTAATGTATCTAGTGGGTTGGGTTAGTTAACACATAACAAGATAAAAACATGCACCTCACCCCTGCTGTTAGCGCTTTCAAAGGCTAAGGATGGGTGGGAAGACTTGGTTGGTAAGGTCACTACCTTGTCTCTATGAAAGGTAAGTGGCTCCGCATGAGCAACCCTATGGGGCGGCACCTTGAAATAGGATGTCTAGATAACCATAGATGGAGGCAGCTCCTTGAGCTAGGTTGTCTGGATAATCCATGTATAGATGGAGGCGGCACCTTGTGATAGGTAGTCTGGCGAATTATTGTAAGGCCATGCGATGACACTCTCCCACTATGCCCTTTGTCTCTCTTGTTCTTGTTGCCTCTGGAGTTGTTTATTATCGTTGTTGTTTATTGATGTGGATGAAAGGTACCTTGGATATTTATTGTTGGTTGATTTTGCAATCTCTTTTGGAGAGTTCTTGGATTCTAATGTTGTCGACATCTCTTATGGTTATTTAGTGTTGATCTATAATATTTGCGGTTGACTCTTGTTGGTTATGTGTTGGAAATGTTATGGGTTAATATCTTGTGATTTGTTATCTCTTTTGTGGAGTCTTGTTTATCTTTGGTTCTTTTGACTTCTTGGGTGAGGATCTTTCTTGTTTACTCCAAGCACGGGGGTGGTCGGGTGGAACGTGCTACGCACCCCATTGGGTCCCCATCCGAAGGTCGAGATGCGCAAAGATGTACCTATTGCAGTGAATTCTAAGTTATGTCAGAGTTTGATCCAACTTATAGCTTTGTATTCCTTCAATTTCAGATTTACCTTTCCATGTTATTATATTCTTCCCATAGATGTTGGGAAACAATATTGTATTGATGTTAACCTTGAAGCAATGTATCTTCGTATTGTTATTGCATGATCCATGTTCGGGTCATTTGAGTGGGTGTATATCTATCCCTCATGTAATGTAAGATGGTGTTATGAAAAGTGATGCAACTATGTGACCCCAAGGAACTTTGTTATATGTTGTACTTATATTGTTTCATATCATGTGATGTATGTAGTTGCATATTATTTCTTTAAAAAAAAAATTGTGCCTTAAATGCTTGTATGTTAGTTTCCTTTGGGGTTGCATGGCGGGGCATTACACGCCACGCAACCCTAGGGAAAGTTGCAATTAACTACTCAAATGCAAAAATTTCTTTTGTTTAAGTACAAATAACATGCAAGTTCACTACCAATTGCCAACAACCCCTAAGGTTAAGAGAATGAGTTTAATCAAACCCGCACAAGAGACAAGAATTAAAACCATAAAATTTAATTACTTAACAAATTAAATACACATACATTCCATACATGACAAAATTACCTCAAAGCATAAGAGATAACCCATGTTCCCAATAATATAATTTACAATACGATTACAACACTCATTCCCCGAATGAGGTAAATCCAATAAACAAGGTTACAAATTACATCTTCCACCTCGATACAAAGAGGGGTAATAAATTACAATAATAACTGAAAAGAATAAACCATGAAAGTACTGGATCCCACAAGCTCTCCAACTGGAAATCTCATC
>VDFB02058242.1:367611405-367768905 GCA_007258455.2 Sequoia sempervirens | reverse complement strand
TTCTTTCCCATGATTTCAACAGAGTTTTTGCAAGTTTTGAAATAAGATTTGACATGGGTTTTGCTTCCAAACCAAACAAAGTTTAAATATTTTTCAACGGAATATAAAAATTTGAAAACTCTTTCAAAATGAAAACAAAAATCATGGAAAGAAACCTGGTTTTTTCTCCAAAGCTTGAAAGATTGCCAATGGTGCTTTCAAACCTTATTTTGTTTCTAGCTCATCCAAGAAATCCAATCTTCTTCTTCAAATAAAAAAAAAAACCACAGCCAATCCTTTCCTCTTCTCTTCTTTTTCCAATCCCTTTTTTCTTTTTTTTTCTCCACAAATTCAAAATTCTCATTCCAAAAAAATGAAATGCCAAAAAATTTCTCATAGAGTTTCCCCAAATTTAGTCAAACCCCTAAAAATATCCCATCCACCAAATTTATTGCAAATTTGGAGATATTTTCATTTTTAAAATTTAAAACAAAATTGCTTTCAAAATGGATTTTTCATATATTTTTAAAAAAATCTCTTTTCAACAAAAGGTATTTAACCTTTTTAAAAAGAAAATTCGTTTACACAATATTCTCAAAAAGTGCAATTTAAAACATGATTTTCATTTTTTATTTTTTATTTTAATTTAAATCAAAATATCCAATAATGCCAAAACAACTAACTTAATTCAATTTATCCCCATTAAATTAATTAATCAATAAACTAAATCTAATCCAAGATTAGATTATTTTATTAATTAAATTAAATTAATCAATAAATAACTAACATTTCAACATTGCAACCAGATATATTTAATCATAATTTTAACTACACAAGCCATTTAATAACCTTTATAATTTGAAATTAAATAAAAATCAAGGTGAAATGGACAACATTAAAATGACTAAACTCGACTACAACCTGGAGACACACTATTACTAGGGTGATGACTTGGCACAGAAAACCTAGCTACTATCTCCTAATCAATTACCATTGGTCAATGGACACGCTCAAACCTGTGAAATTAGGTGGAGTCAATGTCCTATACCTATCAACCTACGCACAAAGAGTATATTGAACATGCATATATATATGATAAAATAAAACACACCATGAAGAGGAAATCTCATAATCGTAGGGTGCTCACAAGCGAGTGATACAATCCCGTCCCCTTCACCAATACAAAATTTCTAACTGACGATTCTAAAATCAACAATATAATCACAAGGATAAGCATCATTAATTAAATATCTACTAAGCTAATTCAAAACATGACATAATGATAACATCAGAGTAAAATTCCATCACATCAAAATAAAACATATGCATCGCTTAATAGTTTGCGATCAAATAGAACCAAATACCATAGTCAAAGTGCTAACAGAAATAAAGCATACATAGAAGAACACTTTTTGATCAAAAAGAGAAAAATGGAGGGGTGGTACACAAAAAAAATTATATATATTAATGTTGCCCTCTATTTTCTTACAAGGAAACATAAAATTTTCTTCATCAAACGTAGGGGTTCACATGGCTAGCCCTTACTGATTTCTGAACCTTGTAAGCCTCCAGACTCATATCTTCAAAGATAATATTAAAAGGAAAAATAAATAAATAAAACTTAAAAATAAACATAAGATTTTACCTTTGAAACATATCACTGGTGATTCATAGCCATGGCACCTACTACAATAATGGGGCAATGGGCATTTGGGTCTATTCTTGTGTATAAAAACAAATAAATAAAATAGAGGCTACTATTACAACTGCTCAAACTCGAGATCAAAATCCTTTATAAAATGGGAAAATTTTAGAGAGGCTATAACCATTCTCTTCCACCCATGCTATTTTAATATGCCTCCTGAGGTCTACTCTGTTTAATACTTTATTAATATATATATATATATATATATATATATTATACCAATAAATATTTTAACAACATTCAAAGAAATAATCAATTTTTATTTCATAGCATGTGAGGCAGTAATGGCATATCACATTCCTACTTGTTGCTTCTCTATTCATTTACATGATTGTGAAAGCAAGATATAAATATTGGATAATGACCTTGACTTCAAACGCCTTGAGGAGTAGTTGAAGTGAGAATTTATTATGTACTAGCTAAAGTAATAAAATACCACTGTTGCAACTTCCTTTCTTGTGCAAGTAGATTGTCCCATTGATTTGGCGGTGGAAGGTCTAAATGATATTCTTGTGCATTTACTCGTAGTTGGTAAGAAAAGAAAATAAAAATGATTTGACATCTATCCATATTAAAATCTAAAAGTTGGCACAATTTATTTAAGAATGGCATTTTATTTTATCATGTTGGGGCTCAAAAAGTTTCCCTCTCAAATGAAACTTAAAATGAGTTTTAGCATATATTTAAATGAATTTTAGAAATTTGGATATTATTGGGTCACTTCCATAGTGAGGTTTGGTGTTAATAGTTAATGTTGGAACTTACCAAATGGGAAATTTATGAATTAAAAATAATAATAATAATCACAAGCATTCTACTCATGTTTGAGGATTAACTAATAATAATAGTTTTACTAATTATATAAGAGTATCATTAATTCTAACGATAGTAGTTAACAATGTTGGCATCAACTATACAAGATAATAGTACTATTATTTTTCATAATTATAAATAGCATCATCAAACAATAGTAAAAATAGCATTACTATTTGTTGGTGTAGTCTACTTGTTGTTGTAGACTATTTGTAAACTCCATGGTGTAAACAATTGTTGCTACAAACTATGTGTTAACTCAATGGTCTATTAAGATGGTGACGGTTCTCTACTGTTGCACGGGTGAGACTACACGTGGCCTATGAGGCTCTGTGCATGCCTTTGCATGCCTTTCCTAAGCTCTTCTTTGGTAGTGTTCAAGTGTTTTATCTGGTGGGGGGAGCTTTTGGTGTTCGGGGGGGTTTCTTTTTTCTATTGCTTGTGTTCTTTGGCTATGAGGTGTGGGGTTTGTCTTCGTTGATGTAGGTGTTGGGGTTCTTTTTGTTTGGGTGTGGGGGTGTTTGTTTCTAGGACTATGGCAGAGCATCAGTTTTCTACCAGTCAGATGGTGGTTGATCATGGTGTTCTTCACAATGGATCTTCATCGGGGTTGCAAGCTCAGCAGTCTGAGTCATTTTATGTGGGGGAGGGCCCTAAGCTGAAGAAAGTGAATGGTTGTTTACCCAGGAGTCAGGATCATCCAATAGTGGTTCTTTCTCCTGAATTTGTGGCTAATAATATTTCTTACTGGAGTAGACATGATTTAATCTAAAAATTTCTTGGAATTTGTATTTCTCTCTCGGCTTTGGATGCTTCGATCAGTTGTACATGGCAAGTTGAGGGAGACATGGAGCTAATGGTGGTTGCAAATCGTTATTTTGTAGTTTTTTTTTTCTAATATGGCTGATGGGAATCGGGTTTTTAAGGGAGGGCCCTACTTTTATAATCAGGTTGGATTGTTTATTAAACCCTAGCATAAGGGATTTAATATAGCTGAAGAATTGTCATTGAGGGTTCCTATCTGGGTCCGTCTGTTGTGGATTCCCCTAGAGTTTTGGAGAGAAGATATATTACAGCAAATTAATGCTCTTCTTGGTAAGCATGTTGAAATTGCTCAACAAACCCTTGAAAGAAAGGTTATTTCTTTTTTTTGGATTTTTGTGCAGGTTGATTTGAATAATGCCTTGTCGAATTCTTTGGAAATTTGTCTTAGCTCTTTGTCTTGGATTCAACAGCTTGATTATGAGTCACTTTCTTTTCGTTGTCATATTTTTCATGAGTATGGAAATCTTCAGAAGCAATTTCCTAGGATTAATAAGGCTCCTCCTTCTAATTCCTTCGCTTCATCTTTGGCTCCAAAAGTTGGTAGGGAGGATAAAGGGAAATCTTCCATGATGGAGGGTGAATTGGATAAAGATGGATCTAAGGGTCGTGGCCAGAAGAGACCATTCAAGGACAAGAAGAATGAAGAGGATTTTAATTGGTGACATTTCTACCTTGGTGGAAGGAATCTTGCCAAATATTCCTTCTGATATTGTTGGTATGGGTTGTGATGTGGGGCAGGGACAAGGATTAGGTCAAGATATTTATTTATCTCAAGGTATGTAGGATCGTATGATATCTTTGAATGATCCTATGCAAGATGAAGATGATAGTTTTTTGGTAGATTTTGAAAAGGATGGGATAGTTTTTGGAAAGAGAAAGGGGTCTTCTCTAGCCTTGGGGGTGCAATAATGCATGATTATGAAGGGATTGTTTGAGAACTCTTCTAAAAGTGGCCGCAAGAAGGATCTTGAGAAGATTAAGCATACTAGAGATTTTTTGGTGGAATATAGATCTATTAAACCCATTCATTCTCACTTTTCTCCATCTCTGCCATGATTGTTCTCTCATGGAATGTAAGGGAGTTGAATAGCACCTCCCATCAAAAGGCTATTCATTATCTGGTTGATGTCCATTCTTTGAATTTTTTTTGTGTTCAAGAGAGTAAAATTTTAGTTGATTTCATGCTTCAGTGTCCTCGTATATGGTATTTTGGTCAATGTCAATGCATTGGTTCTTAGGGGAGTTCTGCGGATTTGGCTCTTTTTTGGGATTCAATAAAGATTGCTCCACTTTGGTGGATTTCCAGTCATTCTACTATTTCCATGGTTGCCACTTCCTTGGAAATTGGTGAGACCATTCTTGTAACATCCTGCTACGCAACCCTAAAGGGTAAGGCCAAAAGAGGACAAGATAATTTTTTTTGAACAAAAAGGATAACATACACAAAAAGTAGTTTACAATACAATATATTGACAACTTACATGGCCAAGCATGGCTGAACACAACCCAAAGGAGAGGACTAATCCACCCTTCAGAGAAAATCCAAACATGAAAAAACATAATAGCTCCAAAAACTTTGCTTCAGAACTTCTTGCTACGGAACCTCTGCTCCAGAACTTCCTGCTACGAAACCTATACTTTGGAACTTCCTGCTTTGGAACCTTTGCTCCAGAACCATCTTCTCTAGAACCTTCTACTCTGGAACTTCTGCTCTGGAACTTTCTACACTGCTCTGAAACTTTAGCAGCACTACTCTGAAACTTTCGCATTGCTCTGAAACTTTCTTCACTACTCTGGAACTTTAGCAACACTGCTCCGGAACATTCTGCACTACTCTAGAACTTTAGCAACACTGCTCTAGAACTTATGCACTACTCTGGAACTTCTACACTGTTCTGGAACTTCCTGCGTTGGTGCTCTGGAACTTCTTGCTGCTTTGGAACTTTGCAGCAATAACATAGAACAACAAAAAAAGGCGGTGATGCACTGAAACTTTTGCAGTAGCAACACAAAACGATAACAAAAGGTGGTGTTGCTCTAGAACTTTGCAGCCGCAACAAAAAACATTAACAAAAGGTGGCGTTGCTCTGGAACTTGAGCAGACTAAAGAATGAAGGAAATATACAACAAAAACTCTAATTTTTGCATGGAAAATATTAAAGAAAAAACCATAATGATCATCATAATACAAGCAAGTCTGATACAAACATCGGAACTCATAATCCAAATATAAACATCACATTTCTTCTCATTAATCTATATGATTACATTTTATATACATAAATAAAAGGGAATATCCATGAATAAGATACATCATCTGATAAGATAATTACAAAAGAGGGGATGCCTCCAACTGGTGCTCCAATAACCTATGCGTCGGTCCCCAATGGTCGTGCCTCCCTACCATGTGGACTCAAAAGAGGTCACCCCACCATGCTTGGAGGTAGTTATAAGGCCCAAGCAGAAAACAAGGCAAGAGTAACAAATTGCCAACACTCACATCAAACACAAAGCAACATAGAATACAAAGCATTGAAGCCAATATCACAACATGAGATGCTCATACAATGACATGTCGGGTGCTACTCATGACTACTAAGGTATGAGGCACAAGAGTATAGACCGAATGGAATTCCATTGTGTGTTATTGTTATCAATTCAAATTGCACCCTTGTTGAAGATGATGTTCAACACCTCAGTGTAACATGGGAAGACCTCTAATGCTATGGGTCACTTGTAGACAGAGGTCAACCTCCGGAGAAGGCCGACTTCCTTTATGGTGTCGCCTAAAACTACTGATCTTGTAAGGAAAATGGAGAAGGAGAATGCTTTAAAATTAAAGCTAAATCCTATGGTGATGCACCGAACTGATAAGAACAATGGGATACTCGATTTACACTTGAATACTGAAGATGGAGATGGGGCTGCACAACAAGATTCTATGGATTATGCATACAAACAAGTTCAACATGCACACACTTTAAAGAAGGAAAAACTGACTTTCAAAAATTAAAAGCTCATGTGCAATTGAGTAAACACAGTTTATAACCTACATAGTACCACTTTTGCAAAGAAAGGCATGCTAACGTGAAACAAAGCTATAAGGAAAATAAATATTTCACTAAGTAGCTTAATGAATCACTTTAAAATGCACAATACTTCACAAAAACCAGAAGGCAAAGAGTGAACCATCAATGGTAATCAAGGTGAATTTTATATAACATGTTCCAAAATGAGTTACAGAATTTGACTAATCTAAGAGAGGACTATAGAAGTCACAAACTTCAGAAAAGCATAAGGAGAACTCCTTTACAAAGAGGCAAAAATTCCTTATATACAAAAGAGATGTCAGCTCCTGCCTTAGGGTTTCTCAAAAATGAGTCAGCGCCTGGACATGTTGGCCCTAGAAGTGATTGAAATGCATTCAATGAGGCATTAAATGCGCATCCCCCCTCTATGTTAGTGAGAGATTGCTCCAGGGATGTCTTTAGATCTTTTACAGCCATTGTCATTAACTCACAACCTTCGAATCCACCATTAAGACCTCGTCAGAGCCGCTTTGAATGCTTTGCGGAAAGGTCATTAATGTCACTCCACCTTTACCATCTGATGCCCTAGCTGTCATCGTGACTCACGACCTCCTCTTCTTCAAGAAGCAGCATCAGATCCATCTGCTAGATTTAATCGCCATTACTTCACTGAGCCGACCCCCTTTGTGCACAACCTCGACAGTCAAAGCTTGCTCTGCAGAATCACATGTCGGTGAGACACTAATCGTGTCTCCCCGATGTGATTATACCCTCCTGCAATCATCAACATAACAAGTGACAGTTGGTGAGACATCATAGCAAGCTTCAGAAGTCATATCAATACCATCAAAATCCATCGACAAGACAATCAGCATTGGTCAGAAGTCACAGCGAGCTCCATCGAGTCACACCGATGCCATTTTCACTGGAAAATCCATCACTGTCGGCTAGAGATTACGTGTTCAGGAAGACCTCCTAGCGAGCCCCCTATCTCTCAGCGAGCCCATCTATGTCGGCAAGACTCTATCGGGTCGGTGAGACCTTATGGTGATCTTGGATCTTTCTCCCCGAGTTGGCTCTACTTCAGCAAGACCTTGTTTGGTCGGCGGGACATCTTCCCGAACCCACTTTTTGCCGAGCTCTCATCACTTCGGTGAAACATTCCCCTGTCAGCCAGACGTCATGGTGATGCAAATTATGTCGACGTGATCTTTCGCATTGGCGAGACCTCTGGGTGAACACAAACCACCACTCTGGGCTCAAACATCTCCTTTAGTGAGACATTATGTCAGCGGGACCCTATAGTGAGGTCTTCATTTTTTGGTGAAGGCACTCTTTTTTGTTGAGACCCTTCAAAACTAGCGGGGTCGGGGCCAAGATGGAACTGGAACTAGGATCGGGGTCGAAACGGGAACAAAAGAAAAACAAATGAATCCTAACGGAACCGGGATCGGGACCAAAATCCTCCCCTAAAACTTTCCTCAAGTTTCAGTTTCAGATTCCGACCCGGTCCCCGCCCCTGACAAAACTCAAAAGAAAAAGAGAAGGACAAGATGGAAGAAAGACAAATGGGAGAAAGAATCCCTCGACAAAAAACAAGGAACCAAGGAAAAACAAGACCAGCGGAAATGGGACAGGAGTCAGAACGGGGCAAAACCAAAGAGTTGGGGGAACCAGAACCAGAACCAAATTCGGACCTGAAACTTTCCTCAAGTTTCAAGTTCGGATTCCATTCTGATCCCACCCCCGAAAAACTCAAGGCACGAATGAAAAAGAAAAACACAAGGAAGATAAAAAAGGAGGAGACATCCCCCAAGCACCGGTAGTGAAAAAGTAGAGAAAAGAAGGGTGGGACCGGGATCGGAACCAGAATAGAAACAGGAACCGAAACTTTTGGAAAAGTTCCAAGTTCGGTTTCAGTCCTGATCCTGAGTCCGCCCCAAAACACAACAAAAAATGGAGAAAAGGTAAGGAGGGAGAAACAAAGGGAAAAAACCACCCCATGGTCAAACGCAAGGTCAAAGAAGAAAACGAGATGCACACAAGGTGGAACTAGAATCGGAACTGGAATAGAAACAGGAAACTAGAAATTTTGAAAAGTTCCAAGTTTGGTTCTGGTCTGGTTCCACCCCTGACAAAACAAAGGGAAAAAGGTACAAGGAAAACAAAAAGGGAAAGGGGAAAAACAAGGCAAAACAAAAAGGAGGACCCCCCAAGAAAAAATGAACATTTGTATGCTAGGCTCAACCCTCTTGGGAGCCACATTTAATCCACGTGCTGAATAAAAAACATTATTTTCCCCTTGATGCAAATGCTCCTTTAGTTGGCCTTCATGAACCCTCGAAAACATAGGTTACCCTGCCTAATTGAGCCCATAGGTGAAAATTGGGTAACATTTCTAGTGACCTTTGCTGGATGTTTGCCTACTAAACATGGAAACTAGTAGCCTAGGCTAATCCATTGGGCATGGAGTCAGTGGAAAAGCCTCAGAAATAGACCCAGGGCAACTTTGTACATGGCTATAACTCACTTGAGACTCAAGAATAGATCACTCGGAAACTTATTGAAAATGGGAAAATACATAAGGGAAAAACTATCTAACTGTGCTAAAACAACACTTAGGGAATTAAAAACTTGCAACTAAACCTACCCTACACTAACCAATATGAAATTGGTCAAACAAAACCATTCACTGGATGACTGAAATAACTGCCCTTTCTTCTCAATATGCAGTGAGTGGCATGTTTAAGGACAATTGAGTAAAAGTAAAAAATAGAAATTTTTTTACCAAGGTGATACACTGCCTCTCGAAAGAGGTGAATGAGTTCACTTACCTCACTAGATAGACCACACGAATTGTCAACCAAAGGAGGATAAGTGAGTTGAACATACTCTTGTTTGGTTGTCAGTGCATCTCTGATAGCTTGCTTTGTTGTACCTCCATGTGTAGGTATAGGATTGGTCCTTGGTGTTGTATTGGACTCTGTCTGAGCTAGGTACCTGATTGGATAGCCTCTAGTAAGGGAAAAGGTTGAACTTTCCTTGCTGGCCTCTTGTTGATCTCTAAAGACTTCATCTTTTCCTTGAGAAGATGCTAATTGGAGGTAATATGCAGGTTGTTCATTGGCTACTACAGTTTGATCTTCTTGAAAGATTCAACCATTATTGCCTATAGGGGAATCAGCTATTCTTTCTTTCAGCTCTGCAACGAAAAAGAAGTTATGCTTCCTTGCATCATGTATAATAGTCTCTAAAAAGAAATCACTAATGTTTCTGATGGTTGGATCTTCTTGTCTAAGGAGCTAATATCCCTATTGGATAACTAAAAACAAATCGTCAAACTGTTGCTCCTTATGCTCTTCGCTCATGATAGAATACACCTCCTCCTCAACAAAGTGGGGCAGCTCATCAAATAAGTTCATAGGCCGCAAGGCATTATCATCTACAACCTTTCCAATAGTCTCACTGACTTGAATGGGTTGATCACATGCTTCCCCTCCATATGATACTAGCTCATCATCTATGTTAGAACAAAAAGCCTCTATGATGTCATCTAACTCATAATTTGCATTGAATCTAGATGAGTTTTATCATTTAGTTTCCCCATACCAGGCATAGATGCTATCATGCATGTGAAATCTGTATCTTCATCAAAAAATTAAGGAAGTTCATCGAACAAGTCAGCAATATTCTCTGGCTGTAACAAATCAATCGGTAAATTAGGAACCTGCATGCTCTCTTGAAGAAAAGTATCCAGTTCAATTTTAGGCTTTCCTTCCAAGTCTGATGCTCCATTGTCTTGCTGACTGTCATCAATCGACAACTACCCAAATTGCATGATGTCTTCTAGTTGTTCTGAAACTGTAGCCTCGCAAGTGCTTTCCATTTGAGGAAGATCCTCAATTAGCTTTGAGCTTTGAGAAGAAGCAATCTGCTTGAAGCTTGGAACTGAAAACACGTGCTCCTTCAACTTAGTAATTTCATCATAGCTGTCCATGCTAGATTCACCCTGTCTGAAACTTGGAATTTTGTACTTTGAGGCCCCCTCCTTCACAGGTAATTGGGGTTCTATCCTATGAGCTTGTGCAAGCAAGTGTTTCATCTGCTCATCCTTAGCTACAACCCTCTACTCTTTGAAACTCCCTTCAAGCTGCCTCTTTTGAAACTCCTCCATTAGTTGGTGTTGATAATTTGAGTAAGCTTGAGTATTCTGCACCTAAGCAAACAAGAACTTCATTTGTCCTTCCTTAGCATCTATTTCCTGTTCAAGGTCTTCCTCGAACTGGATTCTTTCTACCACTCTTTCTTGATCATAAAAGTAGACTTGTTCAACCATTTCTTGCTATTGCATAATGGTACCTTTTTGCACCTTGATATCAACAAACATGCTAGATAGGTAGGCAAGCACCCTACTAATATCATTAATCTCCATACTGTGAAGACCTTGACTTAGATCCCACAACATATGGTCAATCTGTTGGAGCAGGTCCAATATTTTTTGGTATGGATGTCTTTGAGGCTGATTATATAAATAATCATACTGATTAACATCAGAAACCTCCTCTTGGGGTTGATTTTGATCAAATATGGATTGAAACCAAGGCTAAACTGGAGTGGGAGGGTGGGAAACATGATGAAAATGTTGATTAGTTGTTGCTGCAAGAGAAAATGAGCTAAAACAAACATTAGGGTTGGTCAAATGTGAGTGATAAGGTGTAGGAGCAACATACTCCTGATGTGGAGGGTAATAGCAAGCATTTTCACGAAAATTGGACATCTTTTCATTGAAAGAGCTAGAAACTCAGAAATAACAGATTCTTTTGAGACATACCAACACTTGTGCCTGTGAAACCAAAAGATTTGAGCTCGGAGTCGCCAGGTATGTAAAGAAAATGCCTCCAAAAGGATGAAACCACTACTGCACACACCAAACAGCAACACTAAAATGCATAAACATGAACTGAGAAGCAGTTCATGGTCCCACCGGGCGTGCCAAACTGTTATCACCTAAAATTGCACCCTTGTTGAACCTGATGTTCAACACCTCAATGTAACATGGGAAGACCTCTAAAGTTGTGGGTCACTTGTAGACAGAGGTCAACCTCTGGAGAAGGTCGGCTTCCTTTATGGTGTCACCTAAAACTACTGATCTTGTAAGGAAAAGGGAGAAGGAGAATGCTTTAAAATTAAAACTAAATCCTATGGTGATGCACCGAACTGATAAGAACAATGGGATAATCAATTTACACTTGAATACTGATGATGGAGATGGGGCTGCACAACAAGATTCTGTGGATTATGCATACAAACAGGTTCGACATGCACACACTTTCAAGAAGGAAAAATAGACTTTCACAAATTAAAAGCTTATGTGCAATTGAGTAAACATAGTTTATAACCTACATAGTACCACTTTTGCAAAGAAAGGCATGCTAACGTGAAACAAAGCTATAAGGAAAAGAAAGATTTCACTAAGTAGCTTAATGAATCACTTAAAAATGCACAATACTTCACAAGAACCAGAAGGCAAAGAGTGAACCATCAATGGTAATCAAGGTGAATTTTATATAACATGTTCGAAAATGAGTTACAGAATTATGCTAATTTGAAAGAGGACTGTAGAAGTCACAGACTTTAGAAAAGCATAAGGAGAACTCCTTTACAAAGAGGCACACCTTAGTGTAACATGGGAAGACCTCTAAAGCTGTGGGTCACTTGTAGACAGAGGTCAACCTCTGGAGAAGGCCTTTGAGCCTGGAGTGGTGGTTTGTGTTCGCCCAGAGGTCTCACTGATGCGAAAGATCACGCCGACATAATTTGCATCACCATGAGGTCTAGCCGATAGGGGAATGTTTCGCCGAAGTGATGAGAGCTCGGCAAAAAGTGGGTTTGGGAAGGGGTGATCCCATAATAGTGGTTTACAATTTTTGACCAAACTAGACACTGCAATTATTATTTTTAACTAAATCTTCACATTCGGGCACGTATAGCGGCTAAACTATGAGGAATTTGAAGATGGTGCAAACTAGAGTCTCATCAAATTTTGTCTGTAGATTCTAAAAATATTTTTCAAAATTTTTGGAATCAAATTGCACTTCTTTTTCCATCTCCCACGAAAATAGATTTTTTGAGAAAACAACATTTTTAAAAGTGGCCTTTAGTATAGCAACTTTTTTCCATGAAGGATAAAATTATAATTCTTTCAAATTTAGATTTGTAACTCTGATATCTAGTGCTTCCACTTGGTTAGATAGTTTTTATTGAATATTTTTTCCTTAATCAAGTTTCAAAGTCAAACAAATTACAATTCAGACACAGCGCGACAGTATAACACGTAACTTTTTTTGTATATGTCAAAATTTAGTTTAATTTTTTTGTTGGATCAAGAACTTCAATATCTGGTGCACTCATATTTTTCAAAAAAAATTTGTGATAATCTTCTATTTTTCCACATGTGAAGAACAAAGAAATTCATTTTCGATGAAAAACCTTTGTTTAATAAAACTTAAAAAATAAATACATAACAAAACCAAAACATATTAAAATTATATTCATTGGATAGCTTGTTCTGAGGAATACCATAATAATTTTAAATAAATTTTAAACGAATTCATTTGATCCCCAAAAATCTAAATCAAAAGTGATTTTTCATCAGCATTTTGATAGGTGTAAAGGAGACGCATTTATAGGTATGGTTTAAAACTAGCGGGGTTTTATCAAAGGGGGTTTGATCTAAGGTGATTTGATCAAACACTCTGCAATTGGAATCCTTAAAATGGAACTTTTTAAGGCTTAAATCATTATATTTTCTAAAAATATGTGATTTCAGCTAAAATTCGTTCCTCTCAGGAATTGTAAACCACTATTATGACAACACCCGAAGATGTCCTACCGACCAAACAAGGTCTTGCCGAAGTAGAGCTAGCTTGAGGAGAAAGATCCAATATCACCATAAGGTCTCACCGACTCGGTAGAGTCTTGCCGACATAGATGGGATCGCCGAGAGATAGGGGGCTCGCTAGGAGGTCCTCCTGAACACGTAGTCTTTGGCCAATAGCGATGGATTTTCCAGTGAAAATGCCATCGGTGTGACTCGATGGAGCTCACTGTGACTTCTGACCGATGCTGATTGTCTTGCCAATGGGTTTTGATGGTATCAATATGACTTATGAAGCTCGCTATGATGTCTCACTGACTGTCACATGTTATGCCAATGATTGCAAGAGGGTATAACCACATCGGGGAGACACGATTAGTGTCTCGCTGACATACGATTCTGTAGAGCAACCTTTGACCGTCAAGGTTGTGTGTGGAGGGGGTCAGCTCAGTGAAGTAATGGTGCTTGAATCTAGCAGATGGATCTGATGCTGCTTCTCAAAGAAGAGGAGGTCGTGAGTCATGATGATAGCTAGGGCGTCAGATGGTAAAGGTGGAGCAACATTAATGACCTTGCCGCAAAGCATTCAAAGCGGCTCTGACGAGGTCTTAATGACGGATTCGAAGGTCGTGAGTTAATGACAACGGTTGTAAAAGATCTAAAAACATCCCTGGAGCGATCTCTCACCAACATAGAGGGGGGATGCGCATTTGATGCCTCATTGACTACATTTCAAGCACTTCTAGGGCCAACGTGTCCAGGCACCGACTCATTTTTGAGAAACCCTAAGGTAGGCGCCGACATCTCTTTTGTATATAAGGCATTTTTTCCTCTTTGTAAAGGAGTTCTCCTTATGCTTTTCTGAAGTCTGTGACTTCTACAGTCCTCTCTCAGATTAGCAGAATTCTATAACTCATTTTGGAACATGTTATATAAAATTCACCTTGATTACCATTGATGGTTCACTCTTTGCCTTATGGTTCTTGTGAAGTATTGTGCATTTTTAAGTGATTCATTAAGCTACTTAGTGAAATCTTTCTTTTCCTTATAGTTTTGTTTCACGTTAGCATGCATTTCTTTGCAAAAGTGGTACTATGTAGGTTATAAAATGTGTTTACTCAATTGCACATAAGCTTTTAATTTTTGAAAGTTTGTTTTTCCTTCTTGAAAGTCTTTGCATGTCGAACCTATTTGTATGCATAATCCACAGAATCTTGTTGTGTAGCCCCATCTCCATCATTAGTATTCAAGTGTAAATCGAGTATCCCATTGTTCTTATCAATTCAGTGCATCACCATAGGATTTAGTTTTAATTTTAAAGCATTCTCCTTCTCCCTTTTCCTTACAAGATCAGTAGTTTTAGGTGACACCACAAAGGAAGTCGGCCTTCTCCGGAGGTTGACCTCTGTCTACAAGTGACCCACAGCTTTAGAGGTCTTCCCATGTTACACTGAGGTGTTGAACATCAGCTTCAACAAGGGTGGAATTTTAGGTGATAACAGTTCTCAAAGGGATGGCACCACAAAAAACTAGATACACCTCTCATACAGACGAGGAGACTCAACCATGCCTGTATCAACACCTTGTAGAGAGATAACTCAATGCCCTGCAGACGGATAGGTCTTCTCGTTTAACCAAATGAGGAATCCATAGCAACATGAAACAAAAGGAAAGGCCACAAATTTCTATCATAGAAACCATTTAAAATAGCCAAGCTAATATTGTTGTACAAAGACATTTAATAGTAGAAATTCAACATGAAAAGGAGGCATAAAATTACATAAAAATTCAAATTGCCTGGATTAAAATTCTAAGCCCGGCCCAGTTTATATTTTGAAATTTCAAATTGGAATCCACCTTTAATTTTCAATTTTATGACCCAAAATAAGGTGTTGTACTGAAAAATGCCATTTAATGCATGGCTAGGCAAAAAAAACATGGAAAATAAAAGTGCTCGGATTAAAAATCGGACAATGACCCAGTTCGTATTTCTATGTTTATACATGGAATCCAATTTTATTTTTCACTTTTAGAATGTGGGAGAGGAGCAGTAATGAAAAAACATCATTTTGATAAAGTAGGCATAAATTTGGGCAAAAATGAAAGTGCCCAGAACTAAAATCTGCTAAAGACCCAGTTGATATCTTGACATTTCAACATGAAATAAACCCTTAAAATTCATTTTTAGCAAGGGGATAATGAGCAACAAAGAAAAAACATGTTTTTATGAATTGGGCAAAAATGAAGAACATGAAAGAAACCCACAAATCATACTTTTTTAACAACCCATTTCATATTTGTTGGAAATGAACAAAAATATGCAATACCAAATAATACAAGGCATCAAATTGAATCTAAAACAACCATCATTCAAACCCCAAGCAAGACAAAATGAAATAGAGGAGTTCCTCCAAATTTCATAACATATAAAAAAAATATCCCAGATTAGAAAAATATCAGTGATATAAGACTAAAGAGTAACAAAAAAATACCTTAATTTGCTCCAAAACAAAATGAGAGAATGCTCTAACTGGAAAGCATAGCTAGGTTCCAAACTGGGACAATAGGGATGAAATGGCATGCTAAAACCAACAACAAAATGCCCACAAATTTCCTCTCCACATTTCTTCCCAAACTCTATGGCCCAATTCCTGGGGTTTTCTCTTCTCCTTTCCCAAAATAGAAAATTTCCTCCATTTTATATTTTCTTCTCTAAAAAGATAACTCTTCCCCCCAAGACAAAATGAATAAAATTCCCTTTTACCAAACACAAGGTTGCCCCTTTATATATATTCTCCCCAAAATAATGAAATAAAATAAGGCATTTAAATAAACAAGCTATTAAAGCTCCCAAAAACCATTAATTAAAATCACAAAATGCAACATTAAAATGCACATGGCTCCCCCAAAAGGATTAGTAAATATTTAAATAAAATATTTAAAATCTCAAGAAAATAACAATTCAAATCCCCAAATCATTAACCACCATAAAATACCATATTTAAAAATACGTGAAGATTTCAATAGAACCACATCAAAACACCAACAATACAAATTAAATATATATATCCACATAACAAATTCATGGGAACCAAGACAAAATACCTTAGCAAGACATACTAGTGAACCACATACAACAGAAAGGTGCACCAGAACATATGACTGAAAGGTGCTCCGGACGTTACCATTAGGTAACCGGATGGTAAGACATCAATAAGGAAAACATTGCCCTAACAGGGTACAGTGAGCTAGGATAGGGGAAATTTGGCATGTGACTACCTCCATTAACCACCATCAGGGAAGGTACGCTCAGACCTATGAAGCCAAGTGGAGTCAATACCTGGTACCTGTAACATACACATCGCATATACAAATGTACATAGTCAAAGCACATACTCCATCTTGACTATAGTTAGCTAGCATATATATCAATTAATTGCATCATCATAGCTAATCATAATAACCTTTCACTAAATCAACAATATCTAACCTCATTATAATAACATTTAAAAGCTAGAATATCAAATCAAAATCAAAATACTATCTTACCAACCTAGTTTTAGAGAGGTGTTACATCCTCCCTCCCTAAGATTTGACTTAATCCTGGAAGTCATGTAAACTCAATATGCAGCCATGTCACACATTAGTACTCAAAATATAATAATCAACATTAAAGGATTGTACTTCATCCCAAAGATGAGAAATTTAATATACATCATTCATCACTAAACGAAAAAGAAAGGACACCCTTCAAAATTCACCTTTCGAAGAATCACTATCAATATGTTGAAATATACTTTACTCAACGTCTCAACATGAAACAAAATAACATGATTAATTTTTCTAACATCACATGTGCCACAACTCTCAAAATAAGCATTTAATTTAAACATCCACATTCATTCAAGAATAGGTTAAGAGACACATTGATTTCCACTAATAATATAGTAAAGAAGATGCATAAGCACTCAATTCTTTCCAAACCACCATAATTTGCAACAATGTTTGTTTTCCACACATTTCAATTCTCACACATTAGAACATATTTGGCATCATTTTCAACCAAAATATAACAATTTACGCTTTCTACAACACAATAAACCAACTTTTGAACTTTTCATTTTCAACCATATCCAAGATGAAACATGCATTTATACATACATACATACTTACATCACTGGGAAACACATCACAAGGCTACACAAGGGTCCATCTAGACACTGGTAAGTAACATACTAATCCATTATACATAATCCATGAGCCAAGAGCCAATATCCATCTCACATAATCCATACCTCGCACTCAATGGTTTGATGATGTTAGGCCACACACACACAGTGAGACCATCCAAACAAGACCACAATGACCTATCTCTTATTGAATAAGGCGGTTAGCCTCCAAGAGATAGTCATCACACATAGGTGGGTAGTGGGTCCTAGCTATGTAATAGCCTCACATACCCCCATCCTCAAAGTTCCCTACGTCTACTTCCTCGTATACACTCAATCGAGTCTAGCTCTCCAATTCTTGATGAAGAATCACATTACAACACAAGACCGACATTTGAAAGAAACAAATAGAAAATTAGTTTAGCCACCCAAGATCATAAATAAATATCAAATAAAGATTCAATTGCATCAATAAAGCAAGAAATGCGTGCAATTTCAACACTAAATCATATGTAACCACAAGGGTTACATGAAAATAAGATCACAAGGTGTGGCTAAACCATCACAAACAAGATAAATAAAAATTTTCCGGTCCTCACAATCAAAGTGAAAGTCATCAATAACCAAAAGAAGATTCACAATCTTTGAAATGGCACAGTACATAACTATGTGACTAAACTAGCCACCAAACAAGGAAGGAGGTAATAACGTATGACTATCGCAATAGCCCCTCATGTGTGGTAGAGTGAACACACCAAACACATGGCATGAGGTGTACTAGGCTACACCCCACATCACGTCGTCACACGACATGGACTCGCCAAGTGGCCCACGCACTACTTGGCTATCCACATGGAATGTGCACCTCGGCCACATCCTGCATCACATCTCAGTGCAGCATGGTCATATGCCAGCCAGAGAAGGCATGTATTGGTCGTATGCCGCATGGCAGTGTGTCTGTGGCTCCGTGAAAGTAGGCACACGCAGAACACACCCCGCATAGTGATACCTCATGGTAAGGGCACATGCAAGTACTCACCATAGACAAAGGTATACATGGCTAGGACAAACCCATATGCCAACCGACCCAAACACTTTCCAGAGCAAACATGGGTGTCCCTCTACAAGTGTACGAGGCCGCATCACACTCATCACACAAGTAAGCTACCATAACACAATCTCATAGTGCACCTTCATGCGTCTAAGCACGTGGCATCATCACCAACACTATGTCGAAACATCAGTATGGTGTGGTATCATATCTATGGAATCATGGTAGAACACGTGCAGATCTGGAATAAATAGTGCATATATGAGTATATAAATATGGGGCTACTCGAGTCTCACCTCTCATGTGGACAAGGTTGACTCACTAATGTCAGCTCAATGTCCCTACGAATGGCCAGGAAATACTAACAAACCAATGTTGTTGTGCACAATACTATGGGGATTAGGCTAGCACATATGGACCAAGTACCTTGATCCATCATAAGGGGAAGTAGTGAGTACTTTCCTTGGGATCGGTTGAGCTGAGAACGCTCTGCGCTACAACATGTGTACACTGCACACTCCACCCAAGGAACTTTGTGGCTGCTACTACCCCATCATAGACTGAGGGACTAGAGAACCAAAAGAAGAGATTCTATGAAACTAACTTTTGGTTACTCTTAATATATATAAAAATTTCAACCACATGTGGGTTGGCCCTCAATCAAGTACAAACATACAAGCACACATAATGGTATGGTTAATCCCACACCCCAAATACAACATATCCTCCATGAATGGGTACACAGTCTCACCATCCCATGGGAACACAAAGCAAGTACAGGGTATTCACAACACTCAACATGTGCACTAACACAAAATGTTCACATAACAGGGAGTACCCTTTTCAATTTCCTCTTACCAACATAAAGCCATTATCCACCTCTAATTATGCAAGATCAATACAATTTTCCAAGAACATGTACCCCCAACATCCATACAATACATCATAGTGCTACATGGAGTAAATAAACAATTCCATAATATCTCTCACATTTGCATTCACTATTATAAGTGGTAAATCACCTTACTACACACATATGTTATCCACATTTATTTCCCACACATAGTGCAATATCATTACAATGTTTACTCCAGACAAGGTATGCATCATTATCACTTCACATTCATTTAACATTTTGCATTTTGAATCTTGGTACAATAATTTAACATCTACATGATTTCATAAGACTTAATAATAAAGTTGGGGACTATAGGCCTCACCAACAAGATGCACCTATCATGCAATTATCATTAACATGCCAATGGTTTCACTATTCCCTTTTTCTTTTCTCTAAACTTTACTTAATATAGAACAATTTTCTATTCATATTCATACATGTTCCATGATTATGAATGCAACTTGGGCACTTAGGTCCTTTACCCAAGGTTTGATCTAATAAAACAAACCTTCATGAATGCATAAACATTTTCTCATAAGAGGCAACCATACAATGGATTTCAATACACCACACACTCAAAGATAAGAATCTTTGCTAAACCAATAAAAAGAGAGGAGAGAGATTTACATTTCTAACATAGGCACGAATGCAAACATGGTTTCATCATCACACAATCACTTTATCACAAACACATCAATCATATGAGAGCATACATTAATCTCTATGAACTAACAACATGATCATTCCTTTTTTATCACCATATTTATAGTCTCAATACAATATTACATGAAAAAATAACTTCAAAACCACATAGGTTCAATCAAGCAATCATTTGCACAATGAGCTAAAACACAAGAATTCATGCACCAAAAACATTGCATAGAGAAGAAAAACAAAAAGACTTAGGAAGAGAATATAAACAAATGGAACTTCTTGGAACCCTCAAGGTCAAACAAACCTTCCCACAACAAAGAAACCAAGCAAGGGTAATTTTAGGTAACACATGTCACCTGCAATCCACCAACAAGCTAAGGTCCAACATGCCCACCCACAACACAGGATATAGGGAAGTAATCAATTTCGACCTCAGGAGACTCTCAACCAAGGGAATCACTCCAATCTTGTAGGGTAAGGCAAGACCTAGGAGGCATCCTTCCTCCACAACACAAGCCAAGGTTGGGAAACTCAATCCTCTAAAAAGCTAAACCAAGGAACTCAAAGCAAGAGGTCCCATGACTATCTCGCCATAACAAGCACTTGGAACACACACACATCAAGCACACTATAACCACATCGGCTACAACTACTCTCAAGGACCGCTCAAGGGTCACAACAGTTTAAACAATGAAAGAGCCACACAACAAGAAGGAGACCGATTGGAATACATTCCTCGGTAGGCTCGAGGATCTAACTAACCCTCACAAAACATTCCTCAACAGGGTATGCAAGGGGTGGGAAACAACAACACTTGTTGTCTTCCACCACACACAACACACCAAGTTGGTATCAACCATAAGCAAGGATCCTAATACTGCAACATGGGTTCCACCTCTAACTTTTCCCTTGTCTCTGCCCTTAGGGGCATCCTAAAGGAAACAAGGAAAACATTAAAATAGATCATCACAAGGACGGTCTATACACCATATTGAGGTATGAAGGCTAATCAATCATGACAATGAAAACAATATAACAATCTCATGCCACACACGCCAAACACAACATAACATAAAAGGCTCAAGTACACCAGAGCTCCCATTGTGTGAACATGGGCTCTCATACTAGATGTAACATCCCGCTACACAACCCCGAAGGGTAAGAGCCAAAAGAGGACAAGATAATTTTTTTTTTAACAAAAAGGATAACATACACAAAAGTAGTTTACAATACAATATATTGACAACTTACATGGCCAAGCATGGCCGAACACAACCCAAAGGAGAGGACTAATCCACCCTTCAGAGAAAATCCAAACAGGAACAAACATAATAGCTCCATAAACTTTGCTTCAGAACTTCCTACTATGGAACCTCTGCTCTGGAACTTCCTGCTCTAGAACCATCTACTCGGAACCTTCTGCTCGAGAACTTTTGCTCTGGAACTTTCTGCACTACTCTGGAACTTTAGTAGCACTGCTCCAGAACTTTCTGCACTACTCTAGAACTTTAGCAACACTACTCTGGAACTTTCTGCACTGCTCCAAAACTTTAGCAACACTGCTCCGAAACTTTTTGCACTGCTCTAGAACTTTAGCAACACTACTCTGGAACTTTCTGCATTGCTCCGCAACTTTAACAGCACTGCTCTGGAACTTTAACAACACTACTTTGGAACTTTAGCAGCGCAACTCTGAAACTTTTGCACTGCCCCGGAACTTCCTGCTTCTCTGGAACTTTGCAACAGTAACACAGAACAACAACAAAAGGCGGCGATGCGCCGAAACTTTTGCAGCAGCAACACAAAACAATAACAAAAGGCGGTGTTGCTCCAGAACTTTGGAGCCGCAACAGAGAACATTAACAAAAGGTGGTGTTGCTATAGAACTTGAGCAAACTAAAGAATGAAGGAAATATACAACCAAAACTTTATTTTTTGCATGGAAAATATTGAAGAAAAATCCATAATGATCATCATAATACAAGCAAGTCCAATACCAACATCAAAACTTGTAATCCAAATATAAACATCACATTTATTCTCATTAATCTATATGATTACATTTTCACTCTCAGTGAGTACCATATACATAAAGGAATATACATAAATAAAAGGGCATAGCCATGAATAAAATACATCATCTGATAAGATAATTATAGAAGAGGGGACGCCTCCAACTGGTGCTCCAATAACCTATACGCCGGTCCGCAATGGCGGTGGCAATGCCTCCCTACCATGTGGACTCAAAAGAGGCCACCCCACCGTGCTCAGAGGTAGTTACAAGGCCCAAGTAGAAAACAAGGCAAGGGTAACAAATGGCCAACACTCACATCAGACAAAGAGCAACATAGAATACAAAGCATTGAAGCCAATATCACAACATGAGATGCTCATACAATGACATGTCGGGTGCTACTCATGACTACTAAAGTATGAGGCACAAGATTGTAGACTAGAAGGAATGCCATTGTGTGTGCTAAAAGGGATGGCACCACACAAAACTAGGTACACCTCTCATACAAACGAGGAGACTCAATCATGCCCGTATCAATGCCCTGCAGACGAATAACTCAATGCCCTGCAGACAAATAAGCTTTCTCGTTTAACCAAATGAGGAATCCATAGAAACATGAAACAAAAAGAAATGCCACAACTTTCTATTATAGAAACCATTTAAAACAACCAAGCTAATATTGTTGTACAAAGACATATTTAACAGCAAAAATTCAACATGAAAAGGAGGCATAAATTACATAAAAATTCAAAGTGCCCAGATTAAAATTATAAGCCCGGACCAGTTCATATTTTGACATTCCAAATTGGAATCCACCTTTAATTTTCAATTTTATGACCCAAAATAAGGTGTTGTACTGAAAAATGCCATTTAATGCATGGTTGGGCAAAAAAAACATGGAAAATAAAATTGACCAGATTAAAAATCAGACAATGACCCAATTCGTATTTCTACGTTTCTACATGGAATCCAAAATTTTTTTCACTTTTAACATACGGGAGAGGAGCAACAATGAAAAAACGTCATTTTGACAAGTAGGCATGAATTTGGGAAAAAATGAAAGTGCTCAGAACTAAAATCTGCCAAAGACCCAGTTGAGATCTTGGCATTTCAACATGAAATCCACCCTTAAAATTCATTTTTAGCAAGGGGATAATGAGAAACAAAGAAAAAACACATTTTTACGAATTGGGCAAAAATGAAGAACATGAAAGAAACCCACAAATCATACTTTTTTAACAACCCATTTCATATTTGTTGGAAATGAACAAAAATATGTAATACCAAATAATACAGGGCATCAAATTGAATCTAAAACAACCATCATTCAAACCCCAAGCAAAACATAATGAAATAGAAGAGTTCCTCCAATTTTCATAACATATAAAAAAATATCCCAGATCAGAAAAATATCAGCCATACAAGATTGAAGAGTAACAGAAAAATACCTTAATTTGCTCCAAAACAAAATGAGAGAATGCTCTAACTGGAAAGCATAGTTGGGTTCCAAACTGGGACAATAGGGATGAAATGGCATGCTGAAACCAACAACAAAATTCCCACAAATTTCCTCTCCACATTTCTTCCCAAACTTTACTGCCCAATTCCTGGGGTTTTCTCTTCTCCTTTCCCAAAATAGAAAATTTCCTCCATTTTATATTTTCTTCTCTAAAAAGATAACTCTTCCCCCCCAAAAAAAATGAATAAAATTCCCTTTTACCAAAGACAAGGCTGCCCTTTATATATTTTCTCCCCAAAACAATAAAATAAAATAAGGCATTTAAATAAGCAAGCAATTAAAGCTCCCAAAAACCATTAATTAAAATCATAAAATGCAAGATTAAAATGGACATGGCTCCCACAAAAGGATTAGTAAATATTTAAAATCTCAGGAAAATAACAATTCAAATCCCCAAATCATTAACCACCATAAAATACCATATTTAAAAATACGTGAAGATGCCAATGGAACCACATCAAAACATCGACAATCCAAATTAAATATATATATCCACATAATATATTCACGGGAACCAAGAAAAAATACCTCAGCAAGACATACTGGTGAACAACATACAACAGAAAGGTGCGCCAGAACATACAGCTGAAAGGTGCTCCAGACGTTACTGTTAGGTAACCGAACGGTAAGACATCAATAAGGAAAACACTTCCATAATAGGGTACAGTTAGCTAGGATAGGGGAAATTTTGCTTGTGACTACCTCCACTAACCACCATCGGGGAAGGTACACTCAGACCTGTGAAGCCAGGTGGAGTCGATACCTAGTACATGTAACATACACATCGCATATACATATATACATAGTCAAAGCACATACTCCATCCTAACTGTAGTTAGCTACCATATATATCAATTAATTGCATCATCATAGCTAATCATAATAACCTTTCACTAAATCAACAATATCTAACCTCATTATAATAACATTTAACAGTTAGAATATTAAATCAAAATGAAAATTATTTCTTACCAGCCTGGTTTTAGAGATGTGTTACCATTCTGGTTACTAATTTTTATGCCTCGATTGATATTCATGGAAAAATCTAGCTTTGGGCTCATATAAAGTATGTGAGATCATCTGCTCCATATCTTCCTTAGATCTTAGTTAGTGATTTTAATTTTTGTATTTAGCTTGGAGGAGAAAAGAGGTGGGCTTCCTTGACTTGGGCCTACTTTTGATCTTTTTCAGGAGAATGTGGATTTTCTTGCTTTAATTGATGTTAATCCTTCTAATGGGATTTTCACTTGGAATAATAGACAAAGTGGAGAGGAAGCGATCTTTGAAAGATTGGATAGATTTATTGTTTCTTGTTTTTCAATGGGAGGTAGATTGGTTACTGGTTTTGAGATTCTTGATTGGAGGGGTTTTGATCATTGGCCAATTAAACTTTCAATAACCTATTTTACAGCTCCCAAGAATCCTCCCTTTAAGTTTCAGCTTGTGTAGCTTCAGGAGTCTTCTTTGCATGATCTTATGACCTAGTGGTGGTAGGATGGAATCCTTTCTTATGGTACATCTATGTACACCTTTGTGAAGAAACTTTAGTATGTTAAATTTCACCTTAAGAGATGGAATAGGATGAGTTTTGGCAATTTTAAGGTAATGAAGAGGAATGCCCAGGCACGCCTTGATGTGATTACTATCTAAATTCAATATTTAGGTTTCTTAGATGCTTTGGGTCAAGCAGAATCCCAAGCTATGAGAGTTGTGAAGGAGTGGTAGCTTCGGGAGGAGATTTTTTGGAAGCGAAAGGCTCAGATTGATTGGCTTTAGGAAGGGGATAGGAATACTACTTTCTTCCATCATTCTATGCAAACTTGTCACAATAGAAGTTGTATCTCCTCTTTGGTTAATGTCGATGGGATCCACATTTCTTCATTGCAGGAATTGTCTTGTGAGGCTAAATAGTTTTATTTTTCTCTTTTTTCTAAGGATTTATCCTTAAAGCAAAAGATTTTGGCTCTTTACTTGCTTTCTAGCTCTTTTAGGGTTTTTCACCTAAAAGAAGAAAGAGTGGTCCAAAATGCATGGGGTTTCATTCAATATTAATGTAAGGATGGATGGGAAATGGATGTGAAGTGTATGTAGGTGTGTTGGAATGCTTACAAATGCAAATAAATGGATGTAAACTAATCTAATGCAAGATGCTGGAAAACACAGTGTTGATTGCAAATATGAACTAGAAACCTAAATAAATGAAGATACAAATGACTAAGACTGAACAAAGTGCACTTGGATAAATATTCATGTTGTTGGAAGATTCTAGAATCTTTCTTAAGTCACTGTTTATGCCCACTGGGACTAATTCGCCACAGATGGCGAATCAATCCTAGTTTTGGTGAAAACTTCCAGAAACAAGTTTCTAACTACCAAGAATTAAACTCTAAGAAAATTAGTTTTCAGGCCTACAAGTAGGACTAATTCGCCATGCTTGGAAAATCAGTCCTCTTGTAGGAATCTGCAAAGTTAGGACTTGATTCTATAGGTCTATATCTACACTTCGGTCTTCTATAGGTGTTCGCTTTAGAAATTGTCAGAATTGGGTCTAAAAATGACTTTTTCTTGATTCTTTGACTTGAATGGTGAGGAGATGACTTGAATGACTTTTTAACTTGATTTTCAATTATTTCCAAGCTTCCAAGAGACCTAAATTTGCATACAAACAAGACAAAAGAGAGATATGTCAAATGTTAGGGCATGGGGGTTTTCCTAAGTCAAACCTCATTTCGATAATTAAACCAAAATGATGTAAGAAATGAATGAAACATGAAACAATGGAGTTTATTACCTTTCCATGATGATTGATCTCAATTAGCATAACATGAAGATTCAACCCTTGAATGCTTTAGAAAGCTAACTTGATGACTTCTAATGAACAAACCCTAGCTTGCTTGACTTGGATGAGAAGATAGATGATGAATTAATGATGAGAGATATAAGAATGAGTTGTTGTTATGTAAAATAAGGATAAAAACACTTATTTATAGACAATTGTGCCTTAGTACCCAATAATACCTCATCACAGGCTGACATGAAGTGAAATTAAACTTTAAATTTCACTTTTTCCCGCTCAAGGGTCAAAATTGGGGCTAGATGGGACTCATTTGCCACACATGGTGTATGGGTCCCACATGGATGGGATGGATTCACCATGCATGGAGAATGGGTCCCACAAGGGCCATTCCAACACCTAAGAAGCCAAGGAATTAGGAAATAAGGTTTAAATTGCAACTTTGTCAGGTATTTGATCAATCAAAGCCTCGAGATGCACAATATGGGTCAATAGGGGATTATTAATGATGATGTAAATGTCAAATAGGGCTTGGGACATAGAAATCAATGTGAAAGTGTGATTAATTACACTTTACAACACTAAAATTAGGTCCACATATCCTAGAAGGGTGCAAAAACCAATGTGACTGTACAAGACACATTACAACACTAGTTTATCATTAAATTTATCTTACAAGCCTACTAAATTGATGTGATAATGTTATTAAACATATTTTATAATGTTGAATTAGGAAGAAATAGGTTAATTAAGTCTAGAAAATTGTGAAAGTCCTTTACAAGACTCTACAACACCTTTATAAGACATCAATAAACACATTTTATTCAGTGTGCAAGGGTCCAAGACTTAGTGTGGATGCAAAAAATACCTCACAACACTAGATTAAGGCCTCATTAAGTCCAATTAATCTCATGTCAAGCAAAGGGCACTTTTTTCTATGGCACAGTCTCTATAGAAGATGAGGATAATTTGCTATGTGCTTCCATTCCCTTCTTGATCTCCAAGGAGATGAATGATTTCCTCATTCACCCAATTTCTTTTCTGAATTGGAAGAGGTTGTTTTTGGGATGAATAAAGGTAAATCCCTTGGTCTGGATGGTTTTCTTGTTGATTTTTTTCAAGAATTTTGGGATATTATAAGTTTGTATTTGTTGGAGGCTTCCTAGGAATCTCTTTGTAGTAAGCAGATGCTTCATTCCTTGAACTCTACTTTTCTAGCTCTCATTCCAAAAAAGGAAGGTGTGGATCGGCTCAAATTATTTCAACCTATTGCTCTCTATAATGTGGTGTACAATTTTTTTTACTAAATTGATTGCAGAGAGGCTCAACATTTTTCTTCCTTTTGTAATCTCCAAGGAGCAAATAGGTTTTGTGACTAGTAGATAGATCTTGGATGGGGTGGTGGTTTCCTCTAAATTCATTCAATCTATGGCAACTTCTAAGGATAGATCTATGTTTATCAAGTTGGATATGGCCAAAGCTTATGATAGGGTTAAGTGGCATTTTTTTGCAAAGAATTCTCTTAGGCTTTTGTTTTAAACCTGATTGGGTCAATTGGACTATAAGTTGTGTTACCTCTTCCTTTTTTATGTTCTTATGAATGGGGAACCTTCTGATCTTTTTGAGGCTTCTAGGGCCCTTCATCAAGGAGATCCTATCTCCCCTTACCTGTTTATTATTATGGTTGAGGATCTGGGTAGATTTCTTAAGTTGTGGGTTTCCTAGGGCAAGATTCAAGGTTGTTGTTGGGGCAATGGGCTACCACAGCTCTCTTTTCTTCATTTTTTGGATGACACTTCTCTTATGGGGTGGGATTTCCTTTAGGAGGTTGTTTCTTTTAGGTGGGCTTTGGATATTTACCTTGCTACTTTGGGTAAAAAAATCAATGAGCACAAGTCTTCTATCTTCTTTATTAATACTCCTAAAGCTATTCAACAGTGCATTTATAATATTTTGAGGTTTCAGATTGGGTCTCTTCCCTTTGTCTATCTAGAAATACCTCTTGTTGTTGGTAGGAATCCTAGGTCTTCTCGAAAAAAATCTCTTGATAAGTTGCACAGTAAAGTCAATCATTGGACTCATTGTTGGCTTTCTACTACTACAAGAGTGAGTCTTTTGAAGTTTGTTATTGAGGATCTCCCTATTTATAGGTGTTTTGTTCAGGTGGCTCCTTTGTATTTCTTGAGGGAATTTGATGCTCTCTCACATCAATTTCTTTGGAGTGGTAACTTGCAGTCAGTTAAGTGGAGTCTTGTTAAGTGGGATACGGTGTGCAGGCCACAAAAAGAGGGGTTCCTTGGACTATGTTCTACTATTTTGAATGGGAAAGCTCTTGCAGCCAAGTTATATTGGTCTTGGCTTACTATTTAGCATCATCTTTGGGCTTGTATTCTTACCCACAAGTACCTTAAGGATGTTAACACTTTTGATGTTCCTTATTTCCCTTTAGAAGGAAGGGGGTCTATGATTTGGAATACCCTCAAATCGAGGCTCAGATGGTTAAGAAGGGGATTTTTTGGATATGCCATACGAGTTCTCAGGCTCTTTTTTGGTTGGATTCTTGGAATGGTCATCCTCCTATTCTTTCTACTTACCCTCACCTCCAGTCTCTTTGTGATAATTTTATTGTTGTTGGCTGGAATATAGTTGATCATTATAAGTCTATTTGGAATATTGGACTGGTTGCTAGCCTTAGATGGAAACACTCCTCAAATTGGCCTCTAGGAGGGTCAAAGGAGGATAGGCAAGAGCTAGCTTAGATTCTTGCATCATGTGAATGCAATTCCATGGTGGGGCAGGATTTCTTGGCTTGGAGTAACAATGATTTTCTGGTAAGTACTCTTTTTCAACAGGTTATGGTGAGTTGGTTAGGTAGGTGTTTGGGAACATTGAGGTTCCTTGGTGAAAGCAAGTGTGGAAAAAAATTTCTTGGTCCAAGTGCAATTTTTATGTGGTTGATGGTCTAGGAACAGTGTCTTACTTGGGATAACTTGTGCAAGAGGGGGTTCCAAGGTCCCTCAATTTTTGTTTTGTATTGTAAAAGTGAAGAGAGTGTCTCTCATCTCTTCTTCCAATGTTCCTTTTTTCTAGAAGGATTTTGCACCTTTGGTGGGTTGTGTGGAACCAGGCTTGTTGGCATGTCTCTTATTTGGAAGAGTTCTTTGTCCAATGGGGGAAGGCCCCTGTTAAGACCTCTTTTATTCAAGTTACTTGGGCTCTTGGACCAACTTCTATTATTTGGCATATCTTGTTAGAGAGGAATCACATGGATTTTCAAGATGTGAAACTGTTTGTCCAACATTTGTGGTGGAAGATTTTGCATTCTTTGGGAGAAACTATTGCATCTAAGTGTGACTTATCTGAGGATGTGGATCCAGGAGAGGTTGCATGTTGCACTTGTCTCAATCTTCCTCTTTAGAGGGGGCTTGCTCAAAGTGTTGGTCAGATCATGAGAAAAATATGTTGCCATCCTCTTTGGGAGATAAATAGGGAGGGTTGTTGGTGTCCTCCTCCTTAGGGTGTGTTGAAAATCAATACAAATGGTTCTTCTCATGTAAATCCAGGTCATGCTAGTATTGGAGGTGTTGGGCAGACTAGTTTTGGGACTATTGAGTTTATCTTTTATTTTTATAAAGGTTAGTATACTAACAATGTGATGGAGGCTCTTTCCATTTTATGTGCTATGGAGTGTGGTTGTGCTCTTGGGTGGAGATAGATCATTTGTGAATTTGATTCTCAGGTGGTAGTGACTTTGTTGTAGAGGACGCAGTTAGAGGATGTCAATTGGCATTTGGTTGTTATTACAAAATAGATTCTTAATCTATGTGCGTCCTTGGATTCTTTTTCTTTTTGCAATATTCCTCAAGAATGGAATGGGGTTGTGGATTGTTTGGCTAAATGGGCTTCTAATCATTTGCAAGGTTGGAATATTGTGGAAAGGTATCAATTACCCCCATATTTGTCCCAAAAATTGGACCAATTAGTGGAGATAGACAGGGATGTTTAATTCCCTTGCATTGTATTGCTCTTTATTATTTTGAATAAATTTTTACCCCTCTTTTAGTTTAACTCAATGGTCTATTGAGGTTGGTTTGTAAACTGTTATTTTTGATATTCCTCTTCAGGCATCTCCATATCTTGGAATCTATTGTATTCATATATTTCCTTTTAATTTAATCTTCTTATTCCAATAACAAAAAATAACATTAATATTATTTTTACCAGGCACATTGCCATTATGTAAATATCAATGTTAATTATAGTATTAATATCAGCATTTTGAGGTAGGAATAATTCCAACTATAACAATGGGATTCATGGAAATAATAACATTAATGGTAGTAATAATGGTATTCAAAAGTGATGATAATAGTCATTAATCATTGTGATGTTAGTATTTATGTGAGAAGATAGAAAAAAAAGAATTAGAAGAGGAAGTTTCCTCAATATAAAAATATTTATTTATTTATTTTGAGTCCTTGATTTAATTAAATCTATATGCTGTAATTTCCTTCCAGTGAAATTAGTGGGAATCTATTTCATTTTACTTCAAGAAAAAAAATGCATTTGACAAATGGATTAAATGTTTTAATAAGGACTAGCCAAGTGGCTTATTTAAGAATAAATCTCATTTACTTATATTTGCATAAAATTTAAAGTGAATATTTTATAATTAACTCAATAAATTGCAAGGAGGTCTTATCACTTTATCAAAAGGTATATCATATAGTAAATCATTGGCTCTTTTAAACCATACAAATTGTGGGTAGTCGATGTGTCGTTTCTCCTTGGGATTGGGAATGGTGAAGTCTTGCTTAAATCAGAATAAATACATCAACTAAAAGTAAGGATGTATTTGCGAAATTCAACGTTGGTGAATTTAATGGATGTCAACTCTCTTTTAATTTTTCTTAGAAAAAGGGTAACCTTAGGTTTAATTATAATTAATAAAAGGGAGATGTTCAACCCTTCTAATTATTCTTGTGTAAATTTGTGTCTCCCCATTAAAAGTTTATAAAGTTAATTATTGTTAAACCTTAGTCTTCCCAAGTTTATCCCAGCCAACCCATGTAGGGTATAATTAACAAATTGCATTGATGTCTTTGCACCTAAATTAAGAAGTGAATATCGCAAGGATGCTCAACTCTCATCATGCTTAGTGTCACACCTCAAGCACTTAGTGTGTTAATTAGTCCAATTAAAAAGTTTTTTTAAAAAGTAACAAAAAGAATTGTGTTCTTCTAGCAAAACTTATGGGCGTGACATTCAAAATATCAAGGTTTGATGGTAAATTTCTACATATCCTAATCAATGTGATACACTTCAAACATTGTTGCTACTATTATTTAATTAATTATTTATTTTTAACCCCTCTAATTGAATCTCACACATTGCTAAAAAAAGTTTAATTCCATAAGTGCTATCAATACATTGTTGCAGAACTAGATTAAATGGTTTTATTTTATTTTCCTAAATGCTTTATGTACAAGTTGTTGTTTGTAGCAAACTCTTCTCAATTGGATCAGGTTGAAAAAAAAAAAATTTGATGAGGAAAAGAACTTTTTGATCCATATGAAGACTTTGTGCCCAATGAAGGGATGCAAACAACTAGTCAATTATTGAGAAAGTAAATAACCCCCTTGAAATCACAAAAATGATTCTTATTTTTTGAAAAACCAAGACAAGAAAAAGAAAATATTTTCTACAAAATCAACAAAGCATGCAAAAATAATAAAGAAGGAGCTCACTAACTTTAAGGAATTCTAAGATGATAAGAAATAGAAATATCTTATCTACATAGGATAAGGATTACAAATATTTTATCCACATAGGATAAGGATTGAAAATATCTTATCCATAGAAGATAAGGATGACAACTCATAAAGAAAAAAGGTAAATCTTATCCACAAAGGATAAAGATGAAAACTCGTAGGAAAAATATCTAAAGACAACATGAATTTCTAATTTTAGGCTCTCAAAATCTATTAATAAGATGTTTATACTTTGTTGCAATATTTTGGAAAAGTTTATTGTGCAAAGTGGCATTCAATCCTTGAATTTTTTCAATCAAAGTTAGATCTTTACTTTTGTAATTTTCTTCATTTCTTGCATCTTCAACCTTATTTCACTCTTAAATAATGGTTGATTATATATTTGTGATGTAATATTTTACTGTTTTTCCAAAAAATAGTCATTATAGCAACTTTTAGTGAATCAAATATCAGTATTTTTTCCTTACTTATTTCAATTTTTTGTGTATGAAAGAAAAGTAGGTATTATTATGAATTCTATGACTCCTTGATTATTTTTGTTCCAAGTTTACCTCTAAATTATAGTTACAAATTACTATTTGAAGCTCTAGATTGAGATTCATAAGTTATGTTGTTAAAAGGAATTGAAAATATGCTATATTTGGTGCATCGCCTTCATTTTTTGTTTTAGATTTAGACTATCAGTTCTTTCTTATCTCCTTTCCTAGTAAAGATCTCTAATTAGAGTTATATTTTACATGATTTACTAAGGGGAAGTCACCTTTTAATCAAAGGTTGAACTTGAGTTTTCCAAGTCCCATAACTCAAGAGGTCATCCCATGTTTCATAGGATAGTTGGGTTCAAAATTCATTAAGGTGCATATTCTAAGTGATAATAGTT
This sequence comes from Sequoia sempervirens, assembly GCA_007258455.2. NCBI lineage: Eukaryota > Viridiplantae > Streptophyta > Pinopsida > Cupressales > Cupressaceae > Sequoia > Sequoia sempervirens. Next base: position 367,735,927 of record VDFB02058242.1, on the reverse strand, counting down.
ATACAGTTAAATTTATTAAAAATATATTAAAATATAATATTTAAGAAAAAATACATACTTAAAATAGACAAATATATACACCCAAATTTATATACACACCATGTATATCACCAAATATATTACATGGTTAGTTGAATGAATAGAGATTGAGGTGTTATTGTCTTACTTGGTCATGTTCCCATAGACAAATCAGTTAATAAAATAATGTAAGATTATATGTTGAAATATATTACACAGTCGTGATTGAATTAATGACATATTCACAACACTCTCAAAATTGGCTCATATATATTTTCCTACAAATAATCTTCATGACTATTATTATTTTATTAAATACACAAATAATAAATATAATAACACCCGTGGAAACACAATATCATTAAACACAATCACATATTTCTTATTGAAAAAGATTTCCTAATCTCTATCACCTTTATTTGAAATACTTTTTCTCACATCCTTTAATTTATCCAATTATTCCAACAAATATCAACCAAAATTGACATTATCATCCTTCATCTCATAACACCTAAGAAGATGTTGGATTTGATTGAATTATTGATAATTTTAATTGAAAAGTAGTATTATGTCATGCCCAAATTTTTGCTAGAAAAACCCAACTATTTTTTTGAAACATTAATTTAAGTGACTACATTAGTTTTACCCATCATAATGCAATTGTTGTTTTAGTTATAAGACTTTATATTGAGCATACCTTTGCATGTTGAACACATCAAACAAACACTAAGGCTTTGAGATAGTTTAACATAATTGACATTAATTTTGATTGGACTAATTATAAAGTAGAGATCAAATTTTATCTAAATTTGATGGTGTATCTACCAACCCAAGCAGAGAATTAACAACCATTACAATACGAACTCGAGAGATTCATCCAAAAAAAATTTACAAGATGGTTTTTCCTCCAAATAAGTTTGATATTATTATAAACATTATTTCTTTAACATCCACATCCCCTACCATCTATCAACCTTTTTGTCCTGTGTTTTATTAATACAAACATTAATATGTTGACAATGTTATCATTAATCTTAAAATTGATATTACTATTTATTTCCATGTTCACACTCCTCTTTTATTGTAATTATTAAAAAATTATACCAATCCACCACCATCTAGGACTATTATTATAGACATTAAAGTATTACCCTCAAACTCATTTAAGTTACGTAATATTAAATGTAAGAGTTGGGTACACTCTAGACTATCTACATTACTAGTATGATTGTTAATAAATTTTGTTAGATAGACATTAATATCATTTATTAACATCATTATTTTGTTTTATCAATGAAGATATTGTTAATTGATCAACTAGACAATAATAGTGTTATTGCCTAATCATCTTCTAAACACGAAAAAAAGACTATTATCATTATGGGTCGATACCGATGTGGATATTGCATATATGGTAGAGATTAGTGGATAGTTTTAGCTTGGGTTTCTAATACACGAGTGGATAGGTTATTAATAATTTGATTCAATTTTAAATTTCATTATGTATTTTTATTTTGTCTACCCTCAATAACAAACTAATTGCAAAACAAAAAGTTCCACTTTCCAAATTCATTTTAATTATTATTTTTACTTAAGTATGCACTTTAAATATTTCAAGCTCTTTAATATTGAATACAGTCATAAGACCGAGACTATTTAATTATACATCTATCAGGAATATGTACATTTTTAATACAAATCTTTCAAATTTACTTATTATTATCAATATATTTTAACATATATCTATTTATTTGTGTTTGACTATTATTTATTAAATTATTTTTTTATGCTTTTGTATATATATATAAGAATAATAAATATTCTAAACTAAAAGAGGGGTAAAAATTTATTCAAACCAAAATAAAGTAGTACAAAGCACGAGCAATACACACCCTTGTCTATCTCCACAAAGTGGTCCAAATTTTGTGATAAATCTGGGGGTAATTGACCCCTTTCCACAATGTTCCACTTTTGTGAATGATTAGAAGCTCATTTGGCCAAACAATCTGCAACCCCATTCTATTCCCTAGGGATGTGACAAAAAGTAGCATATTCCACGGAAGCACACAAATTAAGAATCTATTTTATAATTATAGCCAAATGCCAACTGACATCCTCTAATTATTGCCTCTTCAGCAAAGTCACTACCACTTGAGAATCATATTCACAAATGATCTATCTCTACCTAAGAGCACAACCGTGCTCCACAACATATAAAATGGCAAGAGCCTCCATCACACTGTTAGTATGCAGACCCTTATAAATAGAAAAGATAAACTTGATAGTCCCAGAACTATTCTGCCAACACCTCCAATACTAGCATGAATATGATTTCCCCAAGAAGAACCTGTTGTCAATAGATTTGCACCCTGTTGAATGCAATATTTAGCAACATACTGAAACATGGAAACCTCTTTCAGATGTGGGTGATCTAAATGAAAGAGGAATCTCCAGAGTGAGTTGGTTCTCCGAATGATAAATCCTATTCTAAAACAACCTTTGAGGAAAGGGATAAAAGATAACTTGACAACAAAGCCTATGACTAATAGATGATTCACCAAACTTTATGAAAATTCAAACTTAACCACTCAGAACAACTTCTCTATTACAGTAATTCTCACAATCTCATTGGCACATATCCCACGAGTGATTTGCATGAAGATCTGGAAAACAAATATACCATGCAACCTGAAACATGTAATTCTGAAACACAACCTTATAATAGAAAGACATAAAAGGATTCTAATTTGAAAACACAAATACATCAAATTGCCATTACAAAATTTGAGACAAAAGATAAGAAGGAGAAATCTACTCTATTAAAATTGAAGGAGTCTTTGCATGAATCTGAAACTAAGTACCAAAAGGTTTACAAGCTCAAAAATGTGTATGAGTAAGAAACTGATCTGAACTACTGAGAGAGGAGAGCTGAAAGACTAAGTCTATCCAAGCATAGCTCTCCAAAAACCCTAATTCGAGCTCAGAAAAAAGCTCAAGGAAAAAAGGCTTCAAACTGCCTAAAAGTAGAAAAAAGCACACTGCTTTTAGAACCACACTGTCAAACCTCTAAAAATAGGCTAGTTTTTCTTTAAAAGCTCAAAAAACACCTTATCTCTCCAAGATAGGTCTCCAATCCGACCAAGAAGAAAAGTCAATAAAAATCTACTAAAAATAGCAAGAAATCACAAACAATTTATAAAAGATTGTTTTATGACTTCGCTTTACAAGTTTGCAGATTTGCACAATTTGCTTTATTTTTGCAATTAAAGATTTAGAATCTTTTGCAAAAAAGAAAGGCTCCTTATTGCTCCATTACAATATTCTGATTTTCTCAAAAAATCATAAAAATAAAACACATAATTATCTTCCTCTCATCAAGATTCTCATTGATTTCTCTAAAATCAATCAAAAATAAACCCTAACAACGTAAATGACCCTAAACAAAAGAACCTAGGTCATATGGCATCAAAACCTAATCTTAGGTCACAAGATATCCATTAATATTATCATTGTTAACCCATACCCAAAGCTTCATATTTCACGAAGGAAAAAGAAATAAGTCACAAAGACTTAACCTATCGACCAACTTAGGAATTTCAGCCCCCCTTCAAATGTCAACATTCAGACTTTGATAAGTTATAATGCAAAGATTAAAATTTTTGACCTCCATTTGACATTCACCATGTGCTTTGACTGAAAATTTTGGATGCTTATGGTATAGCTCGAATTAGGGCATGAGAAAAGAATGCCAAACCCTAATCATGATTTCATTTGCACCCATGATTTTGAAGGAAAGAAGCTCTGACTAGAAGAATAATGCCACCATGATTAGGTTGAATTTGAGCTCGTGTGCCTTGGAAATCATCATCACTCCTTCATAAAAATGAACTCCTCAGTGGGTAAGCTTATTCTGCTTTGTATCATAGTTCTCCTTCGTTATTGAAAGAACAAAACAACAGATAAGGCCGCGGCCTGTTCATACTTTCTAACTTTCTGTCTTCTCTAAACTTGCTCTTCTTCGGCCATAATGAAGCTGAGCTCGACCACTATTTGGAGACTACATGAGAGAGCTCGGCATAGATTTTTTCTCTTCTCTTCTAAGCATGAGGGTAAGCCATTTACTCACAACTCCACGGCTTCTCACTTTTGTTCACTGTGGTCTTAAGGCCGTGGCTTTACACACTCTAATATCTCTTTATCTTGCATTTTCTGTGCTCATATCCATTATTTCGATGCTCCATTCTTACTATGAAAGCTTGGTTGTTCTTATAGGCTCAAACCCTTGGCATTTGGAAGCTATCTGGAACCTTTGGCCATGGCTAGAGTGCTCCATTAGAAACATGGACTAGTAATCTCTTTTCCTAAATATTTGCTCTCCAGAGACTTAAAGAGTTTCTTCTTTAAATAAGAATTTCTGGCCATGTTCAAGCTGTGCTAGATGTGTATTGTAGAAAGCAATTCTTTGAGTTTTGGGCTCAACCCAAAGTAGAAATTTGGTCATTATGTCTATTTGAAAGCATTTCTGCACATGGGTATCATAGAAATTTGAATAAAGCTATCTTTTCTTCCTTTTGTTGCTCGACCCAACTCAGGAAACTTGCATCTTCGCATTTTCTTGTTGTCTCTTCTCATGGGTTATTACTGTAACTGAATTCTCTATATTTTAAAAACAAAACCGAATGTGGGTGCTTGAAATTACTAAAGAAAACTGTATTTTTCTTCTCCTCTGAAGCTCGATTTAGTCACAGAAAAATGCATTTTTGTATTCTACTGTTGTTTATGTAAAACCCATATGGGGTTATCTCCATTATTGCAATTCTTACACTTTAAATGAAACCCTGGAGATGGATATTTGAGACTCAAAAACTACAAATTCTACTTATATGATCTATTCATATGGGCTCGACCCAAATGAACTAGTGGCTTATTTCGGACCCCTGAAACAAAAGAATAACTTGAATGCCCGTATATTCATTTTATCTGCTTGGTATTCTTCACTTCATGAGAAGAAAGCATCTTTGTTACATCCATGCAAAAAACTAACACATAGCCATGACTGTTTAGAATGTGAATAAATCTAACTAAACACCCAGCTCAAAATGAGGAAAACTATCATTCATTGGAAACCCCAACGTGGGTATTTGCTGTTTTCTTTTAGAACACCTCCAGAACTAAAAACTCGTGGTAAGAATAACACGGCCTATATGTTTATCTGTATTTAGTTATGGGCTCGACCCAAAACAATTGATGCTTACCTTGTTATTCCTGAGTCCCTTAATTTGAAATGAATATAGCCTGATATTCTTTGAAATACTGCATTAATTAGAGCTCCATATATTTCTGAAAAACAGTGATCTCTACCTATGAACATTTACTTATATTGTGTTGAAAAACCTGATATTTTGGAAATGAAGCTCATGTATATGAATCCTTGTTGAATCTGAGATGATCATTTTCTTGATACTTGTAACTCCTTGAAAACAATTTGAATGCACATCATACTTGATTGATGTCCCCTACTAAACACTAGTACATGATCCTGTTTGAAGCTCCATCCCAACCAAAGTGAAATGGTTGTCCTTGCTATAGCTTTTAATTAACTAGTATTTTGTATCCAGATATTGTATCACCTAAATATTGACACACAGAAAACCTCTCCTATGAATTTCTCGACTTCTACCATATAGCAACATTGCTATTGCTTTTTGTATTTGAACTTTGTAGAGATTTATCTTGAAACATTGCAGTACCATGAACCACCTGTACTCACCAGTTCATATACATAACTGACAACTCAGAACTCCTTCTGGAAAGAAAATGCTTGCTCTTCCCCTATTATTCTGAAATGATCACTTTGTCATTACACTCATAATGTTGTATTTATCTTTACCAGTCAACTGGAACTGGTGACTTATTTGTCATTTGAATACACTACATTGCCAGTCAAGCTGAAATTGATAGTTTATTAACCACCTGAGTGTCTGATCTATATTTCATACTCATCTGTAACATGGTACTCTTCATGCATTTTTATTTTTTCCTTAACAAACAGTCTTCAAAATCTGCTCTCTGATGTAAATGTACTTAGTTGAATTCATTTAGTGAACTAAACTCATTGTTCACCTATGGCCTTCAGAATGTATAACCTGGTCATTATGAATGTACAGTTGGTTTAGTTGCTTGATGGATAACTCTGTTTTTACTCCTTCAGTTGTATTTCACTTCTCCTGATGAACATGATAATGTATCTTAAAATCAGCCCATTAATGAATAGGGTAGCATGCCGAGCTCTACCCTCGTGGGAGCCCATTTTTCTCCACGTGCTTGGTCTTTGAATAATGTTCGACTTCATGATTTTACCTATACCTGCACAAGGAAACAAACATTGTTAGCATAAAAATAGAACATGTTGATCATGATGTAATTATTTCTCCTTCAGCTTATTTCCTTCGTACTGCACTTGATTGATTGTTTCAATGCATGGTTAATAGTAGGTTGTACTCTTGTGGGTGCCTCATATAGGTTACATCATAATCAGAGCCACTGACACCCCTCCTTTCCTCTTGCAGGTCGACGAACCACAAGAAGACAATGGAGCACCATCCAGCATCAAACGTTGATAATCAGGTAATGATGATTACGTCATCACTTATATGTTTTATTTTTTGCATCTTTAGTAGTGCAATGTGCTATTAGAAATGTATTGTAATAGTCACATCCACAGCTTGTGTGGATTTTTGATTTCAATTCTTTGCTTTTCATTTGAAAAGAAAAATGCATTTAAATGCAATGTTGTAATATCATTCTGATTGTTGAAATCAAAAGAAGCCTTGTAAATATGAGTCCTTTTATGAAATAAAAGAAAGCATTTGAAATGCTATTTTTCCCATTCGTTCAATTTTGTATTTCTGTCATTTCTAGAACATCTGAATGGCACTTTGAAACTCTATTTCCTCTTTTAAATGTATAACTGTTGCTCAATGCATAATGATAAAAATGCAAAATAGTATTTAAAATTAAGTGCAATTCCACCTTATGATAAATAACATTCAACCGGCTTCACCAATTAAGCCGAGGCAAAAATTTGGTAACATTTTGGTGATTTCCTCTATATGCTTGCCTGCTAAGCATAGATTAGTGGCCTTTAAACAATTCATTGGGCGCAGAGTCAAATCTGCCCCTTTCTTGAAACTTAGAAACTTGAACAACAACGCTCCAAACAGCAGCAAGAAAAACAAAACAAAACCGAAAGCAAACTAACAGGCCCTGATGGCCAACAGAACAATGTGCAGCAACACTTAGGGAAAGAAAAACTACTGAAATTAAATGTGCGAAACACACTTATTTGAAACTACTCTACTACTATGAGATACCTTATCTCAAAGGCAGTGCTTGAGGTGGATACCATTTACTGGGATAGACAACACCTCGCCAGTCATCTTTGAAAGTTGGAATGTGTTGTGTTCCTTGCATTCCATGATCACATAAGGCCCATCCCACATTGCGTCAAACTTGGAATGTCGTCCAGGTCTTCTTTTAAATTCATTCCACTTGAAAACTAAATCTCCAACAATGAAATCACAAGGCCTCGTCCTCTTGTCAAAAGTACTCTTCATTTGAGCTTGATGTATTTCCAGCTGTCGGAGAGCTTGTTTTCTAGTTTCTTCGAGCTCGACCAGCTATGCAAACCTCACTTCAAGAGGTTGTTCATTTAGCAACTCCAGTTCTTTAACATAACTCAATGTTGGTAATTCAATAGAAATAGGCAACTTAGCCTCTCTGCCATAAGTTAAAACAAAAGGTGAACAACCAGTACCTCTTTTAGGATTTATTTTGTCAGCCCAAAGGACTAGCTTCAGCTTTTCGTGCCATTTCCTTTGATTATCTTCAACAGTCTTCTTGATTATCCGAATTAGATTCTTATTTGTGGATTCTGCGTGTCCATTGCCCTGTGGATAATAATTGGAAGACGTGTTCAAATAGATGTTATTTCTGACAGACCAATCTAAAATCTGAAATCCTATGAAAGCTAAACCATTATCTAAAATGATTGAATCTAGAACACCAAATCTTGATATGAGATCTTGATAGAAATTAAGCATTGAAGTCTCGTTTGCTTCCTTTAAAGCAACAGCTTCGGTCCACTTTGTAAAATAATCTGTGGCAGTAAGAATCCATTTATGACCCGCACTTGAAGGCGGATTGATAGGGCTAATAAAATCTAAGCCCCACTTCGCAAAGGGTTGTTCTACCTCAATTGGATGCAAGGGCAGTGGTTCAAGCCTCTATTTACTAGCAAATAAAGCACATTTCTCACACTTTCTGACCCATGCAATAGCATCTTTAAACAGATCTGGCCAATAATAACCAGCTCTCATAATCTTTAGAGCTGTTGTTCTTGCAGCAAAGTGACCTCCTGAAGGTCCATCATGAAATTCCACTAACAGCTTGTCAACTTGATCAGGCTTAATCCAACGTAATAAGACACCTTGGAAATCTCTCCTATAAAGAATGCCATCAATAATTGCATAAGGGATGGATTGTAATCTATAGTACCTTCTTTTTGCTCTGTCTAAGCCTTTGGGGCACTCACCAGTTTGTAGATAATGTATCATCTATTGTAACCATGTAGTAGGAGGTGCTTGAATAACACTTGGAACATCATTAATTAACACTGTTGTTGTATTTGTAGCCTCATTTGAGCTGTTGTCCTCATTTCCAACAATCTGTTCACACAAACCTTTGCCTCTAACGAGCTTGGTTACTTTTATATCAACATCAAACTCCATTACTTTAGTGATCCAACCAGGACGCTTATCATTAATATCCTTGTTAAGCAGAAAATATTTAACAGTCAAATGAGCTACCAACAAATGAACCTTGTTGTTAGACAACATGTGTCTGAAATTTTTCAAACTTCTTACAATAGCAAAAACATATTTCTCCACAAAAGAGTACTTTACCTCATAATCATGCAAAACTTGGCTGAAAAATGCAACAAGTTGCTCTTCTTTGATCTGCTTGAAGCTCCTCTTTACTTCCTTGGTCCAACTGAATGACATATTCTTCTTTAGCATGGAAGTGAGAGGTTGCAGCAAGGCTGCGATATTCGGTATGAACCTCCTCACGAAATTTATTCTCCCAAGAAAGCTTTGCAAGCCTTTCTTATGAGCTGGTAATGGCAATTCAAGAATTACAGAAACTATTTCAGGATCAATTGAAATACCTTGCTTTGAGACAATGTGTCCAAGCAGTTTGCCTTTGTGCACTGAAAATATACACTTCTTTGGATTGAGAGATACTCCGAGCTCTCTGTACCTCTAAAAAATCTATTCCAAATGATCCAAGTGTTCATTAGCATTTCTGGAAAAAATAGTAATATCATCTAAATATACTAGAACAAACTTGTTCATAAGGCCGTGAAAGGCCATATCCATAGCATGCTGAAAAGTTGCTCTAGCATTTGATAAGCTGAAAGGAATCTTATTGTAGGCCATTGTGCCCCATTTGGTTGTAAACATTATTTTGAACTGATCCTCTTGCTTAACCAAAATCTGGTTGTAACCTGAGTAACCATCTAACAAACAAAATCTGTCAGAACCAAAAACCACTTGTAAAATTTGCTCCATGAAAGGGAGTGGGTAATGGTCTTTCAATGATGCTTTATTTAGATCTCGGAAATCGACACAAAGTCTGATTTCTCCACTCTTCTTTCTGACTAGCATTAAATTTGACACCCAAGAGGTGTGCTTGATAGGAAAAATAATACCGCTCTTAACTAGTTTATTCAACTCAGCCTTCATCAGGTGCTCCAACTTAGGATTAAGTGGTCTTTGCTTCTACCTCACCGTTTTTGCATCGGGCTCAAGCTCAATGGTATGTTGGGCTAGTTCGGGGTTAAAACCTCTCAAATCCTTTTATTCCCATGTAAAAACATCACTAAATATCTGAAATAACACAATAAACACTTGATGTTCCTCTTGACTGCATACCTTACCCAGCTTGAGAAGTTTTCCCTTGAAAATCTCGATGGCTGTATAATGCTCCTCCTTAATAGTCAAACTGCATTTGTCCTTTCAAAATTGATCATCTGAGTTAAACATAGATTCCAAGGTCACCAAACCTTTAGGCAGCTTATTTTTTCTTAGCTGCATGATCTAGTCCTCATATTGTTGCTACCATTTTTGTTGATTTCCATCTGCGAACTTAGCTTCAATAATCAGAAAATTCACGATTTGATCATCGCTATAAAAAACCTGCCAACTCATGTTATTGTCAGGTACAGAAGTTCTGACCACTATCTTCATGTATTGACATGCTTCTATCTTATGAATCTCTTTGGGAATGTCAAACTGGGCTCCTATGGCAGCGAGCCTGTCAACATGCTTATTTTGATTCCGAGGAATCGACATGATATTAAAAGCATTAAAATCCTCCATTAAATCCCATACACGATGCTTGTACTTCTTAAGCAAATCATTTTTAGCAGCATTTAAATTTCTGACCCGATTAACAATCAACTCGAAATCACCATAAACCTACAAGAATTTAATACCTCATTTGCGGGCCCACTTAAGGCCATGCACCAACGCTTCGTACTCAGTTGTATTATTTGAACAGCTGAAAGAAAATCTGCAAGCTAAAAAAATACTTATCCCCTTCGGGTGATATCAACATAGCTCCACCCCCGGCACCAACACTGCTTCTCGAACCATTGAAATAAAGCTTCCAAAGCTCATTATCTCTACCTACTGACGGTTCATCCTCTTTACAAAGATTAGGCATGTTGCAATCAAACTCTCAAATCATATAGACTCCTAATCCTACCTCATTTGTGTTTTGAAACAGATCAAGCTCGTGATCTTTGGTTGCCCATTCATCGAGACTGATGTAGTCTTCCTAGGTGCTATAGTCTGAGGTCATGGTTTGCTCCTCCATTGCAGAGGTGGCATAGAGGTTAGCATTTATAGGATTTGGCTAGTATGGTTCGATATGGTCTTTGGCGAGAGGCTCGGACTTTATGGTCACTTTTGTACCATACCTCATTCTAAAAAACAAATGAGACCAATAAGAAGACAAAAACCCACCCAACTTGGCTGTGAAATCCCTTGATAGACAAATGGCGAAGTGCGACGGTAAGTCTATAACATGAATATCCTGATGAATAGCGAAACTTGAGGATGGGTGCAAGGTAAGAGCTAAGTTTTTGATAATACCAACAGTCTTAACAGCAGACCCATCTAATTGCACTATGCCTTTCTAAGGATTAGTCTCATAAACTAGACCTAATTTATCAGCTAAACTTTTAGGCATGACTAAACTACTGGCGCCAAAATCAACCATACAGTTATGAACAATTTTATCACCTATGATCAGACTTAAATAAAACAAAGGGGGTTTTACCTCTTTTTCTTTCTGACCATTTCTATCCTCTAGGTCATTAGCCATTACAACCTTTGCAACTCCTTGATTAGCATTGTCAGAAATAGATAACTCAGCCAAAGCACTCTGCAGTAAACTTTTCTGCTTTGGAAGTTGTAAAGCGTCTAATATCGACATGTTGACAGTAGTTTTCTTGAGATGCTCAATAATATTAAATGATGAAGAGTTTACCTTCTGCTAGTTTTTTATGATAGTAGCTTCATTTTGCCTCTGCAAAGGCTGAGAATGTGTTTTTAGTTGTTCCTTGCTGGGTATCTCCTACCCTCTTTGCAAAATATGCATTTTAGGCTACGTGGCAACGTTAACCTCTGATAAAACAAGCTGCTTACTGACTGAAGGTTGCTGCTGTGAACTTCTAGCTTGCTGTCCTAAGTCCATAGCATGCTTTTTAGATCTGGTATTAGCTGAAATAGGAGAATCTTTCCGATCTTGGCCATTCATGGCACAAAATTTGGAGCTCTACTAGTTCGGCAAGGAAAACTCTACATTATCTTGTCATTCCTAATTCTGATTTGAAATAATAGGAGGATCCCCATCCCAAGAATCCCATCAAAAAAGAGCTTGAGAACCCATATGAAAATCTAATAAATCCCCTTCTTAACAACTGAACCCCCATTTTTAGAGTATCCCCAAATCATATATCCCCTTCCTTCTAAAGGGAAATAAGGAACATCCAATGTGTTAACATCCTTAAGATACTTGTGGGTGAGAATATGGACCCAAAGATGATGTTGAATAGTACACCAACACCAATATAACTTGGCTACAATAGCTTTCCCATTCAACATGGCAGAACGTAAACCGAGGCCCCCTCCTTTTATGGCCTGCAAACAATTTCCCACTTAGCGAGACTTCACTTAGTTGTCTGCAAGTTACAGCTCCAATGAAATTTTCATGAGAGGGCATCAAATTCCCTTGGGAAATACAAAGGATCCTCCTAGACAAAACACTTGTAAATAGGGAGAGCAAGGATAATAGACTTCAGAAGAGTCAGTCTTGCAGTAGTAGATAGCCAACAATGAGTCCAATGAGTGACCTTACTCCACATCTTATCAAGTAAATTTTTCCAAGAAGACCTAGGCTACCTACCAATAGTAAGAGGTATTCCCAGATAGAAAAAGGGAAGAGACCCAATTTGAAACCTCAATATATTAGCAATCCACCATTGAATAGCATGAGGAGTATTAAAAAATAAGATAGATGACTTGCGCTCATTGACTTTCTAACTTGAAGTAGCAAAGTAAATATCCAAAGCCTGCCTAAATGAAACAACCTCCTGAAGGTGAGCCCTCCCCATAAGATAAGTGTCATCCAAAAACTAAAGATGAGAGAGTTATGGTAGCCTATTGCCCCAACACAAACCTTGGGTCCTACCCTAGGAAACCCACGACTTAAGAAATCTACCTAGACCCTCAGCCATAATAATAAATAGATAAGGAGAGAGAGGATCTCCTTAACAAAGGCCCCTAGAAGCCCCAAAAATATTAGAAGGTTCCCCATTCATAATAACAGAAAAAGATGAAGAGGTAACACAAATCATGGTCTAATTGACCCACTCTAGACTAAAACTAAAGCCTAAGAGAATTCTATGCAAAAAATGTCACTTAACTCTATCATAAGCTTTGGCCATATCCAACTTGATGAACATAGATTTCTCCTTAGAAGTCACCATAGAGTGAATGACTTCAAAGGAAACCACCACCCCATCTAGGATCTATCTACCAGCCACAAAACCCCCTTACTCCTTAGAGATCACAGAAGGAAGAAAAACTTTGAGCCTCTTTGCAATCAATTTAGTAATATTTTTTTACACCACATTACAAAGAGAAGTGGGTCTAAAGAATTCAAGATGATCTGCACCTCCCTTTTTAGGAATGAGAACCAAAAAATTAGAGTTCAAGGCTCAAAGTATCTGCTTACTATGAAGATATTTTAGGGCAACCTCTAACAAATCCAAACTTATAATATCCCAAAATTCCTGAAAAAATTTAATAGGAAACCCATCCAAACTTGGAGCTTTACCTTTATTCATCCCAAAAACAACCTCTTCCAATTTAGACAAATAAATCGAGCGGATGAGGAAATCATTCATCTCCTTGGAGATCAAGGAGCGAATGCAAGAAAGGATAAAATTCTCTTCAACTTCTGCACATGGTCAATCCTAAAAAAAAAGGAAGAATAAAACTATCTAGCCTCATGAGACAAAACCTGCAAAGAAGATATGTGGATTCCATCCACATTAACCAGAGAGGAGATAAAAATTCTATTACAACAAGCCTACATAGAATTATAGAAGAAAGTAGTATTCCTATCCCCTTCTTGAAAACAATTAATCTGAGCCTTTTTCTTTTAGAAAATATCCTCTTGGAGCTCCCACTCCTCCACTACTCTTACAGCCTAGGATTTTGCTTGACCTAAAGCATCCGAGAAACCAAAATTATGATTTTGGTGAGTAATCACATCAAGGCATGCTTGAGCATTCATCTTCATAGCCTTTAGGTTTCCAAAACACAACCTATTCCATTTCTTAAGGTGAAATTTGACATACTAAAGTTTCTTAACAAAGGTGTAGATAGTTGTACCATAAGCAGGGCTTCCATCACGCCATCACTAGGCCATAAGATCATACAAAGAAGAATCTTGAATCCACATAAGCTGAAACTTAAAAGGAGGATTCTTGGGAACTATAAAAGAGGTTACTAAAATTTTAATTGGCTAATGATCAGAACCTCTCCAATCAAGAATCTCAGAACCAGTAACCAATCTACCTTCCACCCAAAAACAAGATACAAGAAATCTATCCAACCTTTCAGAGATCGCTTCCCCTCCACTCTGTCTATTATTCCAAGTGAAAACCTCATTGGAAGGTTGAACATCAATTAAAGCTAGCAAATCCACATTATCCCAAAAAATATCAAAAGTAGGCCCAAGCTGAGGCAACCCACCTCTTTTCTCCTCCAAACTCAACACAGAATTAAATTCACTAGCTAAGACCCAAGTAAGATATGGAACACATGATCTAACATACCTTATATGAGCCCAAAGATGTTATTTTCCATGAATATCAGTCAGGGCATAAACATTAGTAACCAAAATGGTCTCACATGTTTCCAAAGCAGAGGCAACCGTGAAAATAGTAGAATGACTAGAAATCCACCAAAGTGGAGCAATATTTCCTGGGTCCTAAAAAAGAGCCAAACCCCCAAAGCTCCCTTCAAAACCAATGCACTAACACTGACCAAAATACCAGATACGAGAAGCACATTAAAGCATGAAATCAACTGAAAGTTTAGTCTCGTCAACACAAAATATGTCCAGAGAATAGAAAACAACCAAATCATGAATAGCCTTTTGACGGGGGTGTTATTTAACCCCCTAAAATTCCATGAGAGAACAATCATGGAGGAGATGGAGAAAAGTGAGCATCAATGATTTTAACAAACCCAGATTCCACCAACAAATCTCCAGTACATTTAATCTTCTCTAGATCCTTCTTGCGGCTACTTTTAGAAGAGTGCTTAGATGATCCCTTCATTAGTGTGCATTGTTGGACCCCTAAGGCTAGAGAAGACCCCTCACTCTTTCCATAAACTAGCCCCTCCTTTTCCAAATATTCCAAAATAGTATCATCATTTTCCTACATAGGACCAGTCAAACACACCAGATGATCTTGCACACCCTATGATAAATGAAGATCTTGACAGGATGTTGTCCCTGCCCCACATCATACCCCATACCAACAACACCAAAAGTCACATTCGATGGGATTCCTTCCTCCAAGGTTGAAGTGCCCAACACCTCAAACCAATTAAAGTCCTCTTTAGTCTACCTATCCTTCAACGATCTCTTTTGACCATGACCCTTAGCCTGAGGCTTAACAGGCACAAAGCCATCTTTATCCAATTCACCCTCCATCATGGAAGATTTGGAATCCTCCTTAACAAATTTTGGAACAGAAGATGGAGAGGAATTAAAAGGAGGAACTTTATTAATCCTAGGACATTGCTTCTGAAGATTTACATACTCATTACAAATTGGAAAATGAAAAGGAAGGGATTCATAATCAAGTTGTTGAACCCAAGAAAAAGAACAAAGATAAATTTCTAAAGAGTCTGACAAGGGATTGTTCAAATCTATCTCCATACAAATCTAAGCAAAAGAAATAACCTTTTATTCAAGGGTTTGTTGAGCATCTACAACAAGCTTTCCAAGAAGAGCAACAATCCATTGTAAAATATCTTCTCTCCAGAACTCCAAGGGAAGTTGTGGTAGACGAACCCAGACAGGAACCCTCAATGAAAAGTATTCAATTGAATTAAAACCCATATGTCAGGGTTTGATAAACAAACCAACATGATTATAAAATTAGGGTCCTCCCTCAAAAACTTGATTCTTATCAGCCATATTGGAAAAAGAAACCACAAAGTAACTATTTGAAGCCACCATAAGCTCCATGTCTCCCTCAACCTACCATGAACGCCTAATCCAAGCATCCAATACCAACAAAGGAATATGGATCCCAAGATATTTGTAGATAAGAGCATGTATACTCCAATAAGAGACATCATCAACAATAGATTTAGGAGAAATGACCAAAATCAGCCTATCCTGGCTTCTAGGCAAACAACCATTGACCTTCTTCAATTTAGGGCCCTTCCTCACATAAAACAAATTTGACTGTTGAGCTTTCAAACTCAAAGAAGAGCCATTGTGAGACACACCATTGCCAACCACCACCAAACTATAAGAGACTTGAGGCTTTGCCATAATCCAAACAAAAGACCACCCCCAATCTCAACAAAGGCCTTACCCAATGGACAACAAACAACCCCACCCCTAAAAGTTGAAAAAATCCCTATGTAGATATATTTTCCAATAGAAATAGGAGAAAAGGAATGAAGAAAACGATGACAAAAAAACCCTTACACACAAGAAGAACCCACCCTAGCCAAGCAAACACCACCATGTAGCTAGACAACCCTCCAAAGCACACATGCAAGCTCCAAAATGCACATGTAGGTCACAACAACTATAGGTTGTGGACCTATGAAAACTAGACCCCCATGCGCACCATCTCCGTACTTATTTTTTCTCTCTTTCTTTTGTAAGAATAATAAATATTCTTTATATACATGTATATTTAATTTACTTTTGAAAATAATTTAAATTTATAAGAATAACTATTACTATATATAAATAATTGTATTATTTATGCTAAAAGAAAACAAAATAACAAACGAACATTTTCTCTTTCCCAAATAAAAATTCTAGTAATACCTAGCTTAATCTTTGTTTCTTTTGTTTTTCATTTTAAATTAATATATCCCCATCATTCTAGGAAAATAGCAAATATTTCACTTTTTGTTCTTTAAAAGATTAAAATAAGAGGACATAGAAACTAAGTGATTTATGAAGGACTTTCTTGGGGGAAAATGTAGAGCTCTATATGGGAAACTCTAAAGTCTACCCTCTAAGTATTAAGTTTATTTGTTTTATTTTTTAGTTTCTTTTACTTAACACGATTCAGCCCTTGTTTGTGGGGATGGATTCCCTCATTAAAAAAAATACTATATTTCAAACTCTATTGATCAATGAAACTTCTTGAACTAGGTGAACTCCCTAAATTCTTCCTACGCTTCCTTTTATTCATCACTATTCTATTAGAATGACAAAAGGTGATCTTTTTTCTAATTTTCTAGCAGCGACAAAAGTAATATGGAGCACTAAAAATGGGAGCTAACTATTCTTGAACAGACTATAACTAACATTATTGTCCTTAGAGAAACTCAACACCATAATTAGTCCACATTGATAAACACGCTACTACTCTAGTAGATGCCATAAAAACTAACACTCCACCAGTACAATATATCAATGACCCATTTAAGTTACTGATAGAACATTTATTTCTAGAATGGTGAAATACAACTATGTATTAATATGGTAACTGCCACCCTGATTTTTTTTAATACATCTAATATCTATTTATAATCAAAATGCAATCTGTAATGCCAAGAAATTTATGTGTTGAAAATAAAAGAACAATTTTAAATCTTGTTGTTGTGACCACATAGGGTGTGATCCTTCACTCTTCTACACCATCCACTTCTATATTAAAATTCACTTTCCTTTATTGCTTGCAATGCTATGCAGGAAGGTAGTTGTACGCTGGCAAAAGAAATCAATGTAGCACAATAACAAGATTATAGGGTGCCCACTTGTATTCAAGATCAAAACATGGTTACGTCACTTGATTAGATTTTGTTGTTTATACCAATTTTTGTGACTCCCCCTCGTTGCCTTGAGATTACATTTGTTGGGTTATTTTTATATTTGACACCATGTTATTTGGTAAAGGTAGTTTTGAGACAATATTAAGTGACAATAAGCTATAGGTCTATGCATTCTCTCATGGTAAAACTAAGAGTATGGAGCAAGATTATCTTTTGTCCATATTTAATTTCTTATGTCTTTTTTTTCCTTTTTTTTTAGAGTCTAACCTCTCATGCATTATACTCAGTACGAGTGTGCAAGATTTTACCTCCACACTCCCTAAAGTAGCAATTTAAAGACACTATGCTACATAGTTGTGTATTTTCTGAATAGGCTTCCCTCAACTTATTGTTTGGACTTATATTTCTTGATATGGTTAAGTTTAACTGTATGTTTCAGAATAGATAGAATTTGCTAATAGATGAGGTAGATGATAACATATTATCACCGCTCAAAAACATGTTTAAGGTTACTTTATATATTTAGTTTTTTTATTTCTATTTTTTTTTGTGTCTGGTAGTTTTGATTGTACAATATTAAGCAACATTTCCTTCCTTCCTAGTGCTACATAATTTCCTTACAAGATCACGTAGGTGAAGGCACAAATATACTTCTTTTGATGTCATTTTCTCTTTTTTTTACCCATTTTACTTTAATCTTTTCCTTTTATGTGATATTACTTCCTGTGGTTTTAGCAAAGGCATGGAGGATAAGGAGAGAAGCAATGCAATGTTTTTCTCTCCTTTTCTTTTCTTTTTCTTCCTCTTTTCTTTTTGCAAGGGATGATTTGCATTAGTTGATGTCAATTAAATATTAAATAAAAACTAGTTCATTTTCTTCTTCACCTTTTGGAGCATTCCTAGCTATGGGCATTTCCCTAAATTTCTAAGAAACTAAAAATAAAGAAATACAATGGATTTAAAATTATCATATCTACATATCCTAGTGTGTACTTCTAAAAGTAAATATTTCTACCTTGAGGTCACTCTTCTCAATAAAGGTATATTATATAAGTCCAATTGAGAATTAACTAGAACAGATGTACATGTGTGTCATTCAAGCTATACTTTATACAACCATCTTAGAAAAGTTTAGGAATGTATGTATGCCTCATTTTCATTTGAAAATTCAAAAACATAACTATATGAACTCATTTTCTTTTGAAGGGATGATAACCAGGAAACACTCTAACATATTTTATTGTCTACAATTATAATTTATAGAGCCCATTGGGTTGAATTTGTATTAAATATGCATTGTATCCAGAAAGTTTGATTTATTTTGAATTAGTTTCCTCAATACAACAATATACAAAAAGAAATCCAATATTAAAAATAACATTCACAGATTTGAGGGTCAACTTACCAATAGAATGACCCTACCCTTTCATCCTTCCATTTTCAATGGAATACTATTCTTCTATGTTACAATAATAAGACACAAGTAGATTTCTCTCAAGTACATTGTATATCACATAGTATAAGGTTGTGATTCACCACTTATATAATTGTGATTATTTTGTTATGTTGTCCACAACAGTAGTTAAAATAACTTTTTTTTCAATTTTTTTCCTATGTATGCAAGATCTGTATACCTATTTTAGAAAATTTTATACCTGATAAATGTGAAGTTATTTCCATTTACAAGAGGATAAATTCATTACACATTTCTTCAATAGTACACAATAGTTAGGAATATAGTGAATAACACACCAAGAATAAGGTTTTCTCTTTCCCCATTTTCTTTCATGTTACAACAATCACCATCTTTCCATATTACAACTAATTTTAAGAAATACAATGAATGACATACAACTAAACCGGGCTTTCTCTCCACCCTACCATAATGGCATCATGGAGCCTCATGGGCTCTATCCATACCCTCGAGCAAGGAATTCATTTAACTCCATGATGATAAATGGAGTATTTTCTCATTTTCACAAAGGATAGTACTAACATAGCACAAATTTCATGCATCTAGGATCTCTACTTTCTATTTTCAACCATGATCCATACACTATGTCACCTCCTTACAACCAATTAAACAAAGGTAAATGCCAAATAGGAAGAACTTACCTCTTTTCTTTTAGGTGAAGGGATTGAACTCTTTCATGTCTATATTTCCTCTCCAAGCCAATCCATATTGATCACTATCTTCCCAAAGAGTTAGACTCCTCTCCTATTCTCATTCTTTCTACCATCTCCAATAAAGTTCTCCAAGAGGAGAAGTGGGTAACACCCCACTCATCTTTCCTCTCCTAGATATATAGGAGTTTTAAATTCCAACTTTTGAATGGGGAGATGTGGAGTGTACCTCCCTTCATCAATGAGGGTATTTCCTCATTAAAGAGGGGAACATGCATTTGGACAACCCCCTCAACATTTTCACCCCCATCCTCTCTTAAAAATTCGTCACTCATTATGAGGACTTTTCAAGAGTCAAATAATGTTCTTGGGGCCCTATTGCATGCCCACTTGACCCCTACCACTATGGTATAGACCCTAGGGGTTTTTTTTTGCATCATAACCAAGGAAATTAACCAACAACCCTCTTTAAAAGGACCACTTATGGATCCATCCGAGTTTCACACTTAGATAAGGGTTTCTAACCCCTAGCCCCACTTACACCCACATAACACATAATCAATTTCCCCTTTAATATCAACCATCACCATCAACATATTAATTTTTTTATTTCTAAGCCCAAAAAAAGGGGTCAAATTTTGGACCACAAGGAGATGTATTTTCAATGTGTTCTCAATGGTATTCCCTTCCCACACTGACACTCTTCCTTTCCTACACATTACCAATAAAACCATAAGAAATAATCGTATATCACATAAATTTGATAGTTGAAGTAAGAATTGGATTTACAATTTTAACTCATATTCTCAATTCACAAGTAATTTTTCTTCATGGTAGCATCAATAAAAATGTCAAAATAAAATGCAAGGATATTGTCATAAAATCACACTATTTATCATTCACAATACATCTATCATCTATTAGGAAAACATAAAATAGATTAGAGCTTTACTAATCACATGTCAAGTGGGAGCTTACGTCCCCCTCCCCTTAATTTAGACTTCCTTCTAGAAGTCGTTAAGGTCTGGAAACACAACTTCCATATAATAATTTACATAATCTATTAACCATACTAATTACTTTACTTCCATGATGAAATAATTCAAAACATTTAACTATAAGCACATATTAGAGACATCCCTTCCATGCATCAAACCTCTAAATTAGAAAAAAATTGCTCACCATAGAACATTTATCCAATATACTCACAATGTAACAAATGCTAGTAATTATCAATATAATTAACATTTTTGATTAACAATTACACCAACATATATCCAAAACATAGTAACATCCCTAGACACCCTTCAAGGTTCCCTTTTTGCATCATAAAATCACTCATGATGTTAGAACATATTTTCGTTCCAATATCAATTCATGTCTCAAAAAAGTCTTCCCAATTTTATTTGTCACTTTCTTTCTCGCATAGCAATCAAGTCTTTTCACATGTTATTTATTTACAATTTTATTCATATATTACAATAATTACACATAATTCACATCACAAGGCTCACACAATGGGGTTTATGAGGATGGATATTCTTGGATACCATAGCCACTAGGAAAGATAGTCTCAAGGCCCTTCTCTAAGGACCTTTCCATACATCTCCTAGGTACTTTCCCTTGTTTCTATAAGGGGGTTATCCTCCAAGAGGAAGGTAAAAAAATAATAGTCATAGAACTAGGGAAAGAATGGATTAATGACCATCCCATATTGATCCCATTTGCAACCCCTTTCAAATAACTCATAATTCCCCAGTGCATCTACTCCCCTATATGACCTATGAAGGAACCCCATGGGATATGGAAATTTTTATAGATTTCACATTACACCACATCTGCCAGCAGTCAGCAAATGATAGGAAGCCTCAAACTGAGAAACATAGAATTATAAACCAACATTTCAATAAATAGAAAATTATAAATTCAAGAGGAAAACCAAATAAAGATCAATTGCATCTAAATTTCAACATTTCAGTCTTAACTCAAAAACAAAAATTAACTGCATCCTTGAGGCAATGGACTATGACAAATTTCAAATGGCTAAATAGCCCCCAATAAAAAAAATGTAAAATTTAACAATGGTGGCATATAATAGAATTAAACATCAATTAAGAAATTACCAATAATTCATATTTCAACAATAAAACTTTCACACTATGAGCACCATGTGACTTTGATAAAGCCACCTAAGGGGAGGAGGGGAATGGTGGTTCTCTAACCACATAAGTATAATAACATGAAATAACTAGTGGTTGTTGACCACATAAATATGATAGCGCAAAATATCATGGTGGACTCTTCCACATAGTATCAATGCCTTGTATTGTTGGAGTATCTAAAATCTGTAATAAATATGGTCCAAGTAATTCCATCCTTTACCCATGGGTTATAAACATCAAGGAGTAGGTTTCCACTATAAACCAACAAGTGTGGTTCTCATATGTGGGGGAGTAGGCTAGGAACACATCCTTGGAAGAGAAACCATGGAGTTCCCACTTGGGGTTCTCTCACCCCTCAATTGCTATTTACACTAGTATGCATCTCAATCTCGTAGGGGAGTCATACAGTAGGGGTATACATTTAACATACAAACAAGACTTTCACAAATGAGTACATCACATTTCTTCTAGTAGGAACACATCCACCCATATCATGTTTACATCATTTTACAACTAACTAGCTCACACAATGGTCCATCACAAAGGGTACACATAAGAGATCGTACTTGACATCCCTCACCCTTATCCCAAGTCAGATACCCTGTATCTCATACTTAGGGTACAACACTTTTATTGGTTTCACATGACATAACATGATAAATTTTATGATATTCATATTGAATAGGACAACTGAGAGAAGGGTGAATCACGTGTCATAGAATTTAACTTTTAATTCAATCACCAAAACTTATTCTTAATACTACTTAAATGATTAATCATCAAATTCCAATGCGGAAACCTAAATCCAACACAAAAACACAATAACACCAAATTTACGTGGAAAACCCAATAAGGGAAAAACCACAATGAGGATTAACTCACACTATAGAGAATACCAAAACCAATTACAAGAGGCTCACTGTCTCTGAAATAAGGCTAACTGCCAAAACAAGGACTCATTGTCCAACAGGGCTAACAACCTGGAGGGCTCACTACCATAGAGATACAAAGAAGAAAGAAGAGATATGTTACAAAGAGACTAGAATCTCAATGCAACAAAGGATTCTACCATAATCACTCGCAGACATGCATAAATGATAGAGTTCACCTTCCACTCACTACATCTAAAAACTCAACATACAGGCTTTGCAATAATCTGCCACACTCGCATCACACACATTCACTGGATAGCATCAATGTTGCATCTATCTGCTCTTTTTCTTTTCACTTGTCGATCTTCTTTGCTCTTGTATATCCTTCACCACTAAATGATTATATATTTATACCATCTTTAACTTTGAAACATATCCAAAGTCATCTATCCAAATTCAAATTCAAATTAGGTCAGACTAAAAAATCCTAGGGTAGAATTAGAATGAGGGTGACCTAAACACATGTTTCATAGGGACCCAAATAGATCCAACATGCTTCATCAACTTCAAATGTAGTATTTCACACAAGGTTGACCAAACCAGTGTAAAATACATAGAACAATTAAGCATGAATCTTCCAAATACCAAAGTTATCTTCAATACAATCAAAACAACTCAAACCTAGAATCACAAGTCATAAGACTTCATCGAAGAGAAATTTGGACCAACAATATTTCTCCCAGACCTCAACCAGAAACGCAAAAAACCACAGTTCACAACTAGTGAACATAACTTGCACTGTACAATGAATCGACAGCTAAAAATTTGGGTATAGCATCTTCCAACAACCATGAACAACATATCTAAACCATACAACTATAGGATAAAATTCAAACCAAATCCTGGAGCAACCATTGAACACTTGCAACATATCTTGATTAAAATTTTCTCTTGATATCCTTGACATATACAAACAACAACTAGTTGATAACTAGTTGACATCAATGACAACACCTTCAATCTTCCCATTCTTGCAACAATCTCCCTCTTTGTCATTGATGGCAACACATGATGTGAAAAACCATCAAAGACACCATACTAGCTTTGAATACACTTCTCAATATTTTTCTTTCTATTTCTCCCCCTTAGTAGATAATCTCTTACATGCTTCCTTTCCTTTTTCATATTCTTCCTCTCCCCCTTTGACATCAATGGAAAAGGAAAAAATATATTTTACATTGATTTCTCTTTTGACATGAAAGAAAGAATACTCACAATGACAACACTTGATACTACCTACTTCCCTTGAGAGGTAGCCACCAAAACACCAGTCCAGAAGAAAGATAGATCTATAAATCCATTGGATTGATGCATCTCCATATGCATCTAGTTCAAGAAAGGGGAGGAAATAACCCCTAACTTCTCCCAGAGATAATCAAAAGTATCTTTAGGAAGAGCCTTAATGAAAATATCAGCAATTTGATCCTTCGTTGGAACATACTCAAGCTTTACTTCATTCTTCATGCCCTTCTCTCTCAATAAATGATACCTAATAGATATATGCTTCGTCCTTGAGTGCATCACAAGATTCTTTGAAATCTTAATTGCACTTTTATTATTAAATAAAATAGAAATAGGATCATCATATACTATTGTGATATCTTTCAATGTTTGTTTCATCCATAGAACTTGTGTACAATAAGATGCAGTAGTAATATACTCAACTTTAGCAATAGACAAGGAGATTGAATCTTTCTTTTTACTCAACCATGTCACCAATCTACATCCAAGAAATAATGCACCACCACTTGTACTCTTTTTGTCATCTACACATCTAGCCCAATATGCATCTGTATAGGCACTACGTGTAAAGTCAATATCTTTAGGATACCATAATCCATAATTTGGAGTGCCATTCAAATATCTAAATATTCTTTTAATAGAAGCAACATGTGTTTCCTTAGGATCTTCTTGAAATCTATCCACAAGATAGATAACATGCATAATATACGGTTGATATTTCAATAGAAATCCTTTCGGTTGTTCCATGTAAACCTCTTCTTCTAGCTCACCATTCAAAAATGTTGACTTGACATCCATCTAATAGACCTTAAAGTCTTTATGAGTAGAAAATTCTAAGAACATCCTTATAGCTTCCATTCTTGCTACTGAGGAAAAATTTCCTTAAAATATATGCCTTCTACTTATGAGTAACCTTTACACACAAGCCTTCCTTTGTTTCTAACCACTTGTCCATTCTCATTCAACTTATTTTTGAACACCCACTTTGATCCAATGATGTTTTTATTTGCCAATCTTGGGACCAATTCCCAAGTTTAATTCTTCTCAATTTGCATAAGTTTGTTCATGGCTCACATCCAATGTTCATCTTTACAAGCTTCTTCACTTACAATCTTTGGTTCAATCTCCAAAAGTAAACATAGATTCACTTTAGTAGTAGCTTTGCTTCTAGACAATACACCTTTTGTCTTCTCACTAATAATTTGACTTTTTGAATAATTCTTCTATACATATCTAAGTGTCTTAGGGGACACCATCGAAGCTTCTTCATCTCTTTCATTTTGTTCATCCTGCTTCTCTTGCTCATCATTTTCTTTTTCTTCTACAATTTCTTTAATTCTTGCACAATCAGGTTCATCAGATACATATCCATCAATATCTATAGAATTCTTCATCATTTCATCAACCTTGACATTTTCACTCTCTACAATATTTCTCAGTATTTTATTGAAACATTTGTATGCCTTGTTTTCAGTAGAATATCCAAGAAAAAATCCTTCATCACTTCTTGTGTCAAAACTTCCCAAAGTTTCTTCATCTCTTTTGATATAACATTTGCTTTTGAATACCTTGAAATACTTAATAGTAGGAATTCTTTCATGCCACAACTCATAGGGAGTCTTTGTATTTTTTTTCTCATTTCAACTCGATTGAATACATAAACAACAGTATGAATAGTGTTAGAAGCTTTGCAACATGAGCATGAAGTATCGATGGTTGTGTTGGTTGTTCCTATGTTGTCATTGATGTCAACATTGTAATAACTACATGGTGATAACTATATGGGAAGTTTTCTTGGTTTACCAGAAGTTGTTCTCTATCGGTAATACTCCTTTGTGATGAATTAGTGTGTTAGTACTTGAGTCTGGAACTCACCGCAGGATCTAATATGACTCTAATCTCTTAACCATGTTTTATTGACTCATTCAGATTACTATTTCCTAGATCTTGACACGTCTTTTGCTATGAACACAAAGTTATATTTGATAGATTTTAACTTTGTATCCTGTGTGGGAGACTCTGCATTCTACTAAGGCGAACATTCTTATACTGTAGTCTTGTTGATAGTCTCTTTACTAGTAGTGTGATGGGAAATTAATGTGTTCTCAGATATGGAAGGTGTTTGCTTTGAGGATTATTTGTTGGTTTGGAGAATTATGTTTTTATTCTCAGCCAACTAAGTGAATGCAATATATTATGAACAATAATAGCCAACTTGGCATAAGGCACTGCAAGGATAAAATGTTCAAATCTTATATGGTGCTAACGAAGAAAGGTTTTGATTATTTTTTTTCATCCAATTAGGTCGGCCTTATTGATGAATAAGATATGCTTGTATATATATATATATAAGATGAAAGATAGAAGATACATGTACATGAGAGAGAGAAGGAGAAAGTGTGTGAACAAAAGAGAAGATCAAAGCCTAAATGCTTTATCAGTAGTATAGATTTGTTGAATGATGCAATACTCTATATTATGAGCTTCAGTGGAACTAAACCTTTCACATTGAAGGTGTATTTCGTCAGTTCATTCTATTGGCAGTGAGTGTTGGCCCACAGTTATCATTGCACCAAAAGATCAACCTTTTAATGCCCAATACAACTGCCAGAGTTAACAGATCCACGAGAGGTGGTTAGTCCATGTCATGAATCTGGAGGGGAGTACTAACCATCTGCCAACAAACTCCCCCTCAACATTACTTGAGGGGATTCAAACTTGGCACCTTTGGCTCTAATGCCACTTGTTGGCCCAAAATTTTTGTTGCACCAAAAGATCAACCTATTAATGCCCGATACAACTACCAGACTTAATAGATCCATGGGATGTGGTTAGTCCATGTCACAAATCCCGAGGGGAACGCTAACCATCTACCAACAGTGAACCACTATCATTGTATCTTGGTAGTGAGCCATCTTTTGTACTCAAGTTGTGATCCTTTTAAGGATAGTGAGTCCTAGTAGTGAGCCTTGTAATATTTTGTATCTAGTTATAATATATTATGAGTTAACCCTCACCATGTTTTTTCCCATTTTGGGTTTTCCACATAAAAATCTTGGTGTTCATGTGTGTGATTGTATTTACTTGTTTTTATGTTCTCTCTTGTTGATTCAGTCAAAATTGTGATAATGGTTAAGTGGATTTTATTATCGATTTGTGGAATACTGATTAACCCCCCCTCTCAGTATTCTAGACGTTCAATAATTGGTATTAGAGCTTGGTTCCTTGGAAGAAGCCTAACAACTTGAGGAAGGTCCTAAAACTTGAACATGAGAAATTTTTCCCTTCGGAAGTAGTCTCTGCTAAATTTTTAGAAGAAATGGAAGCCTTGAAGGACAAGTTGATAAAAGCAAATGAGCACATTGAAAAGCTATTAAGTACAAGTATGGATGCATGTGATTTTTTGACTGAAGGAGAAGAAATCATCACTAGCCTGCTAGAACAATTAGATGAGAAGAAAATAATTGAAGAATGTCAGGAATTTGAAATTCAAAAGAAGATGGATGAATGCACAAAGCTTGAAATCCTAAGATTTAATTTGGAAAAGGAAAATAGTTTTGAAGAAAAATTTAAGATAAGCTCGACGATGCTTGATGAATTGATTACCTTGCAGAGACTAGAAAGAGATTAGAGTGGTTTAGGGTTTGAAAAGGGTTGAAGTTCTAAAGAAAAGAAATTCATTGGTAAGAAGATGTGGTACAAAGATAGACAATTCAAGGAGAAAAGAAACAATTTCAGAAAAACTCCTATAAAATTTCATGATGCAAAAAGGTATTTATACTTCAATGGTGTTTTTCATTCTTGCAAGAAATTTGGTCATAAGGCAAAGGACTGCAAAAATAATGTGAAAGATTCTAAGGGAAAGAAGAATGGATATAAAGATAGTATGTTGGATAAAAGGGAAAATGGAAAGAAGAATGTTACTTGTTGTAAGTGCAGAAAATTGAAACATCCTAGTAGTAACAGCAGAAGAAAGAAGAACATCTATCCAGCGAAGAAGAATGATCAAACCTTTGATCCAGAAATGAAAAAAAAAAATGGAAAGGATTTGGAGAAAGGAATCATTGGCCTTATCTCTTTCAACCTCTGGTATAGATACTCCCATCAATTTCTAAATGAAAGCAGTGGCTAAGGGGGAGCAATCATCAGAAAATCTAATAAACCCCCTCATTTGTACTTGTGTCATATTATGATAGAATTATATTTAATTTTGTAACAATATTTACATATTTAATCAATCGCATGTGTGAAGAATGAGGTCTCCAAAATTTGAAAGAATGGAGGCATACACATTTTTTAAGGAAATCTACCTACAAGTTAAAGAATTTATTGCAAAATCATTTGAAATGAAAGGAATAATTTTAGATAAAATTAAAGGCCTGTGTATTTTTGAAGAAGCATGCAAAGTAATTTTAGAAAGGAATTCAGAGTTTCAGAATTTGAAGAAAATATCAGACAATCTTCCACAATCAAATTGCAGAACACTATCCCAAGGTCTCTAATGGCAGGTCTTGGCAGTGCTTGGAATATCTCAATTGTTTGATGTGATTTGCTGGAATCACAAACCGGTCTTATGGATGAGTTACAAAGCATGGGAAGTTGGGTTTGCAAATGCAGTTTCAAAGAGCTGGAAGTGAATGAACAGTGGCTATCCACTCAAAACAGCAAGCTGAAACTCATCAAGTTCATCTGATTTGGCTTCATGGTGATGCTTTGGATCCTACTCTAACCAAGGATTAAAAGAAATAGCAAAAGCAGAAGGGTTAAGAAAGCTATTCTAATCCTAAGCTATGAATGAACAGTAACAATGGTGGCTGCTAAAGTAGACAAACTCCCTAAACTGGGTTTTGCTTGGCCAAGAGAAACCTACAGTTGCACAAAACTAGTGCAATCTTCTAAGGATTGTAGATTTTCAAATTACACACACATCATGCACATGTAATTGAACTAAGTTGCAGCAATGAAGTAATGAGCTCAGACTAGCTTTGCAAAGTGACTCATCATCAATGAACCACAAAAAGTATGAGCTAGAAATCCATCAAATACTATAACAACAACACCATCATGATAGCCATTCAAGAAACTAATATTAAAACTAACATCGAAGTAGAACCATACATGCAAGATAAGCAAAATCAAAGAGAACATCCATAAAATCATGCAATGTTGTCTTCTATTGCTGCAAAAAAAAATTTACAACAGCTCTCCAACCCTTACAAATGAGGGGCAAGCCCCTATTTATAGTTTTCCAAAGCCCAAATGAATGGCTAGGATCAATTTCCAACGAATGGCCTAGATTTGATTACATTAGAGTTTCACCTACCCCCCATTATCCAACAATTTTAAAATACATCTTTGTCTTTTCCCTGTTTTGTCATCTAGTGCTTAGGTGTTGTAGCAGTTTTGTCATTTAGCTGATTGCCCTTTTACTGTAGCTGAAACTACCTGAATGTTGTCTTCTTACTTGATGTGTTTGCAATGTTCTTCCTTGGATCAAATGAGTCCATCAACGATTGGCATCAATAGATTGGTTGCCCCTGATTCAGGCGGACAACTAACTTATGCTTTCTTCAAGGCCACCCCCTTGCATTTATGTCCTTGGCCTCCTTGGTAAGGCCTTCTTCTAACGTCGACCCTGTTGGTGGGTACTAGGGGGAGAGGTGAACATGAAATGAATGGTGACAGGAGCTATGCGCTTTCCTTGTTCATCTTTCTCGATGGGTCTCCTAATGGACGTGCAATAGACTCCTTGAATCCTGCGTACATGAAATGTCGTAAGTGCTTTAATACAAAAAAATAAGGAAAACGTTAGTCAAATCTTGCAAAAACCTTATTAGATTCATCCATGCATCATCAAAAGATCATAATATTCATATTTAGAACTCATTTGGACCATAAACATTAATCCAGGCCGCTAGGGCTCCACGGATGTTCCAAAACAGTCAAAGGGGGACGAAGCTCCGAAACCATCGAAACTTAACTAAACGTTGACGAAACCTTGGCAGTTCACTTAGGGACCTCAAACACATCCCAAATCCACCAAAAAGTTGGCCCCAAAGTCAAAAATGTCGAAACCGGACCAGCAGGGGTCCACGGATGTTTCCAAAATAGCCAAAGAGGGACGAAGCTCTGGAACCACTGAAACTTAACCGAACATTGATGAAACCTTGGCAGTTCACTTAGGGATTTCAAACACATCCCAAATCCACAAAAATGTTAGCCTCAAAATCAATAATGTGGAAACCAGACCAACGGGGGTCCACGGATGTTCAAAACAGCCACGGAGGGGCCGGACTCCAGAGGCC
Source organism: Sequoia sempervirens (assembly GCA_007258455.2). Classification (NCBI taxonomy): domain Eukaryota; kingdom Viridiplantae; phylum Streptophyta; class Pinopsida; order Cupressales; family Cupressaceae; genus Sequoia; species Sequoia sempervirens. The sequence continues at coordinate 367,705,469 of VDFB02058242.1, read as the reverse complement.
GGGTCGTCGGGGGTCCACGAATGTTCAAAACGGCCATGGAGGGATGGAGTCCCGGAAATGGCCACAAAGAGACGAAATCCCAAAAACGGCCACAAAGGGGCTGGGCTATGGAGGCCGGGTTGCCAGGGGCTGACGGATGTTCAAAATGGCCACGGAGGGACGGAGTCTCGGAAATGGCCACAAAGAGATGGAATCCCGAAAATGGCCACGGTGGGGCTAGGCTCCGGAGGCCGGGTCGCCGAGGGCCGACGGATGTTCAAAACGGCCACGGAGAGACAGAATCCCAAAAATGGCCACGGAGGGGCCAGGCTCTGTAGGCTGGGTCACCAGGGTCCGACAGATGTTCAAAACGGCCAAGGAGGGATGAAATCCCGGAAACAGCCACGGAGAGACGGAATCCTGAAAATAGCCACGAAGGGGCCAAGCTCCGTAGGCCGGGTCGCCGAGGGCCGACAGATGTTCCAAAACAGCAAAAGGGGGACAAAGCTCCAAAACCACCAAAACTTAACCAAACTTTGATGAAACCTTGGCAGTTCATTTACGCACTTCAAACACATCCCAGATCCAAAAAAGATTGCCCCCAAAGTCAAAAATGTGGAAACGGGAGCGACGGGGGTCCACGGATGTTTCCAAACAGCCAAGGAGGAAGGGAATTTCGGAGGGAAAGTTTTGAAACCATCGAAACTTAACGGAACGTTGACGAAACTTTGGCAGTTCATTTATGCACTTCAAACACATCTCGGATCCAAAAAAGGTTGCCCCCAAAGTCAAAAATGTGGAAACGAGAGCGACGAGGGTCCACGGATGTTTCCAAACAGCCAAGGAGGAAGGGAATTCTCAAGGGAAAGTTTTGAAACCATCGAAACTTAACGGAACGTTGACGAAACCTTGGCAGTTCATTTATGCACTTCAAACACATCCCAGATCCAAAAAATGTTGCCCCCAAAGTCAAAAATGCGGAAACGGGAGCGACAAGGGTCCATGGATGTTTCCAAATAGCCAAGGAGGAAGGGAATTCTGGAGGGAAAGTTATGAAACCAAGATCCAAAAAAGGTTGCCCCCAAAGTAAAAAATGTGGAAACGGGAGCAACGGGGGTGCATGGATGTTTCCAAACAGTCAAGGAGGAAGGGAATTCCGAAGGGAAAATTCTGAAACCATCGAAACTTAATGGAACGTTGACGAAACCTTGGTAGTTCATTTACGCACTTCAAACACATCCCAGATCCAAAAAAGGTTGCCCCCAAAGTCAAAAATGTGGAAATGGGAGCGACGGGGGTCCACGAATGTTTCCAAACAGCCAAGGAGGAAGGGAATTCTTGAGGGAAAGTTTCGAAACCATCGAAACTTAACGGAACGTTGACGAAACCTTGGCAATTCATTTACCCACTTCAAACACATCCCAGATCCAAAAAAGGTTTCCCCCAAAGTCAAAAATGTGGAAACGGGAGCGACGGGGGTCCACAGATGTTTCCAAACAGCCAAGGAAGAAGGGAATTCTGGAGGGAAAGTTCTAAAACCATCAAAACTTAACAGAACATTGACGAAACCTTGGCAGTTCATTTAAGCACTAGGAACACATCCCAAATCCACCAAAAAGTTGGCCCCAAAGTCAAAATTGTGGAAATGAGAGTGACAGGGGTCCACGGATGTTTCCAAACAGCAGGAACAAGACAAAAGGCAGAAAGGGGATGGGCGACTTTATTTCTCCGCGGATTTGAATACCCTAAGTAGGTGAATTTGGTAAGGGGAATTTGATTGTTTGAAGGCACATGACCAATTTGGGCTTGGAAAATGAGGCACGCAAAACAAGACAGAAGCAAAGCAGCTTGTCGGGAGCCAAAAAAAGGGGGTCCCTGCCTACGGCGGGGCGTGTGTGCAAAACATGCACAACAAATGGCGACTCACTAGGGAAATGCTCTAGAGCATTTTGATGACAAACTAGAATTACGAACCCAGAATCTTTGGTTCCGAACTTCATGCTAGGGCAAACAAACTAGACGCCCAACCAAAGGATCAAAACCATTAGCCAACCCAACCTTCAGTATGCTGAAAATCCAAGTGTGTGCAGTTGCGTTAATTCTCATCCTTCAGTTGCTACGGGAACCCAAGCTCCGTCAAGTTAAGCTACGTAGTTTATTCTAACTCCAAAAGCATCTGGGACATTGCCTCACTGCCAGTCAGGCGTCCATAGCCCCGACGAGGTTGTCGCTGTGATTCTCCTGAACATTGCTCTACTGCCAGCCAGGCGTCCATAGCCCCGGTAGAGTTGCTCGGATACCCCTGAAAATTTGAATTTTCTCTTTATTTTGATTTTCAATGTTTTCTTTCTTTCTTTCTTTTCTCTTTTCAACTCTTTTATTTCAACCTGCAAGCATTGAAGCTCGCGCTCAGGGCTGAGAATCACAGTGGCACTGGAGCAGAATTTTAGATTTTTCACTTAACTAGACTTCACAAAAGGCCCTACAGTGACTGTTGGATTCTTAATATGTGTAAGAGCTATAAGATTTTAGAATGTGTCGGAGTCGGACTAAACCAACAACTTATCCCCTTTGAATCAAACACCCAGATCACTTGACACTAACAGAAGACCTTCACCATCCACTTTGAAGACTTGATTAGAGTTTGACAAAGAAATACGTAGAACAACCCCAGGCAATAAGTATGGTTGTTGTGCGCACAGATGTGCCTAGCTAAAAGCAAAGGGACCCCGAACAAAATAGTAGCAAAGCGAAAGCAAACAAAAAGAAAACAACCAATAAAGCAAGCAAGCTATACACACCAACTAACCTAAGGAAAGCAAGAAAGCAGAGTATTTACAGGAAACCTATACTACTCAAAACGGGCTATGTACAAAGATATTTATAAAGTACTATGTTCAAGCAAAGCGAGCTAACATTAATGTTCACTAGATTTCGTAATGCATGCACGAGCAAACAAGCAATCATTATCGTTCTTAACCATGCAAACTTATCTTTATATTCTGAAAAAAGAAATTCAATGTTGTAGCACTCAAGTTCAATCACGTCATCATGAAAAATCAGCAATTGAGGAGGTTCATTGAACCCATGGTTAATCCATAAACATGTTCATTTTCCCTCATTCCCATAATCAAAATAATAAGTGCAATTATGAGAAATAATAGGGGCAAGGAAGGATAGAACATGGATGTCATCATGTGGAGGTGGCAGCGTTGGACAGTCGAGAGCAAGCACAACATCATTGATCATTGCATCGGTAGCCTCGAGCGAGCACGGTGAAGGATGCAACACTTCAGACATTAAACTTGCATAAGTCTGGGAGGACAAGGCAGTAATCAGTTCTTCCAATCTTCGTGTGGGATCCACAACCCTAGTTGGAAGTTCTTCAAAAAGAAATACTTCTCCACATTGATCATCTGCAAACTTGAGATCCACTTGGTTGCTATCCTCAAATAGTAGTATGTTGTCTCGTCTCCTTTCCCAGGTGTCAGCCTTATTTTTGTGATGTTCAGTGTCATGGGACGATGACATACGTGAATTTATCCTATTGCAGCCATCGGAATATGAGGGAGGATCAACAATGATCAAGGCAAAAGAACCACCAGTTAAATCATGTAATTGATCGAGCATGTCATGTCTTTTGGTAGCCATCAAAACACCCCCACCTTTGTCTTCTTCCCTTTGTTGTTCATGCATCTCATCATGACGTTCACTCGTTTCCTCTTGCTCACTATCACTGTAAATGGAGAAGGAGCTCCTCTCCCAATCTAGAAACTCTAGTGCATCACTATTTGGGGGCTCAAGGAGTATGTATTCATCACTACCATCTTCTGGGATGTGCTCTTCCTCGACATGAGCATACCTCCGTAGTGCAGCTCTCAATGGAAAGAAGTCATCAATTGATGTCACCTCATCAAGGGGACCAAAATTCACTACGCAATCTCCCTCCAAATACTCGCCAAAAGGCCCATCATCCATGGCACACAACTGCTCTTCAAGAAGAAGAACTTCTTGATGACTGGTGGACAACATTCCCACGTGATCTACTTCATCACTCGGAAGTCTGAGACTGTATTGTTGTCCTTTGTCTATTTCTGCCCCAACATCCTCTCGAGGTCCACCTTCAGCCGAGTCATCACTTGATTCAGGATTTTGGTCTTCTTCTTTGATATGGGCAGCAAGTAGAGGAGGTTGGGTGCTTGGCTGTTCCACTTGTCCTCTAACTTGTTCGATAGCCTCTTTGCACAGTCCGCATGCAACTTCAGAGTGTGATGAATTATGAAGTCTGCACCAATTTGGAAATAGCAATACCTCTAAATCCACTTGCCATCTTAGTTCAGACCAATCCTTTGCTAATTTGGAGACTAGTTGGTCATATCTCTCCACTATCGAGTCCTCATCATCATTTGAAAAAGAAGCTTGATAGTAGACAGCCGTGGCGAGTGGTTGTTCCCACTCCTCAAAACTTTCATTTTTAGATTCTTGATCATTGTCATTGTAGATGGAGAGGTCTTCCAATCTGATTTTTCTCATGCTTTGACCATCTCCTTCTGCTGCCCCAAGGCTTTCAGCCTCCTCTTCTTCCTGATTTTCAGCATCTATGTTGGTTATCCTAGCATATACTACTGCAAATTCTGTTAATTCATCTTCAATTGTCGTTCGTTCCTCTTCTTGAGTGGAGGACTACTCTTCTTCAATGGAGGGAAAGTCTACTAAACTGGTTATAATCATATTTTCATCAAGGCACTTTACTGTCCCAAGACTTTCAGCTCCTCCCCCTTGGTTTTCATTTTCTATGTATGTTGTCCCAACACCAACTTGTGTCCAACTAGTTGGTTTATCTTCAAGGTGCTGTCCTACAAATGTTGATAGCTCTTCTGCCTCATGGGATGACTTCTCCTCATTGAGAGTTGGCTGCTCCAACTTGTTTGAACAACCTTTGGCTTGAGAAATGATGTTGTCACATGATGAACACATAAATTCTGAATGTGGTGCATTATGAAATCTACACCAACTTGCCATTAGTACTTCCTCCAATCTTGGTCCATCCTTGCTTCTCAAATGTTCCTAGATCAACTCCTTGAATGCCTTGGCTTCCATGGTTGTCAATTCTTCCTCCAAGTCTACAAGGGCTAAAGGTTGATAGATTTCCCAAAAGGGAATTTCTCCCTGCAATACCCTTTCAATTCTGCTTAAGAATGTGAGACATCCCAGCTCGTTGTGCCTATGAGTGCAATGGATCTGACATCTATCCGCCAATGCAAATTGCTACAATGGCTTTTTCAGTCTCTTGTTCAAATTTGCATGTAGCTGAGTGATGTCAATTTGTGCATGCTGCTCTATTTTGACTCAGCTACTTTTGCCTTCAAAATTTTCTGATTTTTAGCATTGAAAGAGATCTCCCTATCTCAGATTTCTTCTTTGGGAGTGTTCTTTTTGAATTCCAACATTCAGCTTTGTAGCCTCAACATGTCATGCCCTCCTTCTAGCGCCAGTTCTGTTGATGTGTTTTTTATGCACTTCTCAACACAAGCAGTGCATAGGTGCACTACCTCTCTTGAAAGACAATCTTCCACAATCAAATTGCAGAACACTATCCCAAGGTCTCTAATGTCAGGTCTTGACAGTACTTGGAATATCTCAATTGTTTCATGTGATTTGCTGGAATCACAAGGCAGTCTTACGGATGAGTTACAAAGTATGGGAAGTTGGGTTTGCAAATGCAGTTTCAAACTACTGGAAGTGAATGAACAGGGCTATCCACTCAAAACACCAAGTTGAAACTCATCAAGTTCATCTGATTGGGCTTCATGGTGATGCTTTGAATCCTACTCTAACCAAGGATTGAAAAAAATAGCAAAAGCAGAAGGGTTAAGAAAGCTATTCTAATTTTAAGCTATGAATGAACAGTAACAATGGTGGCTGCTAAAGTAGACAAACTCCCTAAACTGGGTTTTGCTTGGCCAAGAGAAACCTACAGTTGCACAAACCAGTGCAATCTTCTAAGAATTGCAAATTTTCAAATTACACACACACATCATGCGCATGTAACTGAACTAAGTTGCAACAATGAAGTAATGAGCTCATACTAGCTTTGCAAAGTGACTCATCATCAATGAACCACAAAAAACATGAGCTAAAAATCCATCAAATACTATAACAACAACACCATCATGATAGCCATTCAAAAAACTAATATTAAAACTAACATGGAAGTAGAACCATGCATGCAAGATAAGCAAAATCAAAGAGAACATCCACAAAATCATGCAATGATGTCTTCTATTGCTGCAAAATGTTTTTTACAACAGCTCTCCAACCCTTACAAATGAGGGGCAAGCCCCTATTTATAGTTTTCCAAAGCCCAAATGAATGGCTAGGATCAATTTCCAAAGAATGGCCCAGATTTGATTACATTAGGGTTTCACCTACCCCCCATTATCCAACAATTTTAAAATACATCTTTGTTTTTCCCCTATTTTGTCATCTAGTGCTCAGGTACTGTAGCAGTTATGTCATTTAACTGATTGCCCTTTTACTATAGCTGAAACTACCTGAATGTTGTCTTCTTACTTGATGTGTTTGCAGTGTTCTTCCTTGGATCAAATGAGTCCATCGACGATTGGCATCAATAGATTGGTTGCCCCTTATTCGGGCGGACAACTACCTTATGCTTTCTTCAAGACCACCCCCTTGCATTTTTGTCCTTGGCCTCCTTGGAAAGGCCTTCTTCTAATGCTAACCCTATTGGTGGGTGCTAGGAGGAGAGGCGAGCATGAAATGAATGGTGACAGGAGCTATGTGCTTTCCTTGTTCAGCTTTCTCGATGGGTCTCTTGATAGACGTGCAGTAGGCTCCTTGAATCCTACGTACATGAAATGTCATAAGTGCTTTAATACAAAAAAAAAGGAAAACATTAGTCAAATCTTGCAAAAACCTTGTTAGATTCATCCATGCATCATCAAAATATCATAATATTCATATTTAGAGCTCATTTGGACCATAAATATTAATCTGGGCCGCTAGGGCTTCACGGATGTTCCAAAACAACCAAAGGGGGACGAAGCTCCGAAACCACCGAAACTTAACCGAACATTGATGAAACCTTGGCAGTTCACTTAGTGACCTCAAACACATCCCAAATCCACTAAAAAGTTGGCCCAAAAGGAAAAAATGTGGAAACCGGACCAACAGGGGTCCACAAATGTTTCCAAAATAGCCAAAGAGGGATGAAGCTCCGGAACCACCGAAACTTAACCAAACATTGATGAAACCTTGACAGTTCACTTAGGGACCTCAAACACATCCCAAATCCACCAAAATGTTAGCCTCAAAATCAATAATGTGGAAACCGGACCAACGGGGGTCCACTGATGTTTAAAACCGCCACAAAGGGACGGAGTCCCAGAAATTGCCATAGAGGGGCCAGGCTCCGGAGGCCAGGTCGCCGCGGGTCCACAGATGTTCAAAATGGCCATGGAGGGATGGAGTCTTGGAAACAACCACGGAGAGATGGAATCCCGAAAACGACCACGGAGGGGTCGGGCTCCGGAGGCTTGGTCGCCAGGGACTGACGGATGTTCAAAACGGCCACGGAGGGATAGAGTCCCAGAAATGGCCACAAAGAGACAAAATCCTGAAAATAGCCATGGAGGGGCCAGGCTCCAGAGGCCGGGTCGCCGAGGGCCGACCGATGTTCAAAACGGCCACGGAGGGATGGAGTCCCGGAAATGGCCACGGTGAGACGGAATCCCGAAAACGGCCATGGAGGGGCCAGGCTCTGGAGGCTGGGTCGCCAAGGGCCAATGGATGTTCAAAACGGCCACAGAGGGACAGAGTCCCAGAAATAGCCACAGAGAGATGGAATCCTGAAAACGGCCACGGAGGGGCCACGCTCCGGAGGCCGAGTCGCCAAGGGCGGACGGATGTTTCAAAACAGCAAAAGGGGGACGAAGCTCTGAAACCACCGAAACTTAACCAAACTTTGACGAAACATTGGCAATTCATTTACGCACTTCAAACACATCCCGGAACCAAAAAAGGTTGCCCCCAAAGTCAAAAATGTGGAAACGGGAGCGACGGGGGTCCACGGATGTTTCCAAACAGCTAAGGAAGAAGGGAATTCTGGAGGGAAAGTTCTGAAACCATCGAAACTTAACAGAACATTGACAAAACCTTGGCAGTTCATTTACGCACTTCAAACACATCCCGGATCCAAAAAGGTTTCCCCCAAAGTCAAAAATGTGGAAACGGGAGCAATGGGGGTCCACGGATATTTCCAAACAACCAAGGAGGAAGGGAATTCTGGAGGGAAAGTTCTGAAACCATCGAAATTTAACGGAACATTAACGAAACCTTGGCAGTTCATTTATGCACTTCAAACACATCCTGGATCCAAAAAAGGTTGTCCCAAAGTCAAAAATGTGGAAACGGGAGCGACGGGGGTCCACGGATGTTTCCAAACAGCCAAGGAGGTAGGGAATTTCAGAGGGAAAGTTCTGAAACCATCGAAACTTAATGGAATATTGACGAAACCTTGGCAGTTCATTTACACACTTCAAACACATCCCAGATCCAAAAAAGGTTGCCCCAAAAGTCAAAAATGTGGAAACGGGAGCGACGGGGGTCCACAGATGTTTCCAAACAGCCAAGGAGGAAGGGAATTCCGGAGGGAAAGTTCTAAAACCATCGAAACTTAACGGAACATTGACAAAACCTTGGCAGTTCATTTACACACGTCAACACATCCCAAATCCAAAAAAAAATTCCCCCAAAGTCAAAAATGTGGAAATGGGAGCGACGGGGGTCCACGAATATTTCCAAATAGCCAAGGAGGAAGGGAATTCTGGAGGGAAAGTTTTGAAACCATCGAAACTTAATGGAACGTTGACAAAATCTTGGCAGTTCATTTAAGCACCAGGAACACATCCCAAATCCACCAAAAAGTTGGCCCCAAAGTCAAAATTGTGGAAACGGGAGCGACGGGGTTCCACGGATGTTTCCAAACAGCAGGAACAAGACAAAAGGCAGAAAGGGGAAGGGCGACTTTATTTCTCCATGGATTTGAATACCCTAAGTAGGTGAATTTGGTAAGGGGAATTTGATTGTTTGAAGGCACATGACCAATTTGGGCTTGGAAAATGGGGCACGCAAAACAAGACAAGAGCAAAGCAGCTTGTCAGGAGCAAAAAAAAGGGGGTCCCTGCCTACGGCAGGGCGTGTGTGCAAAACATCCACAACAAAGAGATATATGAGGAATGTGTTAGAAATATTTGTTGGTACATTCTCTTTCATCCCTTAGAGAGTGTTTCCTACAAAAGATATATATGCATTTGTTTACTATAAGATTGAAGAAATGTCGTCACTTTAGTTGAATGTGCTTTAGGAAAATGAATTGAAAGAGAATCATGATGCTTATAGAGTATTAGTTGAGAAAGAATTGGATGTTTGGAGGAAATTTTTGTTGTTTGAATTTGAGAAGAATTATATTTGAATGGTATTGAGAAGAATTCATGATGAAACTTTATGGATTGATGAGGCACATCTAGTTACTAGAGAAGCAATTAGAGATGTAACTGGTTTATGTTCCTTTGAACCAAATCCAAAAATGAAGAATATGGACGAGAAATGAAATAATTGAGGTTATAGGTGCAAGTTCAAAAGGAAAAGAAATTGGTTTGAGATTGATTGTTGATCCAGTAATAAGGTATGTTGCTATGGTCATTGGTCATGATAAAAGTTTGTATCCCTAATAGTGACTACGGTTTCTACTGATGTGGTGAATATTTTTGTTGATATGGTGTTAAGAGGTATGGAATATGACTTGTGTGAACTACTCTACATACATCTTTTGAAGAATTTAAAGGAGATAAAGAAGAGAAGAAAGAATACTTTTAGGTATGGAAATTTGGTTGTTTGTCTAATCTTTTTGAAAGAGTTACCAGTAGTAGGAAGGTTAAAATGGTCAAATTCAAAGCCTATTTCCTATCAAATCAGGAACTTCATGATAAATCTTAGTAGTTTGGATGCACAAGAATATTCCCTTGCTACATTAATTGGAACATTTCAAATGAGGATGAAGAAAAGGTCTAGGATTCTAGTAAGTGTTGTGGAAAGATACTCCAGAAGCATAAATTTTCGTGTGTCTAGATTTTTGTCACATGGAAGTAGTTGAATCAAGGTTAGTTTGGATATTTGAACTAGATTATGAAGTGTTAGAGGTTGAAATTGATAAATATGCTAAAATTCTCTTAGAAATCCCTAAGCATCTTAATGAAGAATGTACCTATGATAGTGTGACTAGAATAGGGAAGAAAAGGAAGAGTGTAGTGAAGCTAGAAGATGCAAAAGAAAGTAAGCTTAAACATGAGCATGAAAGAATAAACATTCAGAGAGCTTTGGAAGATTTGTAAAAGGTTATTCTCGATGCTAATTTTGATTCATGTATTTCTATTGTGGAGAATCTCCATGACATGATTAATTCTTTGAAAGTCTACATCTTCGGACTTGAAAAGTTTGTTGGAATTAAGTTTGATGAAGAAGATTTGAATGATATCAAAGGAAAATGTGCAAATGCACATGATCGAGTAATGAAGGAATTGAAGAATGTACAAGGTTGTGAAAAAGAGGCACAAGAACTACTTTCCATTTGTCTATATTGGTTTGGAAATACATTGGATATGAGAAATGAGATAAGGATGAGTGAGTCTCGACTAAGCACTGAAGCAGATACATATAGCTTAGCAAAAGATAAAGATAATCAGAGGTGGTCCTACATTGTGTAGCTTTTAGAAAAAAATTTCTCTCTGAAGGATCGAAGAACAAATGTTATCAAGAATTTTGTGGCACTTAGAGACATGATTAAACTCAGACATACTTTTATTTCTAGCACTCTTGGTTGTATTGGTGAATTATCATAAATCAATCTTAGTCCCAATACTTTAACAGATGGCATAAAGTCTCTAACTAAACTTGAGCTATTTTACAAGACTCTTTTCAGTGCAAAAGGTTCATGGGAAGAAGGTAAAGCATCATGGAAGGCTATCCTGGAGAGTCTCAGATGTTCTTCTTCAGGTTAATTATGTTTTCATATCTTTTTGGCTACATTTTTTTGATATACACATTTATATCGGACCCCTTCCTTTGTCATTGATGTCAAAGGGGAAGAGATAGAGAGATATAGAGATGGAGAATCACAAGATTTTTTTTTTTGAAGAATAGTTTTGATAGGGGGAGTAATCAGAAAATTCAGTTGTGGTATACTTGAAAAGTTTTTTGTCATGCATGTTGCCATCAACTCCAAAAGGGGAGATTGTTGGAAGCTTTGCAACATGAGCATGAAGGATGGATGGATGCATTGGTTGTTCCTATGTTTTCATTTATGTCAACATGGTAATAACTACATGGTGATAACTATATGGGAAATTTCCTTGGTTTCCCTGAAGTTGTTCTCTATCGATAATACTCCTTTGTGATGAATCAATGTGTTGGTACTTGAGTCTGAAACTCACCGCAAGATCTGATATGACTCTAATCTCTTAACCATGTTTTATTGACTCATTCAGACTACTATTTCCTAGATCTTGAGATGTCTTTTTCTATAAATAGAAAGTTATCTCTGATAGAGTTTAACTCTATATCCTACTATTATTCTGTGTGAAGTATACTGTGTGGGAGACTCTGCATTCTACCAAGGTGAACATTCTTACACTACAGTCTTATTGATAGTCTCTTTACTAGTAGTGTGATGGGAAATTAATGTGTTCTCAGATCCAGAAGGTGTTTTCTTTGAGGATTATTTGTTGGTTTGGAGAATTGTGTTTTTATTCTTGGCTGACTCAATGAATGCAATATATTATGAATACTAATAGCCAACTTGGCATAATGCACTGCATGGATAAAATGTTCAAATCTTATATGGTTTCGATGAAGAAATGTTTTGATTATTTTGCATTCATCCAATTAGGCCAACCTAATTGTTGAATAAGATATGGTTGTATATATATAAGATGAAAGATAGAAGATAGATGTCCATGAGAGCAAGAAGGAGGAACTATGTGAATAGAGGAGAAGATCAGAGCCTAAATGCTTTATCAGTAGTATAGATTTGTTGAGTGATGCAGTACTATTGCAAGATGGTGTGTCCCTTGGTCTTCCTTGTCCAACATGGTGCTTGGGTTTGTGACATGGTTTAACCACCTCATGTGGATCTTATCTGACACTTGTATCGAGCATTGACAGGTTGACCTTTTGGTGCAACGAAAAGGCCAACAATTGGTATTAGAGCATAGGTCACAAGTTCAAACCCCTCACTTGTGTTGGGGGATTGTTGCAAGATGGTGTGTCCCTTTTTCTTCCTTGTCCAATACAACACTTGGGTTTGTGACATGGTTTAAATGCCTCCTATGGATCTTATCTGGCGCTTGTATTAGGCATTTAGAGGTCAACCTTTTTCATGCAACAACAAGGCCAACAATTACTTTATATTCTAAACTTCAATAGAATTGAACCTTGCACATTGAAGGTGTATTCCATCAATTCATTCTTTTGGCAGGGAGCCACTATCATTGTATCTTGGCAGTGAGCCATCTTTTGTACTCAAGTTGTGACCCTTTTAAGGACAGTGAGTCCTAGTAATGAGCCTCATAATATTTTGTATCCAGATATAATATATTGTGAGTTAACCCTCACTCTGGTTTCTTCCATTTTGGGTTTTCCACGTAAAAATCCTATTGTTCATTTGTGTGATTACATTTACTTGTTTCTTTGTTCTCTCTTGCTAATTCAGTCAAAATTGTGATAATGGTTAACTGGATTTTATTATTAGTTTGTGGAATACTGATTCACCCCCCTCTCAGTATTTTGTATGTTCAACAAACAGCTTATTTTGAGTAAAATTCTGGTAGACCAGCTTCAGTGATCATTGATCTAGCAGCCTCTTGAGTTTTTTTGGTTTTCCTTTCAACAAATCCATTATGTTGAGGATTTCTTGGAGTAGATAACTGTCTCTTTATTCCATGCATTTCACAAAACATATTAATCTCATGGGAGGTGAATTATCCACCTCTGTCAGACCTTAAGCATTTTATCTTCAAGTTTACTTCATTTTCAACCATAGCTTTGAATGTCTTGAATCTATCTAATGCATCTAATTTCTCTATAAGAAATGCAACCCATGTATATCTAGAATAATCATCAATTAAAATCATAAAGTACCTTTCACCAAGTAGAATTCTCACTCTTGTAGGACTATAGAGACTTGTATGAACTAAATCTAGTATGCTAGTAGTGGACTATTCCTTTGATCTATAATGATTTCTTTCTTGCTTTCCAAACTAACAATTCCTACAAATAGCATTAACAGGTTTTGTAATTCTTGGTAATTATCTCATGACCTAAACAATACTAATCCTCGCCAAGTTATCAAAATTCATGTGACATATTCTCTGATTCCATAACCAACTATCATTAATCTGAGTCATAAAGCATTGTCCATCAGCACCCTTAAGTTGATAGATATTTCCTTTAGATTTATTTCCTACAACAATCAATGTTCCAGATCCTTTCCAAATCCTTTCCAAATCTCACATCTCTCATCCTTAAACACAATATCATATCCCTTGTTGCACATCTGACAAATATTTAAAATATTATGCCTTAAACCCTTAATATAATAGACAACGTTGATATGATGCTTGCCATCAAAACTTACTAAACCTATCCCATAGATTTTAGCACCAGAATCATCTCCAAACATAACCAGTCCTCCATTGAATTTTTCAAGCTTAACAAACTTACTTTTATCACCAGTCATGTGATGTGAACAAACACTAGATCAACTAACCAATAATTCTTCTCTTGTTTAGCATGTAGGGAAAAGATAATCGTACCTTCATTTTTCTCCTTTTCTGAGGGGTTGTCCTTTACCTATTTCTTAGAATTAGCAGAAGTAGGTTCGTCCTTAATTTCCAAGAAAAAGCATTCATTTTCATCAAGATCTTCATATTCTAATTCCTCATCAAATATACTAGCATTCCCATTCACATAATAAGCTATGTTAATCTTCTTTCATTTTTTTTCTTTCTCATATCTTTGTTTATTCCTTTTAGCTCTTTCTAGACAATTTGCAACATAATGACCTATTTCTCCATGACTAAAAAATTTAAAGGGAAACTTACCTTCATACTTGTAAGGGCCTTTCCTCATCCTTCTTACAAAGCTAGCTTCTATCTCATCAATTTTTTCTTCATTCATTTCTTTAGCCTTTGTAGCCTTAAAAGCAGTCTCTGATTTGCATCCATTCCTTATATTTGGCTTCCTCACCTCATAATATGTGAAAAATCCCAACAATAGATCTTTAGTACAAGTCTTATAATCTATAGTTTGCTCAATAGCACACACCTTCTCATTGTAAGCATCAAGGAGAGTTCTAAGAATCTTCTTTACAATCCTATTTTCTTCTATAGTAGCACCAAGTCCTCACATTCCAACCACTATCTCATCCAATTTCTATACATAAGCTTTAGCATTCTCATCTTCAGAAATATGTAGAAGCTCAAACTGTGTCTCCAAATTATGTAATTTTTCCTCTTTGACTCCTTCATCACCATCATGTGTTCTTTCCAAAGCATCCTAGAATTTCATAGCATTTTTCAAATTCTGAACCTTAATCAACTCAGAATGTACCAGACTATTCTTCAATATGTACTTTGTCTTATTGTTCACTTCATGTGCTTTGATTTCATCAAGTGTACTTGGAACATTAGTAGGAGGATTGTAAGGATTTTTGTAAGCTTTCTCCACATCATATCTGCAATACTCCAGATATTCTTCCAACAATACTTTTCAAATAGCATAATTAGTTCCATCAAACCTCAGATAATCATAAACCATTTTTCCAACCATTCCAAACCTTCCTCAAGCAGTTGTGCTCTTCACAAGGGACTAAGCTCTGATACCAATTTTTGAATAGGACAACTAAGTTGGGGAGGAGAATCAGTTGTCATAGAATTAATTTTTTAATTCAATCACAGGAACTTATTCTTAATACTACTTAAATGATTAATCATCAAATGCTAATGAAAAAACTTAAATCCAACACACAAACACAATAAAACTAGATTTATGTGGAAAACCTAATAAGGGAAAAACCAAGGTGAGGATTAACTCACACTATAGAGAATATCAAAACTGATTACAAGAGGCTCACTTCCTATAAAATAAGACTCACTACCAAAACAAGGACTCACTTTCCAATAGGGCTAACAACTCGGAGGGCTCACTACCACAGAGATACAAAGAAGAAAGAAGAGATATGTTATAGAGAGACTACAATCTCAATGCAACAAAGGATTCCACCATAATCACTAGTAGACATGCATGAATGATAGAGTTCACCTTCTGCTCACTACATCCAGAAACTTAATATTTAGGCTTTGCACTAATTTTCCACACTCGCATCACACACATTCACTAGATAGCATCAATGTCGCATCTATCTACTCTTTTTTCTTTTCACTTATCACTCTTCTTCACTTTTGTATATCCTTCACCACTAACACATCCTATATTTATACCATCTTCAACTTTGAAACATATCCAAAGTCGCCTATCCAAATTCAAATTCAAATTAGGTCAGCACCAAAACATCCTAGGGTGGAATTAGAATGAGGGCAACCCAAACATATGCTTCGTAGGGACCCAAATAGATCCAACTAGCTTCATCAACTTTGAAGGTAGTATTTCACACAAGGTCAACCAAAATAGCGTAAAAATCATAGAATAATTAAGCACGAATCTTCCAAATACCAAATTTATCTTCAATACAATCAAAACAACTCAAATCTAGAACTACAAGTCATAATTCTTCATCAAAGAGAAATACGGACCAACAATATTTCTCTCAGACATCAACCAAAAACACAAAAAACTACAGTTCACAACAAGTTAACATAACTTGCACTATACAATGAATCAATAGCTAAAAATATGGATATAGCATCTTCCAACAACCATGAAAAACATATATGAACCATACAACTATAGGAGAAAATCTAGACCAAAACCCGGAGCAACCAATAAACACTTGCAACATATCTTCATTACAGTTTTCTCAATATCCTCAACATATATAGCCAACAACAACTAGTTGATAACCAATTGACTAGTTGAAATTAATGAAAATACCTTCAATCTTTCCATTCTTGCAACAATTCACCTCATTATATCTCATAGTTGGGGTACAACACATTTACTAGTTTCACATGAAATAACACAATACATTTTACCATATTCACCATATTATAGAATAAAGACAATGCACTTAAATGCATCATTTTTTCTTTAATATTCACTTTGCTTCTCACCTTTAGAATTATTTAGTCAATTTGAATAAGTACAAGAAATCACTAGAAGATGTGCAACTGTAGCTTAACAATATATGGTTCACCACACTTCCCATCTTACTAAGTGTTTGACATCACATTAAAATCAAGATTGGTTTTCTATATTTACCCATATCATCCTTCTCTTATTCAACTATGTTTCTTATATTCACAATATGCCAAAATGAGTAATTCCACTATATTTTTCACAACATAATAAAGAATATTTCCTACTTATTAAGGAATATAATTAACTATTTTATTTTGAAACATCACAATATATGACAAGAAAGAACTCTGAATGTATAAAACAAATGGAAATTTATGGAATCATAATCCTCACAACCTATTAATATATTTTTACATATCTTGCATTTTTCTATCTAAGGTTGAACATTTTAATCACATGTAATAATCATCATTTTACAATCATAGTTCCATCTATCCTCATAAAGATGCTCAATGAGTAAAAATTCCTAGAATTTTTTACTACCCTTATGTTCTATTTATTGTATTCACATGTATATGTTTTTCCCTAAATAAGTACTAGTCAACACACAACATTAGTTCTTTTTTTTTGTCTCTTTTGATTATCCAACACTTAATTTTAACTAAATTACACTTAATTCTTTACAAAATTTAAAATAAAACAATTGATTAATCATCCTCATCCTATAAGGACAACACCTTCTTGCTTAGGTTATTAATTCTTTTTGTATTTCTTCTCTATCAATTTCTTTAGTCTATAGCAAGGTGCAAGAAAAGTAGAAATAATATGTCTAAGATAGTATATTAAATCCAATTTCATATTTTGGAAAGGTCCCTTCACAAAGGTTTTATGTATTGTATAGGAGCGAATTTGTACCCCTTGGGAAAATTTCCCTTTCACATGCCCTCACCTTAAAAATTCAAATCCAAATGCAAAATTCCATATCACCCACCTGCCTTCTATCCACTTGGTGTTTTTCCTATGTTTCAATGGGATAATATTTGTCAAGGACATAAGTACAACGCATGGACATCTGTGTGGTGCATTTTCATCCCTAACGGATTCTTGCATCTAAAGTTGGAAGAGGCATTACACACCTGATTGGGGTCAAATTGTAACGTACCTCTTTGACCAACCAACTCAAAAACAACTTATTCCTTCTCATCCCACCTTCAAAAACATTCTCCATTCAATCACTTTATCTTTTGGAAATCTCTCTTAGCAATTCATTCACATCTTCATTCTCAAGCAGCATTCTAGCACTCCATTTTTTAGCATTACAACATTATTGGCACTCCATCAACTCCAAAATTCAAGTGTGAGGCATCCATAGAAGTGTGGACTAAGAGTCTTATGAGAGCTCCCCTCATCACCACTGTGGTTGTGGTGACTTTTCCATGTCCATACCTTGCATTCTACCTCCATTGGCTAGTGAGCTTTTGGGTGGAGCTAGTAACACTTCACTCCTCTCCTTTGTGGTTTGATAGAGTAGCATAATATTGTTTTGTAGTGTTCATTGCTATCTTTTGATTCTTTATCACATATTATACTTCATTGCTTTCTGGCTATCCATGGAGGTAGAAACACCAAAATGGGGGTCTAATAGAGGTAGGCCCCTATACAACCCCAACAATTTTCCCCTTCTTGTTTGTCTATAGGTGGAAATACGCGTAGAGCTAGCTAGGAAATTGGAACTTTTTTGAGATAATCTTTGTCACCCTAGCTTTTTTTTACTTTCTTTATCATCTTTTCCTTTACTTTCTATACTTTCTCATTCTTTTTTTCCCATTAGAATCAGCTAGCTAGGTTGTCAATAAGTTTTTAGATAGTTTTTATTGTACTTATCTTCTAGTCATACGGACACTAGCACACGAGAGATATGCTAGTGTGCCACGTTGTCATCCCAGAACCATGTTTTCATCCTCAGACAAAGAGTTCTCTAAGGTGCAATATTGACTCCAAGAACTAGCTCACCTAGCCCAAACTTGAACTTCGAGTCTGTAGAGTGACAAAAGCACTTCACAGTGCTCTTTGTTCTTGATCCCCATCCCTTTAGAGTGAGGTAAGTTAGGGAAAATCTCCACTCTTGGCTCTTTGTGACCTGGAGACTTGGCATGGTTGGTCCCCTTCTCTTACATTTTTGGTGAACTTGACATGAATAGCATCTACCCATTTGTCTATTTTCAGACTTTTCCCTTGTACCTTGTGATTGTTGTAACCTTGAGTTTTGTGAAGGTTTATGAGCATAACCTGGTCCTCGACTTCCAGGTACATTTTTAGGAGAAGTATGCAACACCTATCAATGGAGAAGATGAAGGTCACTTCTAGTTTGACCCCTAGTTTTTCCATGGGTTTATCTAATGATTTTACTACTAGTTTTCCTATGAACTATGTTGATGAGATGGGTTTCATGGAAGAGACCACTCATATGCCTACCCCTCCAACATCCCCTATGGCTTCGTCTCTAGATAAGGATGATGTGCATATTCCTATAGAAAACCTTATGGCATTAGATAATAGATTACTAGACCTTGTAAATCACCTAGAGAAAGCACCAAACATGGCGAGAGCTACTAGTATTGCAAGCGAGGTTAGACATTTGCTAGGAAAATATTGAATAGGTGTAGAATTTTTATGTGGCCTCATTGATCTAACTAAAGTCTATGTCCCCTCGTATAGGCCTATATCGGATACCCGAGGAGAAATTCTTGATGCCTATGAAAAGAAAATAGGCATTTCAATTCCCACTACATCTATGTGCATGGTCGAATAAGGGCCCTCGATTAGTGTCTCTTCTGCTTCTTAATGGCCTTGCACTCTTAAGGTGAGTAAAAAACCCCTTGGATTCAATTTCACCCCTCCTACTACCCCTAGCGGCAGAAGCTCTGGTGGATTGGGTGATGGTGGCCTTGGTAGCAGAGGTTGCACTGGTGGAGGCAATTCTTGTGGAGGCCATGGAAGTGGATTTGATACTGGAGGTGGCTCTGGTGGAGGACCTATAGATGGTGGTGCCTCCGGTGGAGATCACAATGGTGGCTCCAACAGTGGTTTTGGAGGTGGTTCTGGTGGTGGTGGTTCTAGAGGTTCCACTATTCCCTTGTCATCTATTGACCCTGTTTTGAATGTCTTGCTTCAAAATATGGGTCGTATGCAAACCTAGTTGGAGAGTCTCTCCCAGGCCTTTGCCCAGTCTATCTTTCAACCCTTTTTTCGACATAGCCCATTTTCGGTAACAATCCTAAGTACTCCCTTCCCACAAGGAATGGAGATTCCCAAATTTGAGAAATATGGTGGCAAAGGGGACCCACAAACACATGTGTCCACCTTTAATTCTATGTGTATAAAATTATTCAATCATGATTCGTTGATGGAAAAATTATTTCCTCAATATTTTAAGGATACAGTGCTTGAGTGGTATTGTTCCTTACCTAACAATTCTCTCTTCTTATTTGATCAACTTGTAAATTAGTTTCTTAGACAGTTCCAATCCAACATCGAACAAAAGATGACCTTATTGAATCTTGTTCGATGCAAACAAGGGGATAATGAAAAGATAAATGATTTCATAGCATAGTATCAAGCACTCATTTCACAAATCTCGTACCCATTGGCTAATTCTAACGTGCAGAAGGTGTTCATAGGTAACCTATAGAGGCCTTGGCAGGAAAAGTTTTCCCTTATGAAATACCCTTCTTTCATGCATCTGTGTGTGGCATTATGAGAATATCAACAAATAGTAGTTCAGTTCGGGGGATCCTCCTCATGCTTCCATTCAAAAGGAAATTCTATCGTATCGATCTTAGGAAAAGGAAAGGCTATTACAAATGCAGTATCTGCAATGAATGATAACGGTCTTAGATGCAATAGAAAGTTCTCAAAGTTAGTTGTATCTTATTCTTCCATCTTGCAGAAGCTGCTGAAGGGTAAGATCATAACCTTGGATAACCCTCAACCTCTCAAGGAACCTTACCTTGATTGGTACAATGCAAATGCCTTATGTCAGTACCATTGAGTTAACGAACATGATACTGAATGTTGTATGTGTGTGCATCATGAGATATAGGATGACTTCAAGGAAAATATTATTTGTCTTGATGGGAGTAAACAAAATGCTAAAAAATCAATGGTGAAAGAAAATAGTGAATTGCATATATACATAGATCCATTTCCATCTCATTGTGCTAACTTAATTATTGATCCCTTTGATTCTACGACTTGGCCCTCAATGTATGTTAACATGATCATGATTACTCCTTCCATGCATCTTGTGATACTCTTGATCATCTCAATGGGAACATTGTGGTAGGGGTCTTAGTTGACCCTACAAGTCAAGTGAATATCATCACTAAGGAGACATTGTAGTTGAATTCATTGTAGAGGGAGGAGTATGAAAAAAAAAAGTCTACCATATGTACGCATGATGGCCTTTCTCTAAAGCCATACAACTCAATAAATTTTTACATCATAGTTGGACCTAGGGCTATGGAAACAACATTTTAGGTTATTTCAGAATCAGATTTGTTCAGGGTGAAGTTAGGCATAGTTTGGCTAGCTTCCATGAATGGAATTGCTTCCATCATCCATAATTGTTTGAAATTATCCCACAAAGGTGTTTTGCATGTGGTACATGACACTTGATACTAGTCATTGGTGTCTTGTGGGGGCTACTCATTGGATCATTTTTGGCCCACCCCGATCAATCTGCTTCCCTCGAGAACAGACCTACTTTACCAAAACTATGTGAAGTACAAGATCGGGAGAAAAGGACAACCAAAATTGACCCTTTCGATAGTGCAAAAACAAGATGCCTCCTCTTCTCAAAGGGGGAAGGAGAGGCGAACCCATCCTCAGTGTGTCTCTTCCACTCCTCTTTCTAAAGAAGAGTTTTAGATGAATAATCCTAGATTTTATATGAGAAGTTTGATGGTGCTTGCTTGGTGCAAAGCTAAGATTAGCATATTAGACCTTCCTACCATGCTTCTTGGACCTTTTACCTACCCATATGGTAGAAGAAAGGGTCCCCATGGGGATTCATCTATGTATTAGCCTCCACAGCCTGCCACTACTCTTGCTTCTAAAGCAGTGAATTGGAAGAGGCCCCCAATGAGGTGCTAGAGCTAACTCCCCCCATTGTCTCTCAATCTCTTCCTCCTACTCCCATTCATGAGTTTATCCCTCCATCAAAAATGGTTGTGAAAAATACCCCTATGGCTGAGCAGGAGCCTTCTACCCCTTCGCAACTCTCAGCCTCTAGCTCAAAGATTCATAGAAAATACCTTGCACGCGAGTGCAAGCACCAGTGAAAGGCTCTAGTGGTTGATTAGGCCACTTTGTAGAAAAAGGAAGAGGATATGACCACGCCTTCTTCAGGGCCTCTTGTTGTTTCCTCCTCTCTCATCCCCTCTGCTTCCATTTGATCAATTTTAGTCTTGCTTTAGGCTCTTTCTGTGAGTGTGAGTGAGCCTGACCCTAAAAAGGTGCAGGTGTTTATCGCTCCTTTGGTTGAGCTTCCCTTGTTGATGTCCCTTCTAGACATCCCACCATTTCCTAAACCCATGGACATGCCAAATACCTTGGTGGTATCCGTTGTGGTTTTCTCCTCCTCCTCCTCTATACCTCTTGCCTCATTTGTGGGGAGTTCACATCACCCAACAAAGCAGAAGGTAGAGTTCATCCCTTCTAGCAATGGAGGGCATAAGAGGATTCCACCTTCTCCAAAAGGTGGTCTTGTGCTAGCTTGTTCTCTTCTAGTGACAGAACAAATTTTGGCTTCTAAGTTTTTCACTACTCTCGAGTTGCTCGGTGAGCCAAGCGGTGAATCATGAGTGTTGTCCTCCTTGTCTATTGAGGTACAACATGGCACTCCTATAAAGTGCATTTTCAACTCTCTAGATGAGGTCTTGGCATTGTCGATGATCTTCATGAAATTGCTAACCATAGCTCCACAAGAGCTGAGCAAAGAAGACCTTGTGAGGCCTTCTTCCTTATCCCTTGTTAGGGGAGGGTTAGAAGCTCCTCCCCTTAATATTCCACCATTGCAAGCTTTTATTCCTTCCCCTTATAATGACCTAGATTGGGATCTGGACAACCTCTTAGTGGATGAGTGTTAGGGGGAGGCCTCTTCTTTACCTTTTTTGTGATGTATTCCCCTGTGCTTGTGTTATGTGTTCCTAGATGACCCTTGTCACCCTTGTGGGTGCTTGGATACAAGAGTTATTTTGTGTCGTAAACCTTCTTCTATTTGTATCATCATTCTTCCTCTGTTATGTACTTTGATTTTTGACAAATTGGGTACGATGTGTTGGGGAAATTTAGGATTCCCTTCCATGTTGACCCAATTTTTTATTTTTACTTTGTCTTCTCATGCATTCTTCACATGGTTTGATATAGTAGGGGGAATTGATGATAATTATTTTATATACTATTATTATACTTATATATATTTATGAGAAGCTCTAACCCCAAAATATCAGATCACTCCTTTGTCTCTTATTTGTTATGTTTATTTTTCTCTTTCACTATTTTCTTGTATTTCTCTCTTATTTTCTTTACTTGTCCGTCGTACATGTGACAACATCATTTTCACAATGATTCGATTTTCAAAAAATGCAGTCATTTCCAACGAATCCTTTTCTTGAAAATCCTTACAACCTTTTTTCAAAAATCATATTATGGATGTGGACCCCTAATGGAACATGTTTCCTTCATCATGGGTTCGTAAAGAAAGAAACTTTAGAACTTTCATCTGAGGTGGGAGCAACCTTTTTCTATTGGAGAAGCCTCAACCTTCCCCTCACAAGGGGGAATTTTCTTCCTTTCAAATTCCTTGATGAAGTGAACATATTTTGAAATGATTCCTTGATAATGAATTGATTTGAGAAAAAATTTCTCTTTTACACTTTCAAACAGTGCGTCCCTTGAGTGAGCCCCTTTTATTTTGAAGGGTTTCCAAGGGACCCATTTGAAAGCCTTCCAAATTTTCGACGGTCTGACTATCTATTTGTTTTCCTATGTGGCTACTTTGTTTTCTGACATGTTTTATTTGTGGATTAACATTTTACTTTGCAGGTGTTACTGTGAAGCCACTTTCTAGTCTAACTCTGCAGAGTCCCCTTACATCTGGGCTTCCTTCATGAGAGAGAACTTGGGGGTTGATTTCTTGCATGTTTGCAGGCCTGTAAAGCACTTACTTCACTGGGCTTCCTTCATGAGAGAGAACTTGGGGGTTGCCTTCTTGTAGGTCTATTGGCCTACGAGACACTTACATCCTGCAAGATTTTTCTATCCCTGGTTTGAGGGTCTTTTGTGTACTCTTTGCAACTTCATAGTACTACAAAGCTATGGAGTCCTTTTGTTCAAAACTCCTTAGGGAGAGTACCTTTGGAGTCATTTGTCTTCCCTACACTTTCGAGCTCACTAGATCACAATCTACTTCCTCGACATTCAAGTATGCATTCCTAACTCTTTGATCTACTTTATCGAACACTCATTGATATTTGTGCTCACTAAAGTGGAGGAAAAATGTATAGGAGTGAATTTTCACCGCTTGGGAAAATTCCCCTTTCACATACCCTCACCTTAGAAAATAAAATCCAAAGGTGAAATTCCACATCACCCGCCTACCTTCTATCCCCTTGGAGTTTTTCCTATGTGTCAGTGAGAGAATATTTTTCAAGGATACAAGTGCAACACATGGATGTCTATGTGGTGCATTGTCATCCCTAATAGATTCCTGTGTCTAAAGTTGGTAGAGGCATTACACATTTGATTGGGGTTGAATTGTAATTTCCCTCTTCGACTAACTGACAAAACATAAGGGTTTGGTTGTTACTAAATCTCTATTAAGTTTACTAGGTCATCATTTTTTTGCAAAAGTGTTTAAATGACTTTAAAGTTTCACCCTTCAATTCCAAGTAAAATCCAGTTTTAACCCCTTTTCTAAGTAAGATTTACTATAAAAAGTAAGGTTGCAATCATTAGTAGATGTTCTTAATCATGCATTCTTATCTACAACCATAAGCTGAGTCACCTTAGAATTTTATCATTCAATAGCGGGACTCTTTCTTATGTTGAATCATGATATAAATAAGTTTTAGGATGCTTATGTGCTACTTATGTTTGAGATAGAAGCACAAGATCAATTCTACCACATCCTTAAGTAACATTTAAATATCATTACATAGAACCAAGGGTTATGTACTTCCAAATTTACATCCTTAATTTTCTCTTTATCCATTCTCTAATTAACACTAAAGGTGTTTCAAGTGCATACATGATGAGAGTTATGAGATTTCCAAAGTGGTACACTTTGTAGCACATATATTTTATTTGTAAGTGAAGCTCATGAAGGTTTACTCTAACAACCAAGATTTGCAACATGTTAGGCATTTTTATGGTTAAATTAGACCTTCATTTTAAGGTTACTCAAGGGAGTTTAGAAAATTATTAGAGAAACTTTCCTTGTTTGAGCTAATATTCTTTAATTATATTGCCTCCAATTAGACATTAACCCCATCCTCATATTTTGATTAAAATTAACTATGATTTTTGATTTAAATCTTGCCTAAGGTTCACTAGGAGGAATCAATAGTCTCTAAATACCCCCTTATGTTCTCAAAGTTTGAAATAAATGATTACTTTCCTAAGGTTGAACTATACCATCAACAATGACTCATTTAATTATTCAAGGTTATACCTTACTATCCATAATAATTCAGCTTCTCTATCGACATCGTTAATGTCCTTTTTGGAGGAAGAATTTAGGTTCCTTTAATCATAGGCATTGAAGTGAATCATATTATTTCACTAACTCATCAAAATCCCTAATAACCATATTTAATAACCATATCTACCTTCTTAAAGTTTAAGAGAGGGGGTGTTGAATAGTGATAGGTTCAATAACACTTATTAAATAGACTAACTTACCATCAAACATGCACATCACTTGCATAACCATAATATCCTTGAGGGTTTCGCCTTTGCACTTGTTTAAGTTTCTTTCTAGTTACCTATCATTAATTAAATACCTAGAATCCAGTTAAAGTTTGGTTAACACACGTCTTTAATTTTTTTAATAAAGAAGGTTAATTGCAACTAGGATCCAAAGTTCCCCACAAGATAGACCTTCAAATTTTAAAATTTAATTATTGCAAGGTGATTTTCTTGTTGACAAAATACAATTAGCTAAGACCCATCTTATTCCCAGAGTACCCTGTGTTGCAACCTACGCTCTGATACCAAGTGTCATGCCCAAATTTTTTCCTAGAAAATCCCAACTATTTTTTTTTTAAGCATTAATTTAAGTGACTACAATAGTTTTACCCATCATAATGCAATTATTGTTTTAGTTACTTTATATTGTTCATACCTTTGCATGTTGAAGACATCAAATGAACACTAAGGCTTTGAGAGAGTTTAACATAATTGACATTAATTTTAGTTGGGATAATTATAAGGTAGAGATCATTTTATCTAAATTTAATGGTGTAGCTACCAACCCAAGCAAAGACTTAACAACCATTATGATATGAACTTGAGAGATTCATCCAATTGTTTTTTACAAGATGGTTATTCCTCCAAATAAGTTTGATATTATTATAAACATTATTTTTTAACATCCACATCCCCTACCATCTATCAACCTTGCTATCCTGTGTTTTATTAATACAAACATTAATATGTTGACAATCCTATCATTAATCTTAAAATTAATATTACTATTTATTGCCATGTTCACACTCCTCTTTTATTGTAATTATTAAAAAATGATACCAATCCACCACCATCTAGGACTATTATTATAGACATTAAAGTATTACCTTCAAACTCATTTAAGTTACATAATTTATTAAATGTAAGAGTTGGGTACACCCAAGACTATCTACATTACTAGTATGATTGTTAATTATAAATTTTGTTATATAAACATTAATATCATTTATTAATGTCATTATTTTTTTTTATCAATGAACCTATTATTAATTGATCAACTAGATAATAATATTGTTATTGCCTAATCATCTTCTAAACACGACAAAGAGTTATCATTATGGGGTTGATACCGATGTGGATATTCCATATATATGGTAGAGATTAGTGGATAGGTTCAGCTTGGGTTTCTAATACAAGAGTGGATAGGTTATTAATAGTTTAATTCAATTTTAAATTTTATTATGTATTTTTATTTTGTTTACTCTCAGTAACAAACTAATTGCAAAAAAAAAGACATTCCACTTTCGAAATTCATTTTAATTAATTTTTTTTACTTACATATGCACTTTAAATATTTCAAGTTCTTTAATCTTGAATACAGTCATAAGATTGAGACTATTTAATTATATATCTATCATGCATATATACATTTTTAATATAATTATTTCAAATTTACTTATTATTATCAATATATTTTAACATGTATCTATTTATTTGTGTTTGACTATTATTTATTAAAAAAAAATTTAAATTTTTTTTTTTTATAGGTAAGTGCTATCAAAGGGGGATAGCGCCCATTTACATTGATTTCAAATGGAAAAACATGCTAGAGGACATTCCAAAATGTAGCCCTTCCCATTTTACATTAGCAAGTGAAGGTAAATCACTACCAAACTCCTACCCATTTCCAGCGCCTGAGCCAAGCTGCTCTCACTAAGCCATGAATAACTAGTGTCCATATACCTGGCAAATGTGTATCCATGTTGGAATTCTTAACTCCAGCTCTATAAACTTCCCATGCATTCACCAAGAATTTCTCCCTTGCCTCCATATATATGCTGCCTTAGTGCCTCCACTTCATACACCTCCCCCTCGTCCTCCTCGGTTCCAATGCCAACTATGTCAAAGAAAAGCCTAAGGTGACTAACTAGACCATCTGCAACCAAATCTAGAGTCGCATTCACCACTACTGGAGCATTAGCCACCACTGCGAAGCCAACAAAAAGCTTGACCATCCTCTCTCAAGAGTCGAGTATGTCGACCAAAGGCCCAATAACCACTTCATAGATCTTCCCATCACACTAGTGCAGACAGTCTTCCTGAAGCACCCCCTTCACCACATCCATAATTGCATCCAACACAATCGGGCGATGGATAGTGAAGAGTCAACCACATCGCTCCTTAAAATTCTCTTCAGAGCACATGCAATTCAACCTGAAGAAGTGCACCATCCTTTCTCTCTGCTCAGCTCACTAGATCCGCAATGGGAAAAGAGTGCATTTATCACTGCCAAGCATGAGCAGATATAGCTTGTGAAGAGAAACTTCTACAACATCTGGCCACTTTTTAGATACTGAATTTAGACCAAATCTATGACCAAGTATACCTTTTGTAGCCAGCTACCACCAACATGTGAGTCATGTACCTTGACACACATTCATGGGCCCAAGGTAGCACCAAGAATGTCACCTCGTCTCCCCAAATTGTCTTGGTCTATGATGGCCTATAACCCCAACCACCGATCCATGGAGGAATCTACATAAACCGAATCATCTTGAGATACTCCGCAATTGGCCAGCAAATTTGCAGCTTTATTCACTTCCCTGTATACGTAAGGGAGAAGTCATTCAGCTTACCAAGAAGTGTCTTAATAGTCTCAACCCAATTGTCAATTCTCCAGTTTGGCAATTTTCCTAAGGAGATTTCTTGGATACATATCTATGAATCACCTTCAACTTCAACAACATCAATACCTTTCTAAATGCATAAATCCAAACCTAATGCCAAGGCCTCCAACTCAACAATGTTGTTGGATCAAATACCCAAACTTTTTTATGTTGCCCACAGACACTGGCCACAATTGTCTCTAATTATGCACCTAGCACCAACTCGCTCGGGATTGCCTTTGGCGGCCCATCAAAATTTAGCTTCCATTTTAATCTCACCGGGTGCAACCAATGCACTTCATTCCTATTGACCTTACCTATCCCAAGTGTCGAGGGCTTAGGAGTTTTGAGGTTAGACCAATGTTGTTTCTATTATTTGTTGTCTCAATGATGGCTCCCTAATTTTTTGCAATAAGAAGATCATAGCTTAGGGATTTCTCCTTGAAGATGTGTCTATTCCTCTCCTTTCACAGATGCCAAACTACCAAAGATGGTTCCATTATCTAGATTCCATGCCAATAACCATTCTTGTTTGCAATCAACCAGTTGTTCAAGAAGTCTCGAAGCTTATACTACCTTGGTCCCTAGACATGAAAGGTCCCTTGCAACCAATCCCAATAGGAGGAAACCATGGGGCATGTGAGAAATAGGTGATCCATGCCTTCCTCCTCTTGCTCACATAACACGTATCTAGACGGGCAAGAAATCCCAATTCTTTTTAATATTTTTCCAGTAAGACAACGCTAATGAAGGGCTACCCAAAAGAAGGTGACAACTTTGGGCAGCACTTCACATTTCCAACAGAGGGTAGCCATCCATGTCTTCTCCTCACTATGAGCTATTTGGAGATGGTAGCCCAATTTGGCCAAGTATTCCCTTGAGGCAGCCCCACACCATATTATTGTATCCTCCCTATTTCTCAAATTAACCATCATGTTATTTAGGTCCCAAGCCACTGTCTCTTTCAATTCTTTTGGTAGTGGCATAAAATTAACATCTTTCCACTTAGTATGATTGCCAACTATATTGTCATCTTGACACACATAGTCTGCCACCTTGTTTCCAAACTCCTCCTACAACCTATCCACATATTGACCTAGATCGAACATTTTTGCCAAAATTTTATGGCCATCCCAAGAGTTCGTCCAGAACAATGCCTGCCTGCCATCCCCAGTTCTCCATGAAAGGTGGCAAGTGATCAAGGGTCTACAGTTTGTTATGTACTTCCACACCGCCAATCTTCCTTCGATGTTTTCTATTGTTAAGATTCTCGAAGGCTCCTTGCTATCCATATATTTATCATGTAGGATACAACACCACTGCTTCTCAAGGTACTTGTACATCTTCCAAACCAATTTGGCGCCCAAGGTGGTATTTTGGAGTCTAATCTTTCATAGTCTAGCCCTGCCATCATCTTTTTCTTTACATGTTGTATCCCAACCAATGAGCGATATTTTTTTTTAATTTTTGGAGCCTTCCCATAGGAACTTCTTTAAGACCCTTTCCATTTCATTCTTTACCTTTTCTAGTATTTCATAACATGACATAGTATATATCGGGATTGCTGACAATATAGACTTAGCCATTATTATTCTCCCAGCAAGTGAGAGCCAATTATTCTTCCACGCCATTGCCTTATTTCTACACTTTCCAACCACCTCATCCCAATGTTTTTCTTTGCATGCACCATCAAAAAAATTCACCCCAAGGAATTTTTCTTGCAGTTTCCCCACTTGAAACCCCAATATTGCAGTGATTGCCTATTGAATGACAACCTTGTGTTGAAAAAGTATATACATGATTTCTCCTTATTCATTTTCTACTCAATTTCACTTCATAATCGTCAAGCACCCCTTTGATACATCTGACTTCCCTTATGCTTACCTCTCCAAGCAAAGTGGTGTCATCAACAAATTGTGAGTGAGTAATCGGATCTACATTCAGAGCCACCCACACACCCTTCCATTCCAACCATTGACATTTACTTTTGATGGCACAACTTAAAGATTTAGCCATGATCATGAATAAGAATGGTGATATGGGGTCACCCTCACTGAGGTCGTTGGTGGCCTGAAAGAAATTGTATAGTGTTCCATTTACCGAGACCAAGAAATGGACAGAGGAGATGTAATAGAAGATAAGTTTGTGCCAATAAATATTGAATCCCAACTTCTCCATAACCTTCAAAAGGAAGCCCCAGGACACTTTGTCATATGCCTTACAAACGTCCAATTTGATTATCATCCCCGCCTTCGTACTTGTCTTAAGTGTATGCATAGCCTTAGTTAATAACAAGATGAGATTTGTGATTTCCTAACCCGAGACAAAACCATTTTTCTCTATGGATACTATTTTTCCCAATACCAATTTGAGTCTGTTGGCAAGCACCTTGACTATCACCTTATATATAATGTTGCATAGCGAAATGGGCCTATAATCACTAAAGGACTGGCATTTAGGCTTTTTCGGGACATATATAAGAATAATAAATGTTCTTTATATACATGTATATTTTATTTACTTTAGAAAATAATTCAAAATTATTAGAATAACTATTACTATATATAAATAAATGTATTATTTATGCTAAAAGAAAAGAAAATACCAAAGGAACATTTTTTTCTTTCCCAAACAAAAATTCTAGTAATACCTATCTTAATCTTTGTTTCTTTTGTTTTTCATTTTAAATTAATAAATCCCACCCATTCCAAGAAAGTAGGAAATATTTCACTTTTTGTTCTTTAAAAGATTAAAATAAGAGGACATGGAAACTAAGTTATTTATGAAGGACTTTCTTGGGGGAAAACATAAAGCTCTATATGGGAAACTCTAAACTCTACCCTCTAAGTATTAAGTTTATTTGTTTGCTTCTTTTTTTTAGTTTCTTTTACTTAACATGATTCAACCCTTGTTCGTGGGGATGGATTCCATCATTAAAAGAAAATACTATATTTCAAACCCTATTCAATGAAACTTCTTGAACTACATGAACTTCCAAAATTCTTTATGTGCTTCCTTTTATTCATCACTGTTCTATTAGGATGACGAAAGGTGAATTTTTCATTATTTTAATTTTTTAGCAATGGAAAAAGGAAGATGGAGCACTAAAAATGGGAGCTGACTATTCTTGCCAAGACTACGGCTAACATTATTGTCCTAAGAGAAACTCAACACTATAATTAGTCCACCTTGATAAACACACTACTCCTCTAGTAGATGCCATAAAAACTAACACTCCACCAGTACAATATATCAATGACCCATTTAAGTTACCAGCAGAACATTTATTTCTAGCATGGTGAAAGACAATTGTGTATTAATATGGTAACTGCCACCCTAATTTTATTTTTATTTTATTACATCTAATATCTATTGATAATCAGAATGCAATCTAATGCCAAGAAATTTATGTGCTAAAAATAAAAGAATGATTTTAAATCCTATTGCTATGACCACATAGGGTGTGAGCCTTCACTCTTTTCTATGCCACTCACTTCTACAAAAAACTTCACTCTCCTTTACTGGTTGCAACACTATGTAGGAAGGTAGTCGTATGCTGGCAAAAGAAATCAATGTAGGATGGCAAAAAGATTATAGGGTGCCCACTTGTATTCAAGATCAAAACGTGATTAAGTCACTTGATTAGATTTTTCTATTTATACCAGTTTCTACGACACCCCCCCCACCCCACCTTGTTGCCTTGAGATTACATTTTTTGGGTTTTTTTTATTCAACACCATGCTATTTGATAAAGGCAATAGTGAGACAATATTCAATGAAAACAAGCTATAGGTCTACGCCTTCTCTCATGGTCAAACTAAGAGTATGAAGCAGGATTATCTTTTGTTTGTATTTAATTTATTATGTCTCTTTTTTTCTTTGTTTTGAGTCTAAGCTCTCCTACGCTATACTCACTACGAGTGTGCAGACTTTTACCCCCATGCTACCTAAGGTAGCAATTTACAAACCCTATGCTACATAGTTGTGTATTTTCTGAATAGGCTTCCCTCAACTTATTGTTTGGACTTATATTTCTCAATATGTAAGACCCCGTTTCGCATGTGAATAATACAATCTTAATTTTGTTATATATTTCTTCTAAATAGATGCTTAGATATATTTTAGACAATACATAGTGTGATTTCATGACAATGTGCTTGTATTTCATTTTAACATGTTTTATTATCATTGCCATGAAGGTCTTAGGCACTTGTAAACTATGAATACGAATTGGAATTTTAATGAAATTGTTGTACAATTTATCTTATTTCAGCTACCAAATTAATGTGATATATGACTGTTGCTTATGATTTCATTAGTAATGTGTAGGTAAGAAAGGGTGCCAATATGAGAAGGGAAAACTAGTGAGAACAAATTGAAAGACATCCTGTTGTGGTTATGTATTTGATTTCCTTATTTTGTAACTTAGAAGGAAATAGAATTATTATGTCTATTCTTTTGGGTTGAAAGGATATTTAGTTGTGTGTCATGTGAGATGTAAGTTGGGGTTAAGGTTTAGAAACCCTTTTATCCAAATGTGAAACTTGGATGGAACCTTAAGTGGGTCTTTAAGGAGGGTTATTAGTCAATTTACTAGGGTGGGCATACAATAGGGCCTCGAGGACATGATTTGACTCCTGAAAAGTCCTCATAATGAGGAGTGGCGAATTTTGAGGAAAGGATGGGGTGAAAAGATTGAGGGGTTGTCCAAGTGTATGCACCCTTCTTAAATAAAGAAAACACCCTCATTCATGGTGGAGGTACACTCACACCTTCCCATCCAATGGTTGCAAGTTGAAACTCCTATATATTTTGGAGAGGAGGAATGAGTGGGGTGTTACCCACTTTTCCTTTTGGAGAATCTTGAAGGTGAAGTTTTGGAAAGAAAGGGAAAAAAAAAGTTGGAAGGAATGAAGGAGTCATCTTATATGGAATGGAGTTCAAGATGAATGGTCTTAAAGATAAGTTCTTTCCTTATTGCTATCTAATTTTTTTTTTAAAGGATTTGATCTAAGTTTCTTTGTTATTATTTGCAAATGAGGGTTTAAGTTTTGGGGAAATGCAAATAGAGAGTTTGTTTTGGGTAAAATGGGAAATATGATTTGGGAGTAAATACTTTCATTTTGCATACCAAGATTATTTGGTAGTTTACATCTTTCTTGAAGGTATGGCTAGAGCTCACAAAGCTCCATGATGCCATTACGGTAGGGTGGAGAGAAAGCCTTAGTCATTGGTGTGTTATGTATTTTACTCCTTAATATTGCTTGTATTATTGATGGCTAGCTTTTTATCGTTAAACAAAAGAATGGAAAGAATAATTTTTATTCATCTATGAGCAATCCTTGTTCATTACATATATTTTGTTACCCTATTTTGCATAAGGAAAATGTATCTACAATCTGTCTAGAAAAATCACTTTGTGTTATTTCGAAATAGACAAAATACATGCAATTTTATTTCTTTGGAAATGTACTCCTGTTGCACATTTAGTGAACCCCTATTCTTTCTTTCTTTTTTTGAAGCAGGAAAGAAGGTGGTTTCTAGCCAAATTTAATTATAAAATAAATAAATCTATTTTAAGAAATTATATATATATATATAGATAAAGAACATACTTGAATGGCATGGTTATTCAACTGATTTGAGGGTGTTACCCAACTGATATTAGTTAGTTAAATAGTCTAGAATACCAAGTTTTATGATGTCGTGGGAACACCAAGCAAGGCCTAGTTGAAATATGACTTTATTTATTTATTTTTATCTAAGCCAACATGAATAAATACTAGTTTATTTTGTGTACATACTATAGTGGGATGCCATCTTGCGTATTATATTTCTGAAGCATAAATTGCTAAAGGATTATATGAGTGTAAAAAGAGGGTGAAAATAAATAAATCCTATGACTAGGTGGAACTCCATCATGGAAGACATGACTCCTTGGGGAGGTCGTGTCCTTCACAATGGGGATCGACCCCTTTATCCTCAACCTGTTGTGTCCTACAAACAACAAATCAATACACCTCCTAAGAAGCAATCAAACAATTAAATAAATTGTTGAAACCATAACAATTATTTTACCTCAATTTTTTGCACAAATTAAGTCATATTGACAAGCTCACGTAGGAGTATAACTATGCAGCATCTATAGGAAAGAATATTGCAAACACCACTTTCATGTATTGTCAATGCATTTTAAAAGTAGATGTGAAAATATTGGAGTTTTAGAGCTATTCAATTTTGGAGCTCAAGATAAGCATTTGGCAACCTTTTAAGCGAATATAGTAATTGCTTGTTAAGTTCTATAGTCAGGTGTTGGGTGAGGAATGTCTAGCATGAGGCAGGTGTGGTGTACACTTACTTTTAAATCATGTAACTTTGGAAACTGCTCTCTGGACTTCGAGTAGCTTGTTTACGCCGAAGGCGTATCCACTATGAACATGCCCAACTTAAAATATGCGATCAATGGCTCATTGCTTTCCGGAGACGATCAAAGTGATCATAGCCATTAATTTTTTAGGTCACTCTTTTATCTCTATTGTTCCAAGCGCATCTTATCTCCTGCTCACCAACGCATAGTTAAAGTTCCCGCGCTATAGAAGTTAGCTGCTGCAGGATTAGAAGACGTGGGTTTCCTTCGAGCTTGTCGCACTATTTCGTTGTATGCAAAAAAATAGAAAATGCACAAAATGGGTTTGTTGAAAAGGTTTTAGAATCTTTCAAACAAATGCAATTGGCAGGTGTAAATCCAGAGTCCTCAACCATTGCCAGCATATTCAAAAAATGGATTTGATGAAAAGGCTTTAGAAACTTTCAGGCATATGCGGCTGACGAGCTTAAAGCCACACTCTACAACCTTTGCCAGAATCCTTGCAGCCTGTGTTGAATGGGAGCTTTGGAACAGGGTATGGACATCCATCAAAGCATCTAAAGGATAGAGAATTTGGTCAGATGTAGTTACAACCAGAGCAGTAAACATGTATGCAAAATGTGGAAGCATAGACAAGGCACGCGAACTGTTTGACAATGTGCCTCAAAAGAAAATTGGTCACATTGAATGCTATGATAGCATGACATGAACAAAATGGATTTGTTGACAAAGATTAAGAAACTTTCAAGAAAATCAAATCGATAGTTGTAAAGCCAACATTCTCCCCGCCTGTCCCAAAATGGGAGTTTTGGAACACAGGTATAGATTCGATGGAAGGGGGAATTTTGTCAAATATTATAGTTGGAAATGCTTTGATAGGCATGTATGGAAAATGTAGAAGCATAGATGAGGCTTGTGAACTGTTTAAAAAAGTGCATCAAAGAAATG
The DNA here is from genome assembly GCA_007258455.2 of Sequoia sempervirens. Classification (NCBI taxonomy): domain Eukaryota; kingdom Viridiplantae; phylum Streptophyta; class Pinopsida; order Cupressales; family Cupressaceae; genus Sequoia; species Sequoia sempervirens. The sequence continues at coordinate 367,670,207 of VDFB02058242.1, read as the reverse complement.
TGGTCTCATTTGCAAGATATGCACAAAATGGATTTTGCAAGGATGATCTCATAATATTTGAATTAATGAAGCACTCTTGGAACATATCCTAACAATATAAGCTTTGCTTCTATTCTAGGTGTATGTAGCCATTCAGGTTTAGTGGATGAGGATTTATATATTTCAATAAGATGAGTAACCTTTATTGCATTACACTTAAAATTGATCATTGTGTGTATGGTTGAGGTTCTTGCTTATGTTGAGTACATAAAGAACACCCTAAACTTTATGATTAAGATGTCCATTAAACATGTGATGGTTGTGTGGATGTGTTTTATGTAAACAAGAGAAGTGAAAAAAAAATATAGTGGGTCAATCACAATGGATTCAAACCAACAAACATGTTATAACTTAGTACATATTCAATGAAAAATGACATGTCCTATGAAATTTCCAAGTGTTCTTCTTCCCTGGCCCTCTCTCCTATAGAAATTCCACCTTCCCAATTAGTACAATTGTGAATGACATATCAAATGTTGTAGTTGCAAATGTTGGTATAGGAGCTCTATAATAGGGTATGACATCTATCACAACATAATGGAAGGAGATTTTTTAGATGTTATAGATGCAATTTTAACTATTAATCTCTCTTCTCTCGATATCTATTTCATTTTCTCTCCTCTCTCTCTCTCTCTCTACCTCTCCCCTCTTTGTATATCCCCCTCTTTCTCATGTCCTCTCTCTTTGTTCTTTAAATCTCAATTTATTTTTTCCTCATCTCCTTACCTCCCCTCTCTCTCACTCTTCCCCCCTCTATCTCTCCCTCTTTCTATCTATATATTTCCCTCTCTCTCTATTGCAACATAACATGAGCATGTTGGTAATGGAGCTTAATTATCTTCCTCATTTAGAAGTTTTGTTTCGGTCATATTTGGATCCCTACAAAAGGATGCATAGTTGATTTGAAGCTATCACTTCTCCATTGAGACCTTTGTTGCACAAACATCATTTTATAAATGGCTTGCCAATTGACCTCATGTATCGCAAAATGTTTGCAAAAAGTAGACCCAATTTTTTCCTAATTGACCTTCCACAACTCTTCGGCATACCCATTACACACCGAGGTGCGATTGCTAGTAGGTAAAAAGAGCTCATAGTTATCACCCACCTCACATGGGTTGTCAACCAAATTATGGCAGTCTTAATAAGAAGGAAATATATATGTAGGTAAAAAGAGCTCATAGTTATCACCCACTTGACATGGATTGTCAACAAAATTATGGCAGTCTTAATAGCAAGGATATACATATATGGAGTGGTCAATGATTAAACTTGGGAAAACAGAATGCAATAATGTTTTGGCAAATGATTAGGATTTTCACCCTCACCTATCAATCCTCTACAACTCAATCGTGCTTGCCAAGCCAACGTCAAATCTATAGGCAGTTCCTTTAAGTCACTGTGCTCACCTAAAAACAAAGTTGATGTTGTAATACGACTATATCTATGCATTGATTAAAGGAAGGTGATGATATATCACCTAGGACTATGCCTTAAAAGGCACGCGATTCGTTCAATTAATCATGTCTTTATGCAATCGACCTTGGGAAGACCTAAAATGCTACCATTCGATCCAACCACTTGCTTCAGTGATAATATAGTCTTTAAGGCATTATCTATGTTATTCAAGTGGTTACAATCTATCACCTCCATGTAAATTGTGGTTCGAACTACCTACGAATGTAGAAACGTTGCAGCCATATTTTTATATTTTGTTCTGAAAACCACACATTAGATTTCAAAAAGTAACATAGGGCAAAGTAAATGCTTGTCATTGTTCGTGGCTATGGGTAATAATTCAGTACTATTCCATCTGCATAGAATTAATTTAATTAAATTTCCATATATGTATCATTAGAGGGAGCACATTGTATGTGCTAACAGTAGTATTAGCGGCACTCTAAGCATTTTTTAGATAAATGAATTTGTGTGGGTCAACAATGGTCATTAGTTTAGCTAAAACACAAATCCTATGATCTTTTATTGGAGTTATGTTTCTACAGATTGTTCAATTGCATCTTATGTCATAGCTTCTTGTCAAAGCAGAAGCATGGGCAAAACTAATAAAACTACTGCAAGATTGTACTAGAATTGTCTCGGTGTAGGGTAATTCGTTGGAATCATAACAAGAGATGTCAGTGACAATAATTCCCTTCTGCCCAATGAAGGACATCTTATTTCCTCATTATAAATTTTATCTTTCAAATTAGATCCATTGCAGATATATTCATAGATATAATTTACTTTTTTTCTTACTGCACGTAACTTTGCATCTTAGGGAGTCATATCAGCTACACGCCCATCACGACAATAGAGGTGGGCATTGACAACAAATTTAAAATGAACCCGACATTATATTAACTAGAATTTATCGCAGTCTAGTAACAATTATTGTTTGTGCTTTTAGCCATTGATTTAAATAGTGGTGCCTAAGCCTTTTGAAATGGAGATCAGAGTTAAATAATTTAAAATATACAAATCTTCGCTCAGCTATCAAGCACTGGAACTTGGGTAGTTCATCCTTCTTTTTTATTTGGAAAGGAGGTGATTAAAATAAATGAAGCATAGAAGATTACAAATGGCATAGAGTCATTAATGAAGACTAAAGTAGCAAGTGAACTAAATGCAACCTACAACCACAATTATAAATGCAGTAGCAACTAAAAATACAAGTGTGTTGAAAGCAGGGCTTAAATTTGACGGTCGACCTTGCCTGTCAACAAATTTTTTAATGACGGTTATCTATTCAAAGGTGCCCTTAAAACATTACGATATACCTTAGTGTAAGTAAAATTATATATAAATCAAATATATATATCATTAAAATTCTATATAAATTTTGACATTCTATCCAAAATCTCTCCTTTCATTTGATACAATCTTCTTAAAATTTTGATTGTATTCTACGGCAAAAATCTCTAAATACGGTCATACGGCCATCAAATTTAAGCCCTGGTTGAAAGTGTCAATGAAAGAATAAACTATTGTAGAAAATACATCTTCAACAAAAAAAAAAAAAGAACTTACAACAGCAACTACAACTGTAGCATATACAATAGCAAAAGCAACTACAATAGTAGTTATATATGCAACAAATTACTGAGAGGGATTCCTTTCAGCAAAACCATTGTGGTGATTCATCTTTATTGGCTGGTAAAATGTTTAGCTATTTGATATTTAGTATGTGTATAGTGAGTAAAATGATGGTTATATGGTATTAATTTTGATGTAGATCTTCTTGGAATCATTATTGTCATGCCATTCCATCACCATGAGGCCACATTTCTTTGAGTAATTTTTTCAAACAGTTCAATTCCTTTTCTATGCTATTGCTTACTATTATGCTTTGATAGATTTTTTCCAACCATCCATAGTTTGTTTGAAAGCACTTGTTTTAGGATTTTAGCCATAGTAGCAAGGCAGTTCAAACTGTTTGATAAAATGCTTTGGTAGACATGTATGAAAAATATGGTAGCATAGACAAGGAAATGAACTGTTTAAAAGAATGCCTCAAATAAATGTGGTCTCATGGTGATGGAATGCCATGACATCACCATGAGACCACATTTCTTTGAGGTATTTTTTCAAACACTTCACTGCCTTGTCTATGTTATAGCTTACTATTATGTTTTGATATATTTTTTCCAAGCATCCATAGCATAGACAAGGCATTGAATTGTTTAAAAAATGCCTCAAAGAAATGTGGTCTCATGGAATTCCATGACAAGCAAATGCAATTGGCAATTGCTCCTAGTATTAGTTATGCAATGTGAAGTAATTGCATAACTTCTTATGTTGACTTTGTAAAAAATTATATTGTAATTGAAAATTTGTCATCTATTAGCATCTAGTTATTAGTTATACAATGTGAAGTAATGCTTTGAGTTTGAAAGATGTGTAATGCAATGCAATCAACGATATGAATATAAACTACAAAAATGTATTTTCTACAATTCACTAGTTAAACTTTTTATTTTGTTACATAAGTGAAGCTTTGATGTTCACCTTGACTAGGATGTGTTTTCATCAGATCTCCAAGCTTAACATATTCAACATCCAAAATCGGATATAAGATTACCATTCATATATCAATTTTCTATTCAAATGTAATATTTATAATTATTTCTTAGTTACATAGCTCAGAAGTACATGTCGTCACATAATAATGAGGTGGACGACTAATAAAAATTGAATGAACACTATGAAATTGAAGTTTCATTATTATCATTAAACTAATTTAGTTAATCTTGTATTTCAAAAATAAAATGTAATGAATTTAATTCAATGAACTTTCTAACATTTACCTTACTATCAAGGTCAAATGCCTCATTAAGGAGGGCATCTATCATCACCATTTGATTAGTTGAAGATGTATCTTACACACCTATGTCCTGACTATGCATGGGATCATAACCACAAGGTTTCCCACAAGCCTAAAAAATATGAGGTGGATCTCTATTGCTCGAAGAATCAACCTGCTCACCCTGTGCTATAGGACTAACAAGTTGAATGAGGCTCTAGGTTATGGAACTAATCAAGTTCTATTGTGTCTCAACCTCAACACTCTACTTCATAATGGAAGGGATAGCCACATTCTCATATGTTGATCTAGCAAGTGCTCGTCTTGCTAGCCATTGTGTGGGTCAAGATGTTCCCCCACTCCATCTTGTGTGAATCCTCTGCCTCTACCCTAGAAGTCTTGCATATCAAAATAGTTTGGGATTTTATTGAGGATAATCTCGCAGTAGACTTTTCTCAAAAAAATTTGTGGTACCTCATTTTTGTTGCATTGAGGATGGTAAAAAACCATCCACCACCTCTGCCAAAAATGGTTTTTTATCCCTTGGTGGTTGCAGCAATGGATAGGGAACCTCTTGCTTGAAGGGTGTAAAGGCTGATTTTTTTTAGGGTTTGTGAATAGGGAAACACAAGTCAAATTTTGTAAATTTTTCATCTTTCACTTGTTTATAGAATAATTTATCAACATAAAATTTTATATACTCTCTTCTCTTATATGACCAGCTAGTTATTTTCTTGCTATTTGAACCTACATTCGATAACATTGATTCAAGTTATTGAGCAAGTGTGGCTCTATTCAAGGTTGAGCTTATCAGATTTTTCAACCTTACAATTATATTCTCAATTTGTTTTTTGTTTTTTTCAATTTTCCCCATTAAATTTTCTTGAGTTCCTAGAGCATATTGAGGAATTGTTGGAGGTGTTTGCTGGGGTTGTTCTTTAGCAGGTATTTTAAGTTGAGGTGAAGGGTGATTTTGAGGAGAAGGAGTTGAATTATCATTTCCTATAAATTAAATAAATGTACATCAAATAACATATTAAATCTACCTATAATTTAGAAACAAATTCACACAAAAATCAATCAACACTTACTCTTTTGACCTCCTCGACATTGTGGGACAATTTTAGCAAAGATTTTGTGGGCATATAGCAAGGAAATAGTTCTCCAATAATGCGAGTGTTCCCTTGAGGGTTTGCAAGCCACGAGTTAGCAAAAAAATGTAGAAATAAGAATGAATTCAAAGGTTTTTTGTTTATAGAGGCTATAATGTGCTCACGTTATAACACGCACGCATTATGGATTGGTGTGAATAAGATTTATAGAGGCTATAACGTTCTCACCTTATAACTTGAGAGTGTTATAATGCACTCACATTATGACATTTTAAAAAAATTGAAAGATCATTAGCCACTTTTTCACCCCCCATCTTTCTGCACCACCCATGTTAGCTCCAAAACATGACATGAACTCTCATGAAATTTGACATGATGATATTGAAACAAAGAAAAATGGATTCACCATCAATAGGGTATCAATGATGAACCTAATATTCACTAGGTGTGTGTTTCATTCAATTATGTGTGCAATATGATGCAACTAAGTGATTAGTTGAAAAATGGGTGTTCTTATTGTTTAAGACATCAAACACCACTTTTCTCCAACTAACATTCAAGGATGCCCTAGAAACCTCAACCCAATGAAGAATGAAAGAAGAGATTCAACAATAGGGTCTCCTAGGGTATGATTTCAAATTACAATAGGGGTTCACCACCAAGCTAGAGCTTTGAAAAGACAATGAAATACAAGATGAAATGCAAAACCCTAATATGATGCAAACTTGATCTAAATGACCTAGAAATGAAACAAGAACAAAATAGAAAGCTACAGAATAGAATGTGTGCACCTGGAAACTTGTAGAGGCTTGAATGGAGATTGGAAATGTTGTTGATTTTGAAATTTTGGCCCACTAGGACTCATTCGCCAATATGGGCGAATCAGTCCCAAGTTAGGGTTTTTGCAAAGGAGCGGGTTTCTTGGAAGGGTATCTGAAACTGCAAAAATCTCAAAATTGACACAAAATGGGACTCATTTGAATGAGTCCACTTAGGTTTTTCTAAAACTTGAAGGTCTAGACCTCGTCTTTAATGTCTACTCTTCCTATTCCTCTTGATTTCCAGATCTGAAACTATCAATTTTTGACCTATAGGTGACCTTTTGTGAAGATTATGACCTAATAAATGGGAGAATCATTCCAATAAGCTTGTAACCTATTCTTCAATGATCTCCAATCCTTCAAAGCACCTAGATCTGCAATCACACAAAGAAAGAGAGAACAAGTGTTGATTGTTAGGGAATAGGGGTTTGCCTTTGTCAAACCCCTTTTAGGTAATTAAACCAATTTGATGAATAAGAAAATGAAGCATGAACATGAAGCAATACAATTAGAACATTGCCATGATGATGGATCTTGAATTGCTGCAACAATTGATGAAGAATCCTATGCTTGAATGCCTTAGAATTGATCTTGAAAGCTATCTTGATGACCTTGCAAATACTTGGAATGCTTAACACTTGCTTGCTTGGCTTGATGACATGAATGTGTGATGTTTCATGGATGGAATAAGGATTTGAAAGCTTGCTTATATAGGAAATCCACTCATATGACTGTTAATTTGATCCCCAAGGTCGACATGGAAGAAATTTAAATTAAAAACCCACTTTTCCTGCTCAAAGCCTTAAAAATAGGCCAAATGGGACTCATTCACCATCCAGGTGAATGAGTCCCACCGAGATGGGACTCATTCGCCAAAGGTGGCGAATGGGTCCCACAGTGGCTATTTTTAATGCTAAAGTGTTGGGGAGTGAAGAATTTAAGTTCTTATGTTGATCTTGCCGAGTCTTTGATCAAAATATGCCTTGGGATGCACAATATTGGGTCATAGGGACCTATTAAAAGGTCATAAATGCAAGGGGGCCTAAAATCCAATGTGAAAGTGTAAATAAATTATACACTTTACAACACTAAATTAAGGAAAAAATGAGTCTATTTAGCTTAGAAGGGCCCTAAATCTCATGTGTAGATTAGGTCCACCTTAGTTTACAAGCCTCCCAAATTTAATGTGAATATGTAAATAAATACATTTTACAACATTAAATTAGGGCAGAGTTAAGTTAATTTAGCTTAAAATAGGCCCAAGGCCTAATGTGGATATATAAAACACCTCACAACACTAGATCAAGGCAACATTAAGTCCAATATATCATTAATTATTCCCATGTCAAGTTTGAAAATGTCAAGGGACCCATTTTTCGACACTACATTTAGCCCCCACTTTAGTGAAAGGATGAACTTGCTTCAAACTCACACTAAAGTAGACATTCAAGAGGGGTCTAATTGTACCAATGAGGATGAAAAAGGATGACAAAGATCTAGGTAGCGGTCGAGCCCCCAGGATCCAAGATCCTAATTAAAACCAACATGAGCACAAAAGGACACATACAAGGTGTATAGTATGCAACAAAACAAGATACATGATCATGCACTATCAAGAACTAAAAGAATGAGTAGTAAAAATGATGTGGATCAAGGATGCGCTCACTCTAGGGCCACAAAACATCAATTCATCCACAGATTGAGTTGTCCCAGCGAAGTGGTTTAGTGAGAGAGTCATTCCAGTGTGTCTACTTCCCACCGTATAATGAGAAAACCATGCTAATGTGTCAACTTCCCATCATACTAACCATACCAAAGTTATCCTCCTAATAACTTTGATAAGGTACCACAATGAAATTATTTTAGTAAATGTTTTTGAATGTCATGTAAAAAAAAAATTAAAGGAGATTTTGCTTTGTTCATGTAAGGTCTTCTTCTTAGGGAGCATTGTCCCTAATGTCTCCAAGAGAGGAAAAGTCAAAAGTGTCAGATCGTTTCCCATGGGATGCCTCATTCACATCATGCCATGTCAATAGATTGTACACTCTTGGATGGAATCAAACCCAATCACAACACCAAGAAGAGGACATGTCACAAGAAAAAAGAAAAATCATGCCATGAAATTTTTGCCTAAAGATGTCATCGTTGTATGCCCCCACTTTAAAGCGGTTGCTACACCATCACTATGAGAAATTGCTTTAAAGTATCCAATGATGAATTCTAAGAAGACATGAGAGCCAACCTGGAAATCCCTATGCCAAGTCATATGTTTCCAAATTGAGCTACATCATGAATAAGTATGTCACATGCAAGCCAAGTTAAGGCATGTCGTCCACATTCCAAGCTTGCTCTTATATATTAATGAAAGGAAACCAACTAGCCAAAAGAGATAATGATAGGTGACATGCGGGGATAGGGATTTCTAACCTTTTTCCCCCACTTAGTGCAGGACAAGGGTGAGCTTGGAATGGATGATGATATGCTGCTCCTTGTGATGAATGTAAAACATGCAATAGTGAGTACGTTATGATCTTACAACTATTGCATGTCAAGGAGCAGCAACTAATGTTATTTATTTTGATGAGAAAACAATTTTTTTTCTTGATACACATTTAATGAGATATCTATCAATTTAGCATGTACCAAGGTTAAAGTTGTCTTAGGAGAATCATTTGTGACAGTGTTGACATTGAATGAAAGCTTTTGTTTGGAGGGTCAATAACCAAAATCATTAGGCTTTTATAGGGACATGGATATATTTTTCTATAGCATCTCATCCTTTCCCAAGGTGCTTCATAAGTCTTTCATGTTTGGGTTTGGTCTTGATTGTATACACTTTGTTATATATGTGAGCAATTTCATTATAACTTGATAGGTGTGAAATGTTATCATTATCGAGTTTCCTTTTAGGTGGTTCTAAGATGAGCACAGGTTTCTTTTGAACTTGTTATTGTGAGGGTGGATGAATGATAAGTTGAGGGTTAGGTGGGCTAATAATTAGAGGACTCAAATAAGCTCTAATGTTCATAACCCCGACACTCTTTTCCTTGTTTTCATGACCTATTAGCAAAGGGGAGTCTAATGTCACTTCATCATCTGCGTCTAAGGAAGTCACATTACTATTGTTTGAAAGGAGTTTGAAAATTTTATTGTTTTCTTGCATCATGGTACCATCCCTAGTAGGAGATTTTTTAGGATAACTACAAACTAAATGTTCTTGACATTCAAGGGTTAGTTCTCCAAAAATCACTTCATCGCAAGGGAATGATTCATGGTTGTATTTTCTTGCTTGTCACTGATGGTGTTTCTTTGTTCAATAATGTTTTCCTCGTGATTCTCATTGATGGGATCTTGTAACACCATAATATATTCCTAACCAATAGGAGAGATATTAGGGGAGGGAGAAATTTGATTGTTGTGATTGTCAATGATTTCATTCTTGTTCTCTAAGGTCTCATTCTCTTGTGCCCTAATTCCTACCCTAGTAGGAGAGATTTTAGGAAAGTGACAAACAAGAGGTTCATCACATTTCATGGTTAGATGTTGTAAATAAGCTTCATCACAAATAGGGAAGACATCAAGGGAAGGATAACTATTATTTTCATGTGTTCCAATGATTGGATCCTCTTGTTCAAATAGAATCTTCCAAATGTTAGGAAGATTAGGAAGGAGAGAAATAATGCTATAATTCTCAATCATTAGATTCCTTGATACCAACATATCCTCCTCACAAATGTGTTTGTCATGATCATTCATGATTGTGTCCTTATTCATAAAGCATTTTCACAAATAGGGGAGGTGTTGGGAGATGCATGGAGACTAAGTAAAGTGGTGGCAATGAATTCATATTATATTGTTAGACTATCTTCCCAAGGGGAATGAGGAGAAGGGAAAACAAGACCTTCATGATTCTCAACGATTGTACCTTCTTTCGCCAAGATACCTTCGTCACTAAAAGAGGTATCAAGAGAAGTACAATTATGATCATCATGGATATCTATGTTTGTATTCTCTTCTATCACATCATCCTCACAAATAGGAGAGATAGGAGGGGGTGTAAGTTTAAGACAAACGTTGACATTTTCACTCTCTTGCACTAAGAGACTCTCATAACTAGGGAATGCATTGAATGAATGACTAACATGCTTATTAACTAAATTTTCTTTGCAAACATGAAGAAGAACGAAACTAACATTTTTGAAAAGTAATCTATGCAAACTTAAAATGCAATGTAAGGACTTAAAATGAAATGCAATTTTTAGTTTTCAAGCAAGATAATTTTCTAATTACACTATGCAATGATCTGAAAATGAAATGTTGTAAATGCAAATTTGGAAAATTGAGCAATGCATGAGATGGACCAATTTAAGCTAGATTTAGTGAAATGCATGTAACAAAAACTCAACCAACTTAAACATATAGTTAATGGAAACAAACAGAAGTGCAAAAACAAGGTTTTTAGTGTTGTAAAAGGTTGTTTCATATATGTTCTGGGACTGATTTTCCCAAGGTGGTGAATGAGTCCTAGTAGGGATTTTTTTCAAAATTTTCAAGAATTTTTGATGGATTTTGATGCTTTTTATGTTGTATGATGTGTATCCTAAGTGAAAATACAGTTTTCAGATGTTTTTCAATGATTTGAGATTTGAGATGTAAAAATGCAACCTATATGTACTTTCACTAATGCAAAATTTGAAACCCTAGAATTTCGATTAACTAATACGAACTAATTCTAGGATGATGATGGAATTCAAATCAGTAAAGAAGGTATTCTAAATGTAGGTTCACCAAAATGATTAGTTGAAAATAGGTGTTCTTATGGTTTAAGACATAGAACATCACTTTTCTCCGACTAACATTCAAGGATGCCCTAAAGACCTCAACCCAATGAATAATGAAGGAAGAGATCTAACAATATGGTATCCTAGGGTATGATTTTAGATTACAAGAGGGTTTCACCACCAAGATAGAGCTTGGAAAAGATAATGAAATATAAGATGAAATGCAAAACCCTAATATGATGCAAACTTGATTTAAATGACCTAGAAATGCAACAAGAATAAAACAAAAAGCTATAGAATAGAATGTGTGCACCTGGAAACTTGTAGAGGCTTGAATGGAGACTAAAAATGCTGCTAATTCTAAAATTTTGGCCCACTGGGACACATTCACCAATCTAGGAAAATCAGTCCCAAATCAGAGTTTCTACACAGGAACATGTTTCTTGGAAAAGGGTATCGGAAACTACAAAAATCTCAAAATTGACCCACAATGGGACTCATTCTCCAATCTTGGAGAATGAGTCCACTTAGGGTTTTCTAAAACTTGAAGGTTTGGATCTAGTCTTTAATGTCTGCTCTTCCTATTCCTCTTGATTTCTAGATCTAAAACTATCAATTTCTAACTTGTAAGTGACCTTTTGTGAAGATTATGACCTTATAAGTTGGGGAATCATTCCAATAAGCTTATAACCTATTCTTCAATGATCTCCAAGCCTTCAAAGCACCTAGATCTACAATCACACAAAGAAAGAGAGAAAAAGTGTTGATTTTTAGGGAATAGGGGTTTTCCTTTATCAAACCCCTTTTAGGTAATTAAACCAAATGATGAAATAAGATAATGAAGCATGAACATGAAGTAATGCAATGATAACCTTTTCATGATGATGTATCTTGAATTGCTACAACAATTAATGAAGAATCCTACCGTTGAATTCCTTAGAATTGATCTTGAAAGCTATCTTGATGATCTTGCAAAGACTTATAATGCTTAACTCTTGCTTCCTTGGCTTGATGACTTGAATTCTTTATGTTGCTTGGATGAAATATGGATTTGAATGCTTTCTTATATAGTAAATCCACTCACATGACCGTTAATTTGATCCCCAAGGCCAACATGGAAGAAATTTGAACTAAAAACCCACTTTTCCCACTCAAAGCCTTAAAAATAGGTCAAATGGGACTCATTTGCCATCCTAGGCAAATGAGTCCCACCTAGATGGGACTCATTTTCCCAAGGTGGTGAATGGGTCCCATATTGGCTATTTTTTATGCTAAAGTGTCGGGGAGTGAAGAATTTAAGTTTTTATTGTAACTAAGGAAATTTTATGGGTTAGCTTATAATCATGCATAAAACATAAGACCCTAACTAACTATGAAGAACAATGGAGGAAAATGCATAAAACAAGAACAATTATACCAAATAGTCCTCAAAACCTCCATGAATCACCTCCATAGCCCTTCTCAACTTGCTGCAAATGTGACATTTTCCCTCAGAATTTTATGTGAGCGATATTTGACTATGCCAAGACCAAGCAAATGTTGAAGGATTTGAATGAAATGCTAAACTATGCACTATGCAATTAGTGAGAAAATTTAAACTATGACTAAATGCCAAAATGCTTAAAGATGTAGATGTCAAGAGACTAAGAGATTAAGAGATGAAATAAAGAGATGGTAAAAATGAGAGCAAAATTGGTATTTTATAGAAAATTCCATTTTAGATGAACAACCAAGATTGAGGATGAACAAGTGCCCTAGAATCAATGGAAAAGATTCAATAAGACAACCCATAATTAGGGTTAGGGAAACATTAGGTTGAATTAAAAATGAGTGGACAAGATTTGATTTAAGAAAATCCAATCAATGGATAAGAATGCATGTGACAGAAGAGGGAGTTAGAAAATCAAATAATTTTAGAAATTACTTGATTTATGGAGGAAAATGTTATTTTGAATTAAATACTGATTTTTAATTCAAAAATCAAGATAAGGGATCCATTTAAATAAATAAAGATTTATTTAAAAAGAGGAAAAAATCTAGAGAATCAAATAATTAATTTAAAATTACTTGATTTAAAAGGGAAAGTTATTATTTTGAATTAAAATTAATTTAATTCAAAAAGGTGGTACCATGTGATAGTAAATAATTAAATTATTTACTTGGAGAGAAATTAGAAAGTGGGACAATTTAAATAAATGATTTTATTTAAATTTAGAGGAAAAGTCAAATAAGATAATTAAATAATTAAAGATAATTATTTAATTATGATGAAAAAGATAAGGTGGTCAATTATAATTAAATAAATTAAAGAACATATTTAATTATAAGAGGACATAGGATATTAATGACATATTTAAATAAATAAATAAAGTCTATTTATTTAAATAATCATGGAAGAATTAAAGATGTAAATTAATTAAATAATTAAGAATTATTTAATTAATAGTCAAATTTGGACAATAGGACATAATTTAATATGTGAGAAGAAATATAGTAAGATGCAAAAAATGTGGTCTATAGGTCTAGGACATTTTTATGTGTCGACATTTTGCCCCTTTGTCATAATGCAGCCTGTCGCATTGTGACAAAGGAAATAAGTCAAAAATGTGCCCTAGTGAAGAAAAGGATGAGGAAGAATGATGAGGAGGTAGCGGCATTCCCCCTCAATAGGATTGATGGGTTCCAAGAACACGAGTGTGCTCTCGAAATGGACGAGAAGACTAGAAGACGACAGGACAAGAAAGTGTTAGGGCGAAAGATATTGATGACAAAGATGCAAACTAGACGAAATGTTAGAGGGGAAACAAAGAAGGGTGGGACAGGAAAGAAACCTTCAACATTTGCCAAATAACTAATAGACGTTGCTCGAATCATCATTAGGCGGTAAAAATGACACAAATGGATAACAAACACCATGGTATGATGTAGACCAAGGTGTGGAAGGTCATCCACTTGCAAAACAGACAGTCGCAGACAAGGAATGTCCTAACTCATACTAAGGGCCAAGTTGCCCCATTCTTTTTGTCAAAACAATCCATAGACAATAGTCAAAGAAAAACAAAATAGGTCATGATACGTTATCGCACCTCTAAATTCTTCATGGGACATCCTCGAGGTAGCTAGTAACATGACCAAGAGACAAAACGACAAAATATAAGACAAAATAGAAAAAATAGTCAAAAGATAAAACAAAATAGACCAAAAAGATTAACAACCATTTAACTGTGTTTTCCAAGGTTTATTTTCCAAAGGTTGATTGCTTGATAGTTTGACAGTTTTGATAGGTTACCAATTCGACAGTGTTGATGGTTTTGACAAGGCCTATTATCAGGAAGGACACATCCTAAAAAAGGTGAATGAAATTTTGACGAGGTCCAAGTCCAAGAAGGAAACATCTTGAAGAGGACCAAAGAGTGACAAGATTGACATTTTGACTAATGTTTTAGCAATTTGACTGATTTTGACTATATGACCGATTGGGCTATGTTGTCTAATTTGGACTTAATGATCGATTGGGCTATGTTGCCTTGTGTCAAGTGTGACTATGTCTGACTTATTTGACCAATGTGACTATGTTTGACTTATTTTACTGACATGATGAATGCTAAAGGACTGACCTAGGGGACCTCGGGGGTGCATCGATAGATGGCCTTGCCTATGTTTAGTCGCAGAGGCAATGTAGTTCGACAGTGAAAAAGGCTAACTGGCATGACTAACTTGACAAGTTATGACTTTGTTTTTGAGAATTTGACAGTTATTTGGATGTTTTTGTGTTTTGAACATGTTTTGAGTTTTTGGTTTTTTGTCGTTTTATGATTTTTTTGGACTTTTTGACATTTGATATCTTTTTTTGGATTTTTGACATTTTATGATATATTTTTTTTGGACTTTTTGAATGTTTTGAGAGGGTAATGAAAAATGCATGTGAATGATGCCTACACATGGGAATCCAAAGACAAACATGATTGTACCCCTAGTCAAGCTAAATACCAATTGATAGGTGATGACAATGTTGTTTGACGTGGGAAGGACACATCCCGAAGCAATGTGAGGATGACGATAATGTGAAAGAAAGATTAAGGTTCGCAGTCAGGCTAGGAACAAAGCCAAGGAATGTTTTGGATAATGTGCTTGTATGGATTAGACTCGTTGCATTTGAAATGACTTGGTTAGGACTAGATGGGATGATGTAGTATCCTTAGACCATTTGACAAGGGAAAGCCAATGTAGGTGATAGGCATGAAATAATGATAGGTGGCCTTGGTAAAAGACAAGAGACATGAGACTAAGGGAATTTTCATATGGTTCTCAAGGACTATGTCATATAGGATAATGAGGTCATCAAAGTAATGACATGGCATTTCATGAATAGTGTATGACCAAAGGATGGACATGTCAAGAGTTTTCCCAAAGCATGACTTATGTGTTCATGTTTTATGTCAAGACCAAGGTAGGTGAAAAAACATGGACGAGAATGATATGGATGAAGTGGACGGATTGCAATGTCAAGAGGAAGGAATGAGAAATGAGACGACTTGCCCCCAAGTGCAAAAGTCCACATAGATGATTGATTTTACAAGATGCCTGTTTGCTAGGTTTTCACCATTGGATGAAATTTTTCTCTTTACTATTTTTGTCATTTTTTTTATTTTTTATTTTTTTGGTGTCACCAAGACGCCTGTTTTCCAGGTTTTCATCAGGGTGACGATTTTTTATATTTTTCATTTTTTTTGTATTTTTAATATTTCTCGATAGCTTTGATGCTTTAGATGACCATTGACTGTTCTAAATCCACTGATAGTGTCGATGTAGAGATTGGTGCTATGATATGCCAATAATGACCTTTCTGAAGTAGTTGTCTTGTCAGGATCATAGCACTTGCATACAACTGATTGATGTCATTGTGATCCTTTCTGATACTAGAGTTGGCCTTATCAGAATACACACATCACAATAAAGTGCCATGAGAGTCCTTATAATAAAGAGTTGCTGCCAAGATGTGACAAATTTGTGAGGTAGATGTCTTGGCTAATGGACATGATGTGGGATTTTTGGACTTTAGGCAAGATGTAGGGTTAAGACCTTTGATGGTAGACATGGAAGGATTGTTTGGACATTTGGATGAATCACTTTTTATTTACCAAACCCTAGATGTTGGATGGTAAAGATTAGGATGGTGTTTGGAACCAACATTTTTAGATGCCTTGCTTGATAGCCATTTTGAAGGAGGTGGACATTTATTATATGTGGGAGTCTTCTTGTCTTGTGGCTCCACATTTTGATTGACTTTTTCTTTTAAAATACTTTTTTTTCTTGATCCACTTGTCTTTGGGATCCATTTTAATTTTATTTGTCCACTTGTATTTGTGTCTGATTCAATGGCCTTTGATATTTTCTTTTGATCTTTTGATTTGTATGACTTTTGTCTTTGTTGGTTCCAAAGGGAAGGTTTAAGATGTTGAGAATGATGGTTTATGGTGTGGATGGAAGAGGTGTTGGCAGAAATATTATGACAAGGATCACTCATGGACTCCATTTTGACATTTGTATCTAATAAAGTTGCCCCTAATATTGAGGAGGTACCACTAACATTGTTAGATTTGTTGATTGAAGAATAGCCAAGACCTTGATGTCCATAATTTTCTTGAAACTGTACTGGTTATAGAATTCCTTGCTTATGTCGTCCTAGTCCTTTCCTTAATATTGCATGCTCTAATAGATTTTGTTTGCGATGGGGTATTTTTTTTTCTGAAAGTAAGATGCTAACCCATCATTGTGTATATGGAAACTGTTACTTGGAATCTTCTCCTCTATAAGAAATCCTGCTCTGATAAAAGTAGATGATCCTAATTGATAGGATGTCTTAGCTTCATTGACATGTTGGATGTCTTTCTGATTGACATCGTTGGTCTGATCTTGTGACATGTTAGGTTCAGATGATTCTATTGGTGCTTCCAAGTCAATGTCAAAGCCATCATTATGGTCATTATCATAGATTTCAGTAAATTCAGCTATAGCTTGATCATTTGCAAATATGTCCATAGTGTAAGACTCTTGTTCTAGAGGAAGATCGTCTATGTGTCCAATGGAGGCAAGTGTCTCATTTTGGAAAGCGTCAATAGTCAAGGCTTGAATAGGGTCATCAAGTGTTTGATCATGAATGGCATAAAGGCCAAGGAGTGGATTATTTTGGACTTCTTAGTCAATGGTAGTGTCTTGGTCAAAGATGGGGTTGTCTTGGATGATATGATTGGGAATAGAATCTTTTTCAAGGATAGGTGTATTTTGGATGCCATTTTTATTTAAGAGGACTTCTTGAATGTACTTAAATATGGGGTCATGGGATGGACTGCCTTGATCTTGACATGAGGATGAAGTTGTGATGTCATGCCTTAGGTTTTGATCTTGACATATATCCTCAACTGTAGGCAATGGGATGTGACTTTGGAGAAGGATAAATTTTCATGACTAGATGTATGTTGGGATGGGGTGACTTGGAAAGGATTAGTGACTATAGGACTAGGATAGGACGTGGAGACTTTGAAGGGATTAGTGGATGACATGGATACTTGGGTTGGATTGATGGATGAAGGACTAGGATAGGACATGGAGAATTGACATGGGTTAGTGGATGATTGACTAGGATAAGACGTGGGAATTTGGACAGGATAAGTGGGGATGTGGACGTGATTAGTAAATGGATTACTAGGATAGGACATGGAGGATTGGAAGGGATTAATGGAAATCTGGCTCCCCTTGTCAAGGTTAGGATAAAGGTGATTAATGGACGTTTGTTGTGGAATAATGTCATGGATGGTGTTAAGTGACTTTTGGTAGTGAGGGTAGACCGACAAAGAACTAGGACTCATGGATTGTTGGTAGGAAGGGTACATAGGTGATTGATCATGGGTTGCGGTTGATTTGGATTTGGATTGGAGATAATGTCTTTTGAAGTCTATGGCTAGCTGAGTGTGACAATTATGGATAAATTGGTATTCAATTTGACTAGAAAGCATGTTAAGGTGACTTGAAGACATGATGGTGGATGCCATGAGACTATGACTATGTTTTCGGATTTTTGGAATAAAGGATGACAATGCAAAGATAATAATGTTGCCTAAAAAAATGACTAATGCAAGGTGACAAGGTTGTCTAAAAGGGATGTCAATGCAAGGGTGAAAATGAGGACTAGCGTGATAATGCCAAGATGAAAATGTTGACTAAAGGGAATGTCTAGATGCAAAATGAGGACTAGGATGAAAGATATGACAATATTTTTGGATTTTTAGGAATAAGATATGCAAAATGATGACTAAAATGACTAATGGTATAAGGTATGCAAATGCAAAAGGTCAAAGTGATTTTGATGGACTTTGGGAAAAGTTTACTCAACCAATCAAAGCTTGATCTATGTCTCAATTTGAGTCATCAAAGGACTTGTTTGAAGGACTAAATAATAAGGACAAAATGACAAGTGAGGTTTCCTAACTAGACTTATGAGTTGGAAAGGTCTCACAAAAGGACAATGACTAAAGAAGATGATGTTGACCAAGTACAATAATAACCTACTTCTAAAGGCAATGATTTTGCAAAGTATGGTGAGTTATCCCAATCCAAAGTCTACAAAAGTGAAGGCCTAATGACTGGTTTTATGTTGGAAATGATGATTGTGGAGCCTATGGAATGCAACTAAAATTAGCAAGGTTGAACCTAAGGTAAAGATGTAACCTAATGGATGCAAATGATGAAAGATTTGAGAAATTCTTGATCTGGTATCTAACAGAAGCCTCTAGAAAAAGATGTTTAAAGACAGTTTGGATAGGCTTGAATTCAGTTTCTATTCTATGAAAGAGTTTTGTTTTTATTAGGAAATTGTGTAATTTCAAGTCACAGATGTGTTGTAGTATGTCAAATGAGTCTTAGGTTAAGCAAATGTGTCGTTACAGGTTACAAATGTAGCATAGTAAAGAAATTGCTTTGTTCAGGAAGTCAAATGTAGTTCAGGACAGCCAGATGCATTGCAAAAGTTAGCAAATGTGTTGCAAGCTTGAACAGAGTGTGGTTCAACACAGGCAGATGCATTTTTCTATTTGTCAAATGTGGTGTAGCGGGTCAAATGCGATACAGAAAATGTGTTGCAGTAGAATGTGTCTAGTTTATTTACAATTTTTGGCCAAGGTTGAAAATTTTTGAAGTTGAATGACTATTTCCAGGTTTGTGAGATGGTGCTTTTTTGTTTGAATGTTTCAGAAAACACTTGGAAAACACAATATTTTGTCTTTTGAAACAAGCACAATCCTAGGTTAGGCAAGGACAATATTCACTAGATTCCACATGGGTTTCCCCAACCACACTTATTCTTAGCATTTGAATCCAGAAGCTTGGTTGCATGGGCTCCCCCTTATAGTGCACTCACTTCTCAGGCCAACCAAGCTTCCAAGCCCCATGAAACTCCCATGGCAGATTGATTACCTCTACTAAGAACTAGGAGAATGTGGATTCCTTCACAATGACCATTGTTGCGCTAGCAAATAGAAGGATTTTGGCTAGTACACAAAGGTGTTTAGTTCAGGACTCCTGTCTGAGTGGCCACGCATGGGGCAAATATTAAGCTCTGTTAAAGGAGGAATTTCAGCCTGAAGAGGTTACACTCAACAGGGTTTTGGGGAATTCTACTTTATCTATGTGACACATCCGCACTCATAATCCTAAGTTTTCCATTAGGATTCACATTTATATACCGGTTGGGGGTAGCTTAGCCAAAGAGCTTTGTTGTCAGTCTGAGTCACCTTGGGGTGAGTACTTTTTCCTACCAAGGAAGGCCCAAGTTATAGAGTCAATAACTATTTCTCTTGCACCCAGGATCGCACATGTGTGCAAGGGGAGAGGATACTTCGATTATTGAGTCAAGGTGACAAAAATTGGAGACACTTGTAAATTTTAATTATCAAATGATAATGTGAGGACACACAAGACACTTTGTTCTTTTTAAAAGTTTAACTTGAAATGTGAAAGAAAAAGTTCATTTTAAACTCATGTCGTGAGAATGCAAGTTCATTTTAACCATATGAGTTTCAATGCATGCTTGTGTTCATTTTAACCCAATGACATGAAAATGCAAGTAAATTTAGCCTTAATGAGTTTCAATGTGTGCTTGTGATCATTTTAACCCAATGACATGAAAATGCAAGTAAATTTTAACCAAATGAATGTAAATGCAAGATTGTTGTTTGTTATTTGTTGATTTTTGCCTTAAGGAAATTAGGACATTTGTGATAAGAGAATCCACAAAACAATGTTAGATTCCTCACCACAAGCTAAAAACCAGAATATTAGTAACCCAAAACCCTAAGCTACTTAAAAATCTAAAAATCTAATTAAGAATATAATTTAAAAATCTAAAAATCTAATTAACAAGCTAATTTAAAAGCTAGTTTAAAAATCTAAAAATCTAATTTAAAATCTAGGTTAAAAATCTAAAAATCTAATTAAAAAGCTAATTTAAAAATCTGAAAGTCTAATTAAAAAGCTAACTTTAAAATCTAAAAATTGAATTAAATTCTAATTCAAAATCTAAAATCTAAATTAACTAAAAATCTAAGATCTAAAAAGCTAAATTTAAAATAACATAGAAAAATTAAAAATCTTAAATCTAAATTTACATCTAACTCTAAATTAAATTAAATTAATCTAAATTAATAAAACTAAAGTTAATGAGAACTAAAGTTAATGGAAACGAAATTGAAAGGAAACTAATTGAAGCTAAAAATTGAATCACTTTTCTTTCAGTTTTCCTATTTAGTTGTAGAGGGCATAGTACGGCAATCAAGATAGGAAATGAGGCTTTTGAGAATGAGGTATTTTCATAGCTGCAACGATTACTCCCGCATGAGACTCTTGACGGATGATGATGCTGGGGAGATTTGCTCTGAGAGGAGTGTATGCAAAGGTTTGGAAGCTAAGGGGAGACATGAAGTTTCCCGCAATGCTTCCTGCAATCACAATAATAATCCACTTGCAAAACTTGGCAAACACGGGTTAGATAAACATAAATTTTTAGAAGAAAAACCTGCAAAAAACATATGATTAGATCAAAAGACATTAGGTTCACCAATATAACTAAGGAAATTTTATGGGCTAGCTTATAATTATGCATAAAATTTAAAACTCTAACTAACTATGAAGAACAATGGAGGAAAATGCATAAAACAAGAACAGTTATACCAAATAGTCCTCAAAACCTCCATTAATCACCTCCTTAGCCCTTCTCAACTTGTTGCAAATGTGATGTTTTCCCTCATATTTTTATGTGAGCAATATTTGACTATGCCAAGACCAAGCAAATGTTGAAGGATTTGAATGAAATGCTAAACTATGCACTATGCAATTAGTGAGTAAATCTAAACTATGACTAAATGCCAAAATGCCTAAAGATGTAGATGTCAAAAGACTAAGAGATTAAGAGATGAAGTCAAGAGATGGTAAAAATGAGAGAAAAATTGGTATTTTATAGAAAATGCCATTTTGGATGAACGGCCAAGATTGAGGATGGACAAGTTCCCTAGAATCAATGGACAAGATTCAATAAGACAACCCATAATTAGGGTTAGGGAAACATTAGGTTGAATTCAAAATGAGTGGACAAGATTTGATTTAAGAAAATCCAATCAATGGATAAAAATGCATGTGACAGAAGAGGGAGTTAGAAAATCAAATAATTTTAGAAATTACTTGATTTATGGAGGAAAATGTTATTTTGAATTAAATACTAATTTTTAATTCAAAAATCAAGATAAGGGATCCATTTAAATAAATAAAGATTTATTTAAAAAGAGCAAAAAAAGTTTAGAAAATCAAATAATTAATTTAAAATTACTTGATTTAAGAGGGAAAGTTATTATTTTGAATTAAAATTAACTTAATTCAAAAAGGTGGGACCATGTGACTACTTGGAGAGAAATTAGAAAGTGGGACAATTTAAATAAATGATTTTATTTAAATTTAGAGGAAAAGTCAAATAAGATAATTAAATAATTAAATATAATTATTTAATTATGACGAAAAAGATAAGGTGGTCAATAATTAAATAAATTAAAGAACTTATTTAATTTTAAGAGGACATAAGATATTAATGGCATATTTAAATAAATAAATAAAGTCTATTTATTTAAATAATCATGGAAGAATAAAAGATGTGAATTAATTAAATAATTAAGAATTATTTAATTAATAATCGAATTTGGACAATAGGACATAATTAAATGTGAGAAGAAATATAGTAAGATGTAGAAAATGTGGTCTATAGGTCTAGGACATTTTTATGTGTCTACATTTATGTTGATCTTGTCAGGTCTTTGATCAAAATATGCCTTACACTTCACAATATGGGGTCATAGGGGCCTATTAAAAGGTCATAAATGCAAGGGGGCAGTGTAAATAAATACACTTTACAACACTAAATTAAGGAAAAATTGAGTCTATTTAGCTCATAAAGACCCTAAATTCCATGTGAATGTGTAAAGCACATTACAACACTATATTAGGTCCACCTTAGTTTACAAGCCTCCCAAATTTAATGTGAAGATGTAAATAAATACATTTTACAACATTAAATTAGGGCAGTGTTAAATTAATTTAGCTTAAAATGGGCCCAAGACCTAATGTGGATGTGTAAAACACCTCACAACACTAGATCAAGGCGACATTAAGTCCAATTTATCATTAATTATTCCCATGTCAAGTGTGAAAATGTCAGGGGACCCATTTTTTGACACTACACTAAGGTGCAAAAATTAAACCTAACTATTTTTTTTTTTTATCAGTAAAAATACATAATTAAACCTAACTATTATAATAAAAAAAGGTAGAATTTAAGAGGGTCAAGTGATGTGTACCTTATTGAAAATGTGTTGTTCCAGGGCCCACTGAGGACTCATTCACCCAAGGTGGTGAATGGGTCCTTGTTAGGGTTTCGAAAAACTAGATTTTGGATTTTCTTCCTTGATTTCTACACTTCCAACTCCTCAATGCCTAGCTCCCGAAAGTCTGAAATAAATTTTGTAGCTTTGTTTTCACGTTCTTGCAATGTAGATGTCAAATTTGCAACTTTTCAACTTTTTCAACTATTCTTAAATATTTTTCTTAACTTGATCTTCAACCTAGAAACCTACAAACACACATCTAAGAGGAGAAAAACTTGTTGATTGTTAGGGAATAGGGTTTTCCTTGGTCAAACCTCGTTTAAGTAATTAAACCTTATGATGAAATAATAAAATAGAAGCATGAAACATGAAACATGCAACAATAATATTTGGGATGATGTCAAACTAACATGAAGTTATCATGTAGAATGTAGACCTTGATCTCAAATTAGATATGAAACAATGCTTAACTCGGATCTTGAATGCTACATCAACAACATTAGCTCAACCACATGCTTGATGCACTATGCCTTTGACATTATGATATGATCTTGAATTGCTACAATAAATCCTTGATAATTTGCCTTTGAATTCCTTTGAAATGCTCTATAGTGATCTTGTGAAGTATTAGGATGCTCTCTTCAAAATCTTAGATGAAACTATGTGAATTAACATTATATTTATACTAAATCTATGGATTGACCCTGAAATTCAAATAATTCAAGCCAACATCAGATCTAGAATTCAAAATCATTAAAATCCCACCACAAATAAATTCGAAAAGGGGGGTCCTAAGCAAGGAGGACCCATTCACCACCTTGGGCGAATGGGTCCTAGCATAATTTTCTAGGACCTAGCTTCGAGGAGGTGAAATAACATAAAAAAACCCACCTCAAATATGGTAGAAAAGGGACATCCTAAGTTAGGAGGACCCATTCACCAAAGTGGTGAATGGGGCCTAGCATAGTTTTCTAGGACTCCAACTTTTTCAATGTAAATGTTATGAAATATTGTTAATGGGTGGCGAGATAGATCCTTGAAAAATGCAATTAATAAGGCTTGGATTTGAATTGAAGGGGCCAATTAAGATCAATTAACCACAATTAATTAATGAAGCCCTAGATTAGTGTGAAAGTGTAGGAAAACACTTTACAACACCCTAAATAAGGCACAATTGATTACATTTTATTAAAAGGCCCCTAGACTCAATGTGAAAGTGTACAACACATTACAACACTGAATCAAGGCAGTTCATTAGGTTCATTTGTTGTTAATTATTTCCAAATGCAGGAAAAAGGGATACTTTTTTTGTTAATACAGATATGATCTTAATTATTGTTGTAGATGATTGATAAATATGCTCTTCAATGATCTTGACAATAATATTTTCTCTTGTGAAAATTTCCTTAATGCTAGATGATTTGAATTGACAAAATAACTATATGTATAGGTTTTTATCTAATTTCCTAAAAATTAGATTCCACAAGATGACATTTGAATCTTGAATTTGAATCAATAAAATGTCACCAAAAACATATTAAAAATTGGGTCTTGGCACTTAAGGAGGACCCATTCACCCTTGGAAAAATGGGTCTTGGGACCTAAATCTAGGATACACAATTTCCAAGGTGTTTTAGTTACTATTAGCAATTGTTTAATATAGGTTAAATTCCTTTTGAAAATCAAGAATAATAAGGCTTTGGAATGCATAATTTGGAAAATTAGGAGCTTAATTAAGTCTAATTAATTAAGGGACCCAAACATAGTGTGAAATTGTAAAGGTATACTTTTGAGGGTTATCTTTTGAGGATTAAGAAATATTTGAGTATTAATGAGATTTAGGCTGCTTGTTTCATACTTCTCAAAGTAATCCATTGCTTTCTTCATATCCATAGTATCATACTTTTAAAAAAGTAAGGATTCTAAATACCCTCTCAATCATGTCTACATCGATGTCAAGAACCACTTCTCTAAATGCTCCTAGTATTCTCCTATGCTTGTGGTCATAATACTGAGGACAAGTCAACACCAGCTCAGGTGATTGTACTATAACTAGGAAATAAACTTCCTCCACCAACCTTGGTTTAGCCAAGGAAGTGGATTTAATAGAACTTGTTTCCTCATTCATCTAATTTTATTTTTTCCAGGTCGATATATCTAATTTATGTATATAGAGAGAACATATTTATGGTACGGTGATGACCTTTATATTGGTACTTCATCTCTACTCCTTCTTTTGTCATACTTCTTGCCTATGAAAACACCATCTATTATCTCTTTGAGGGAAATAACTAAAGGAATGAGCTAATCATCCTTCACTGGATTCCAAAAATAAGTTGATTCAAACTATATTGCAAAATAGAAGACCCTTTAAATCCACATTTTAAAAAATACTTGTCTCATCAGACATAGGGCCTTGGGAATGATCCTTATCACTTGTTAAAAGAGTTAAGTAATCTACCTGAGCATAGTTTGAACACTACTTTTGAATAGGACATACTTACTCATATTCTTTCAGGTGTCGAGGATGGGATTATTTTATACTCCATGTCTTTAACTAAGTGTAATTGTTAGGAAGAACACTCATTGACTAAATTTGATGATCGATATTCATTAACGGTATTATCTTCAAGGTTTAGGGATTAGAGGTGTTTTTTATCCCTTCTTCTTACAAAAATCTAAATGTTAAGACATTCACCCATTTCTTCAAATCCTATGTAAGTCTAATATTTCCTGATAAGTGTTGGGGATCAAGCTTTGAGGATAAAGAATATCCAAATATTCCATTAGATAGTTGAAAGGTTGAAACCTTGACATCTAATTCCAAAAAGCATAATGTTTTTCCCTATTATTTTTGGGAACCATACTACAGAAATGATGCTTGTGTGTTATCCTTTAAAAATGGTAAGAAGTAGTGAACCTATCCAAGTACTGATAACTAAATACTAGTAAAAGAAAAAATATTCTTTATCGAGATTTGGGAATCAAGAATGATGCTTAACTCTTTTCTCATAGTTAAGGCAAGGGGTAATGGATCTTTTGATGTCTGATGTTATAACTCTGAATATTACCAAGGCATTATTCTTTGGGCATTAGGGCACAGGTTTCAATTCTATCTCTTGCCACTTCAATTTGTAACACACATCCATTATACTTGAAACCTAAAAGGTAAAAGTTGATTTAGGAAATACATTAAGGAAAAAGCACTAAATCAGGGAGGGACCAAATACTATCTCCAAAATCATAGAAAAATAAAGACTGAGGCCCAATGCAATGATGTCACAAGCATCCTTGATTGGCATGCTTAGACAAAAACATGATTCAATAGGGAAACACAAAGGAAATGAAAGAAACCAAACGAAAAAACAAAAATAGACAACAAACAAAAATGAAATGACAAAGAACATAAAAACCAACACCGAAATGTGATGAGAAACAAAATCCAAATCAAACCAAACATGCACAACGAAAAGCATGCAAACCACTAGAACAACCAATTATTGAAATGAGGATTTTAGTTATGAAGCATGTCGCAAGTATGAAGGTGTTTTCATTGATGTCAAAAGGATGTCAACAAGCTGGTGTTTTCATTGATTTTAGCTATGTGTTGAGGAAGTTTGTTGCATGATGAAGATGTCAAGGATAGTGAGAAAATTGATGAAAAGGGAAAAATAGTTTGTTGCAGGTTATATGCATGTGTAGGTGATATATTGAGGAAGTGTTGTGAGTACATGGAACTATCTTTACATTGCAGTGTTTGGAGATGTGTTGGAATGAAGTAATATGCTGAGATGATGTCTCTAGTACTTGGTTTCCAAGTTCTTTTGAGATTTTTTGATAAATAGAGAAAACAATGTTGTGCAAGTGTTTAGAGCATGCTCTAGGATGTGCTCCATGTTTCTTCTATGTTCATGATATGCCTATGCAGATCTAACATGTTGTTCAAGGTTTTTAGTAGTTGTTATATCCTAAATTTTGGTTTTTGGATCGTTGTGCTGATTGAGATATATTCACCAGTGTGTGAATTAGGTTTTTAGTGGTATTTTTTGTGGTCTAGGAGAAATGTATTTTCTATGCATTTTTCTGCAGTTTAACTTTAGGTTGTACGGATCTTGGAAGGTTCTTATAATGTTTGTATCTTTCAGGATTCAAGGATTCACTTGATTTGATGTAGTACAGTGTTTTTCACATGTGTTAGTGAGTGAATAAGGTTAATTGGATGTTCTAGGTTGAAGTATTTTTATGATGCAAGTTTGGATGAAGTCTTTGCTAGATCTCATGTGGTTTGTGGATTATTCTGGATCATTTTCAAGTGATTTTTTTGTCTGGAAGTTTCATATTGGTTTAAGGAAGTGTGCACTTAATGTTTTATGGTGTTTGCATGGGTAACAACTAACTTGGTGTTAACACTACATGTGAGGGTTATGAAATAATTTTGAGGTGTGTTAGGATTTATTGGGTCCTAATTAAGGTTTTATATGGGTCGCCTTCATTCCTATCCATCGTGGGAATTTATAGGTGTTGATCTAAATTGAAATTTCAAATGTAATGATTAGTTGCCAACCTTAGAGAAGGTTTTCAAGGTTGAGGTTGATATAAATATGATTAGTATTGTTGTAATATGTAAGAGAGAAGCAAGATAGATGCGAGATAGATGCGAGTGATGACTGTGATACAAATCAAAAAAATTATAGATGTGAATTTGAGCAGAGCGGTGTGAATTTCAAGGCGTAAGAGTCTTGAATGCAGTGAGACGAAGGTGTTCCCAATATTTCATGCAATGTTGTGAAAGTGTTGGATCATTTGTGGTGGATTTTGTGTTGCATTGATATGTTGTTCTCTATGTAACATTTCTCTTTTATCTTATTTGTTTCTTTCTGTGGTAGTGACCCTGGCTATGAGCCTTTTTGGAAAGTGTGTCCTATTCTAGAAGTGAGCCCTTATACCAATTTTACAAATACTTATACTATGAGCTAATACTCACCATGTTTTTTTTCCCTCATTGGGTTTTTCACATAAATTTGGTGTTCTCTTGTGTATGGTGTTGTTATTTCAGTTGATGATATCCACATTTCATGATTAACCACTTTAATAGAATAAGGATTTAATGAATGCATGTGGATCTAATTACTATTGAGGGTTTTGATATTTTAATTTGCTACAACTGATTCACCCCCCCCCCTCTTAGTTTTCTTGTTCATTCAACCATTGGTATCAGAGAAAGGTTCCTTGGAGAAGTGCTTAACTGCTTGAGGTAGATCAAGAATGGCAAGCAAATTGATTACCCTAGATTTGATGGAACATACTATGCATTTCAGAAGACAAGGATGGAAGGATATCTGGCATCTCATGGATTTGAGATTGAAAAATAAATAAAGAATCAATATATTGCACCTCTAAATGGTCCAAGCACAAGTAATGAGATCAAGGCACATGAAATAAATGGTAAGGAAATATTTATTCGTCTTTCAAATTTTGAATTGGTTAAAGCTATGAACCTTAAGACTACTAAAGAAGTTTGGGATAAGCTTGAAAGCATTTATGAAGGAGATGACTATTGGAATGTGATGTTGTTGATTGTTGTCATTAATGGTGTGAATAGTGATCATATACCTGCACAAACACAAAAAACAAACACAATGTTAATCCAATATGCAAGTTAGAAACATCATTCCCCATGAAATTCATTTAAAACATGAAAATAAGAAATAAATGAAGAACAAAAGTAAAAGAGCTATTAAATCCTATTTTAATGTCCAAACTCTCAATCCCATGGGGGAATTGGTGCCATTTTGATGTGGAATATGACCCTTTCCCAATTCCTTGCAATTTTTATGATCAATGGTGAAGATTTGATGCTCCTTGATGAAATTTCTCCATAACCTAGCTATAAAATTATGAAAATGGATGAAGATTGCTCAAAAAGTTTAAGATGATAACTTTTCTCAAGTTGTGGATGAAAATTCCTAAGCTTGTGTAGAATTGTGGATGAACTTGTGGATCCAAAATCAATAAGAGAGACTTCTATTTATAGAAGGGAATAATGGAGGATGAGGAAAAATGGATGAATGTGGGATAAAAGACCAACCAATAGCACAATGTCACTTGTCAGAATGTGAGTGGAAAAAGGTGGAGCACAATTGGATGAATGTGCATATTAATGTAATTAGGTGGAATTTCAAATTTGGAGAAGTGACAAGTTGGAGGGAGATGAAGGATGAAATAAATGCCACTTGGCTCAACAAAAGGACATGTAAGAGGCCTTTAATGCCTTGTTAGATGGACAAGTACTTTGGGGGAGATTTCATATTTGAGGAATATTCCCACTTGGATGCCTTTTTGAATGAAAATTGAAGATTTATTAATTAATTAAATTGATTTTCATGAGCAAGTTGCAAAATCTAGAGGATTTGATGGATTATGATTATCATTAACCAGGATTTGATTAATTTTAATGAAGATTAGTTGATTTGACAATTTGATTTAGATTTTTGGATTTGAATAAATCAAAATGAGAGGAATAATGATTTTTAGACTTAATTAAATAAAGTTGGATTTATTTAATTAAAAGGGGGTAGTGTTAGACTTAATCAAATAAATGTTAATTTATTTAATTAAAGGAGATGAGTTTAGAGCTTAATTAAATAAAATGAATTATTTAATTAGGAGAGGGATATTAAAAAATAATGATTTATTTAATTAATTAATAAAGATGGTGATTTAATTGGATAAAATTGATTTATTTAATTAAAAGATGAAAGGTGATGAATTTAATTAAATAAAGATTATTTAATTAAATGGTTAGTAAAGGAGATGATTCAGGATGACCTGGTGTTAAAAAATCAAGATCAGGTGCATGAGATCAATCAGTATAATTTACGTGTCTACATTTTTCCCCTCTTTGAAGCAATGCACCCATTGTATTGGTTCAAAGAATAAACTTCCAAGATCAAAATTCAAAAATTTCTCAATTTTTTCAAATGCCCCACTACTGCCCTATCGAAAGAATTACATTGGTATACTACCCCTTCGAGAGGTCGGACAAAAATTTGGATTTGAGGGTTGATCTCACAACAAAGAGGCTCAAGATCAGTTTAGCTCGAATGTTTGATGTAGACAGTTCATCGGCCATGGGTAGCCTCATCTATATTTTGATATATTACACACACTTGATACTTGGATAGAAATGCTAGTAAAGATAGAAGAAGAAGAAGAAATGAGATGACGACAAGAGGATCCAACAAGTCCATGATCTACGAGACTTTATTAGAGATGACAATAATGATGATGATGATGATTATTTGCTTATCAGGAATTTGGGATTTTAAAAGGGCTACTTACCTTATGCTTGATAACACACATAGGCATGATGCATCAAGGTATAAAGAACCAGGATGGTGTTGCACCTAGTGTGATGGACTTTGACTTGGCAATCAGATAGGAGTATCCCTATTCACACCTAGCATGTGGAACCTCATTTAGGATGTAGTTCAGATATCTCAAACATCTCAGACCAAAACATAGAAAGGAAATCCTTCCTATGTGATCAACAAGACACCTAAAACACCCTCCCTACAAACTAAACAAAGCATGCATGACCAAGATTATATTACAAGAATATCCAATAGGCACAACAAATAAAAGATAATGATTGTTTCCCCATTCCTTTCTCTCTAAATCCCTTCATTTGGACATCATGGAGAGGTCATTGGAATGAGTGTAATAAGATAAGTTAAAAGACAAAGATCAAGTAAACAAACAAGATAATGTTCTTCAAAACCGCTAGCCAAGACTAAACTACGGTGATGCATGATGTTGATGTCCATTGTAGGAAGGATGCATCCTAGGACATGATGTTATCAGATGATTTTGGGATTGACTAGATGATAAGCTATTGATATGAAAAGTTGACCAACTTGTTTACCTATGGACCTAGACTTGAGACCTTGACGTTTAAGTTTTCACTTAAAACATACTAGACTTGTTTCTGATTGTTTCACCAAAGGTTGAGGATGACGATGATTTATTATGAGTGATGTTTATTGCAGGTGAAAGAGAGATGGGATGGATGGATTTTTTCAAATATTTGGATGTTTTTGATATTTTGAAATTTTTTGAGGTTGTTTTTGGTATTTTCAAGATTTTTGCAAATGTTTTGATTTTCCAATTTTCCAATGTTTTCGGTTTTTCTGAGATTTTATGAATGTTTTTGGATTTTGTGTCTTAGGGGCTCATCAAAGATTAGTCTTGCCTACGTTTAAGCTCAGAGGTGACGTAGTTTGGATAGTATGTTTTGACTTTTTTCTAACTTTTATGAGTGTTTTTGGATTTTGATATGTTTTGATTTTTTTTGGATTTTTGCGTGATTTTGATGATTTGGATATGGACATGTGTGAGGATATCAGTGCTCTATTTTGGGATTTTGTTAAAAACCAAGCTAAGTTTGATTTATTGGATTGATGGATTGATGAAGATAACATTGTCGAGGATACACAACAATGCAAGGATAGTGTTTAAGCAACACAAGGATTAGGATGGATATCCCAAGATGATGAGGGATTGATTGGATTTGATTGATCAGGATTTTGAAGCTTGATTTGGAAAAAAAATTGTTTGAATGATTTGATGTGGCACTGACGTGCAAATTAGATGTGACTGATATTGATTGTCTTGATTAATGTTCAATGAAAGATAAATCTTGATAATGAACATCTTCATGTCAAAAATATGTCATGGGCTAGTGATTTAGATTTTGGCTCACAACTGCTTGACCAATTTGATTTCACATTTTCCAATGTTCAGATCACTACATAAGTTGGAAGATATAGATCAAGATTTATTCCCGAAGAAAGATGCAAATATCTACCCCCAATGTCTAGAAATGTATGGAATACCATGGGTGGATGCTGGGATAGGTGTGTGGATGGATGGATTTGGTAAGCATGCAAAGGATTCCAAGGATTATCTTGTGATAAGATAGTGTGTTCAAACAGAGGATGCTTATTTGGATAATGTCTCATGACTTAGATAATGTTGGGTAGGATAAGATCAATGAAAATAAATCATTTCAAGATGTCTACCATAAGCAAGTGTAAAGTGTGCACCAAATTTTTTCAAGATCAAGATAATTTGGAAGATGGATGCAGATGGATGAAAATTGATTGAATAAATGGTTTATGGATGAATAGATTTATTATGGATGTAAGATGGATGGAATGTTGGCTTTATTAGGGATGTGATAAGATGATTTCACCTGAAGTGGTGCATGTAGATGCTCAATTCTACACATGACGCCTATTTTCCAGGTTTTCATCATGGTACCTGTCCAAAGTGCCGCTTATTCGGTTTTCACTAGAGGACAATTTTTATCCTTACTATTTTCATGATTTCTTGATTTTTTTGAAAGATTTTAAACTCATGTTGAACCACCTGTTGGTGTCGATGTAGATGCTTTTTTCATTATGTGCCATCGATATCCTTCTTGAAGAAGCTGCTTTGCCAAGATACATGCACTTGAATACAACTTTTGAGATTCTTGATCCACTTTGTTGATATCGAAGTTAACTTTTCTTTTGTGTGCACATCGCGATAGAGTGCCTTCTAAATCCTTATGATGAAGGGTCATTGCAAAAAAAGGGTCAGTGTGAGAATTGGATATCATGCATGGAGGCGTGGATGGAGTGTGTTTAGGAATAAAAGATGGATTGGTTGATAGTTTGGAACCTTTGACTCTCCAAACTTGGGAAGATGAGCAATAATGGGTGGATATGGAAGTGTGTATGGAATTAGGAAAAACTACTTGATATACTTTGTATGTCACTTGCGAAGCCTACTTTTTCCTTTTTGGACATCTTTGATGGATACTTTTCCCTTTTTTATTTTTTCCCATAGTTTCTTTGACTAATGGAGTTTGATAGGGATGATCTTTCTTTGTATTATTTGGTATCCATGTGTATTTGATTTGTCCATTATGCTTCTCAGCTTCTTCTTTTTTTATAACATTTTTTGTGCTTTGATTCAAATCTTTCTTTTGATGTTGGTCCCAATTCGTGGATGAGATGATGGGTGGATGAAGATTCATGGCATGGCTAGTTGTAGTATTGGCATCGGTTTCATCATAAGGATTATTCATGCTCCCTATGTTGACATTTGCTTGAGACATAGTTTCCCCCAGCATGATGGTAGTAGCACATTTTTTCTTTGATGCTTCTTGTTTTGATATGTCTTGTTCAGTAGGCATTCTCTGATAAATGACCACTACAGATGACATTATTTCAATTTGCTACTCTGCTGACTTCGGAATATCTTGATCTTTTTGACCCATTTCCTCGAGTGGATAATGTTGGATATCTTCATACATGATATCCTCAGTCTGAATTTGGAATATGGGTATGTGCAGAATCATCATGGAAAAAACAAGCCCTTAAGTGGCAAAAAATTTAGAAAAATCAGAGTTAAGCAACTTGATGTAAAAATTTGAATAAGTTACCTATATTATTTCAAAAATATGTAAGAATAGAATCTATAGAAAATTGAATGTAGTTTTTAAACTACTAGGTTTATTTAAAAAATATATCTATTTGGTGAAATTTGAAATTACAATGTAGTAGTACTTAAATTTCGGGAAAAAATAAAGTAGGTATCTGTCTAACCACTCTAACCACAATAAAATGATAAAAAAATTATAATATTTTAGATATAAGTAGAGGACTCATGTCCTGATGTGATGCATATTTTTTTGTTTCCAAGTAAATAATTAATTATGATTTTTTATTACAACTTTTAAAAAATATAAAAACTGTATGTCTAACCACCTTAACTTGGTTAACTTCATGAAATTCAATTTATTTTTTTAATCCTATAGTATGTGAAGCATAGAATGTAATGCATGTTTTAGATTCAAAATATGTGATACCATTTGAAAGCTATAGATGTTTTTCAATCAACCTATCAATCAAGACTTTAGTCGTAATTCAAATAGAAAATGAATAATAATTATTTATTAAATTCAAAGTAAAGCATAATTTATATTGGTGGAAAGTTGAGAATCTCCTTTAAAAACCCTTTTTCTTTCATCAATTTTGGGTAAAAAAAGTCGTCAGCCACATACCCTACACATACCCATCATATCGCCACTTTTTGGCCCATCATGATCTTGCACATACCCATATATTTGATCTTGATGTTGACAACTCAGTTTGACTATAGGAATCAATAACCTGCTCCTTTTGTCTAATAATGTTAGGAGTAAAGGAATCATGTTCTAAATGAAGATCATTTGTGTCCATCCAAAGAAAGCATCTAATGGGTAGATGGAGGAGTATGCACTATGTGGATGTGATCATCATTTGTGACATCTTTTATAGAAAGGAGAGTGTCATGTTAGATCATTGTAGTATCTTGGAGATACGAGTTCTTGATCTTGATTAATTTCGGAATTGTTTTTGACATGCTTTGGATCAAGTTCTTGACATGGGTCAATTTCAAAGGATGGATTGTTTACAAAGGGTTCTTGGATGTCTTTATTATGCATAGGAAGTGGCTCAATATCCTCTTGATCTTTGAGTGAATTTGGATCAAATGTTGAGTTGAAGATTCCTTCAATATCTGCAATCATGAGGTCGAAGGATGTCAATATGTCTTGGAAAGGACTATTGCTAGACTTTGGTGAAAGATGTTGATCGTTCCTTGGAATAAATTCTTGAGATATGTCCTCTAACTCATTGGATGATGTAGAGGTATTTTCAAAATGATCATTGGTGGAAGGATCCCTGATTATTAACACTCCTTGAGATAGATCATTTTTCGGATATTATTGAGGGGTTTTTATCATGATCAAAAAGTGATTCTTGATGTATGTTGAGTTGATCTTCGGATGAGGTAGAAAAACATTCAAGGTGCTCATTGATGGATAGATCTTGATCATTATTTTCAACAATTGTGGAGGAGAGATTGTCACCACTATCGCTAGTGGTTGAATCTTGATCATTGTCCCCAATAGTTATTATTTTTTGATCAATAAGATCTTGGATGATATTTTTGAGTCGAATACAATTTGATGTTGTGTGTCCCTTTATTTTGTGAAAATCACAAAGGTGCTTCTCGTTATACCCTAGTTGTTTAACTTGAGGCTCTTGATAATTTTCATAAATGGGGATTTTAATGAGATTTTCTTGTACCAACTGTTGCATGACTGATTCAATTGGTTCCCCAAGTGGTGTGTATTTTCATTTGTTACCTTGTGAGATTTGTACTTTAAATTGACCTTATGGTGATTGATTTTGGATATGTGGTGATTGATCTTTGAGATGTGGTGATTGATCTTCGAGATGTGGAGGTTGGGTTTGTTGTTGATGTTGTTGATCTTGATATCCAACCTCTTGACATTGGAGATATTGTTCTTGATGTCATTGTGGACACAACTCAATGCATTGATGACATGGTTTAATCAATGGAGGTGTGTTTTGATTTTGGGGTGGAGATGTCTCTTGCTACAATGAATCAACCATTTTGGTAAGTGTAGTAATTTGATCTTGCAAAATTTGATCTTGATTTTCATCTTGACACCTTTGATTTGGAATGTATACTTGTGGTGTTTGTATGGGATCATGGACAATTTGATTTTGGACAATGTTCTAATTTGGGAAGATGTTTAGATTTGACATGATAGCTTGAAATTGAACATTGTTGTGGTTGGGAATCACATTGCCTTGATTTAGGTAACTTTTATTTTGCATGGTGTTACCTTGACTTGGATCAATACATGGAATTGTTAACATATTGTTTAGAATTTGAACAACATTTGTATGATTCGCAAATATATCTATCCCAAAGTTTACCAAGTGTGGATTCAAAATGTTCATGTTTGGTAAACTTGTACTTGGTATATTCTCATTTGGCATGCATGGATTTGGTGGGATAATGATGTTTTATTGAAGACTCATGCATTGATTGTTTGGTTGATAGATTTGTTGGTTTGTACTTTGATTTAAATCTACCATAGGGAAAGGTGTTCCAAAATTTAGATTGGGTATACTCATTTTTTGTACCATTGAGCTTTGTAGGAGATAATGATCTCATGTATGGATCATTTAAATGTGAGTTTTGATAATCAATTGGCATTGTAATGCCTTGATAGTTTGGTTGATTTATATTACTCATGATGTATGAATCAAGTTTATATTCCATGTTCTTCTTGTGTTTTGACCTTGTTGACCTCTAAAGAATTTAGGACCAATGATGAGATGAAGGATGAAAGGTGTGAATGATATGGATGTTGAACTTTTAGGAACTTTGGAATAATACTAGAGACTTTTAGGACTTTTGGTTTTTTGATTTTGGATTTGATTTGGATTTTTTATTCGAATTCGATTTTGATTTGGATTTTGGATAATGAACTAATAAACCCCAAGATGTTGGATGTTATCTTGGAATAAACTTGTCCACAAGGTGATAATTTAAATAAGTGTATGAAGAAGGATTCATCTACACACACTTAGTCAAACAAGATGGTTTTTATTTTGATTTGAAGGATTTTACCAAAAGTCTAGTATGAATTATTTTTCCAATGGTTCAAAAGTTGTTTGTGAGATGGGATTTGATTGATGTTTGAGATGGATGAAATGATTGGTTATTTTGATCCTAAATGAACCTAAGAGGGACTTGTTTACAAGACCAAGGTTTTGAAGAACATGCTTTTCCCTAAGAGTACTTCAAACCAAAAGATCAATGTTTTCTCAAAAGACCATAAGACAAAAGATAACAAGCACATGTGTGGGCTTAAACTAATTTAATCTTGGTTAATGACTTGTTTTTTTACCACATCCACTTGTCTTGCTTAAGTTTCAAACTAAATGTCTAATGTCCCAATTTCTTCTCATCCCACAAAGTCCATTATGTGGAAATCAAGGAAATTAAGGAAATAGTTCCCTATTGTTGATTTTAGTGAGAGAAAATTGAGATATAAATTCAAATGCTCAGAAGCCTCTAAGGATAGAATCCCTAGGGAAAGTAATAACACTTGGATTTTGTCAAAGGTATTTGCTTCCTCTAAAGGGTTTGAAATTTGGTGATCATGTTTGAATGTTTTTTTTCCAATATTTAAGATCTAAGAAAAGTGTTTTGATTCTAAGAAAATGAACAACCCTATGGATAAGAGGAGATATTTGTTGAGTCCCCACTTGGATAAATCCAGTTGCGCTTATTTTGGGAGGATGATTAAAATCTTGAACACACTGGATCCCATCCACGACACTCACTTCTATGGGTCATCCAAGCTTTAGTACCCATGAAAACTCCCATGGCATACTTCTCATCTCTACCAAGAACTACAAGAATGTGGGGCGGCTTTAGAATGATTGTTTTTGCACCAACAAATAGATAAGGATTTGGGCATCTAAACAAAAGGTTATAGTATAGGTATTCCATTCATGGGGGATCATCCATATGGAAAGAAACCATTGTTTCCCTTCTTGTCAAAACAATCCTCATGGTACTTGAACTTTCCTCAAGTACCCACACTTATATACCAGGTGGAAGTCACTTGGCTTTAGCGTGTTCCCGGTTGGGTCATTCCCTTGGGGTGAGTACTTTTTCCCACCAAGGAAGACCTTATAAGGATAGACAAAAGCGAGCAAGCACATCTATAGTTCGATCGATCTTCATTGAGAAATAAAGATAGAACACACAGGAAATACCTAACTCACACTCGCAAGATTTTGTTCAATTTTAAGAATCCAAATTGAAATGTGGAGGTAATCTTTTATACAACTTAATGTCACTAAAAGGACTTTTGATTCTCAAGATCATTGTGAAGCCTGAGAGAAGTGCATACACCCTTTTGAATGAGATTACTTTGTATAAGAAACTACAAAACATGAAAGCACATGTTCATTTTTAACCTCAAAGTAGAAAATGAGTTCTTTTTAAGCACCAACTTTGAAGTGTGAAATTTGTTTGTTCAATTGTTAAGTCCAAAACAAAATCTAGTAAGTTTCCTAAGGTTCCTTTTAATCCCTTTGTTTTGTTCTTTTTAAATGCCAAATGAAATTTATTGAGTCCTAAAAAGCATGAAGATGACAAAGTCCTTAGAAAGGGGATTACAATTTCTCCCCAAAGTGTTTAAAAACACTTGATACAATGAAATAATGATGCCATAGAGAAGTCTTTGTCTTTGTTTCCTCCCTTCACTTTTGATCAAGCAAACCTACAAAACTGGTTAAAACTACAAAAACAAAGGCCAAAAACCAATTAGTAGTCAAGAGCAACAAAATGAAAAAGCACATGTTGAAATTAATTTGAAAAATGCCTTTTACCCAACTCCAACGACATAATCTGGGATGGCAGCGTAGTTTGAAGGACTAACCAGTGTTGTATAGCACCGTTGGGACTAATAGCAGTGGATTGTGGAGAAACCAGTGAGCGTGATTACAACGTTGTTTTGACCAACAATGGAGTTTAGAGTTTGGATGCCCGGTCAACAAAAGGATGACTCTAGCGTCACTATTTGGAAATTCAAATTTTGGGTGGGAATGACTCAACATCGTAGTTTGGATTTTGTCAACATCGCTAAATGGTGCCATTGGACTGGTAGCAGTGGAGTTTGACTATCAGCAGTGTTGTTTTCTTGTAGACACAAAAACTTCAAAAAATAATGGAATTTCTCAAAAAAATGTGTTAGATTCTTCAAGTTTGCCCTCCCTCTACTGCCAAAATGCGAATGGTGATCCTATACCTGCACGAACACAATGTTAATCCAATATGCAAGTTAGAAACATCATTCCCCATGAAATTCATTTGAAACATGAAAACAAGAAATAAATGTAGAACACAAATAAAAGAACTATTAAATCCTATTTTAGTGTCCAAACTCTCAATCCCATGGGGGAATTGGTGCCATTTTGATGTGGAAAATGGCCCTTTCCCAATTCCTTGCAAGCTTGATGATCAATGGTGAAGATTTGATGCTCCTTGATGAAATTTCTCCATAACCTAGCTATGAAATTATGAAAATGGACGAAGATTTCTCAAAATAATTAAGATGAAAACTTTTCTCAAGTTGTGGATGAAAATGCCTAAGCTTGTGCAAGATTGTGGATGAGCTTGTGGAGCCAAAATCAATAAGAGAGCCTTTTATTTATAGAAGGGAGTGATGGAGGATGAGGAAAAACGGATGAATGTGGGATAAAAGACCAACCGATAGCACAATGCCATTTGTAAAGATGTGAGTGGACAAAGGTGGAGCACATTTGGATGAATGTGCATATTGTGCAATTAGGTGGAATTTCAAATTTGGAGAAGTGACAAGCTGGAGGGAGATGAAGGATGAAATAAATGCCACTTGGCTCAAGGAAAGGACATGTAAGAGGCCTTTAATGCCTTGTTGGATGGACAAGTACTTTTGGGGGAAGATTTCAAATTTGAGGAATATTCCCACTTGGATGCCTTTTTGAATGAAAATTGAAGATTTATTAATTAATTAAATTGATTTTCATGAACAAGTTGCAAAATCTAGAGGATTTAGTGGATTGGGATTAGCATTAACCAGGATTTGATTAATTTTAATGAAGATTAGCTAATTTGACAATTTGATTTAGATTTTTAGGTTTAAATAAATCAAAATGAGAGGAATAATGATTTTTAGACTTAATTAAATAAAGTTGGATTTATTTAATTAAAAGAGGGTGGTGTTAGACTTAATCAAATAAATGTTAATTTATTTAATTAAAGAAGATGAATTTAGAGCTTAATTAAATAAAATGAATTATTTAATTAAGAGAGGGATATTAAAAAAAAATTATTTAATTAATTAATAAAGATGGTGATTTAATCGGATAAAATTGATTTATTTAATTAAAAGATGAAAGGTGATGAATTTAATTAAATAAATATTATTTAATTAAATGGTTAGTAAAGGAGATGATTCAGGATGAACTGGTGTTAGTAAATCAGGATCAGGTGCACGAGATCAATCAGTATAATTTATGTGTCTACAAATGGTTTTCATTGATGTCAACATATCTTGGTTGATTGACTAAGGTTCAGTTTTAATGCTTTGGTGATCCGGATTGGCATGGTTCTGGATGTTGTGTTGTAATGATCTATCTTTGGTCGTGTTTTTCCTAGTCCTTGGTGGAACTTTCAAATTTTGAAAATTTGAAGTGCCCATATTGAAAAATTTCCTTTGCACACTCAAAAGTGCACCTCAAAAATCTACCCAAGTGACCTACTTTAGAGGGTCATAATTCAGATCCAGTTGAATTTCAAGCCAAACCCCCTAGTGAGCATACTCAATTGATATATGTGTACATGTATGTTCGATTTCAACTTCCCGTCATGAGTTTTGACAAGGTTTTGAAAAGAAAAGTTGGAGGGTTTTGGGATTGTTTTGTTAATTGCAAACTCTTTGTCCTACGAAGTGGCCTCCTATTTGAGCTGATATTTCACAGTTGGATGATTGTCATGAAAAATGGATTTTTTCCTTACATTCCCCCCACATTCATATGCTCCCTGGTCTAGTTTCAGAGCCTCATGATCAGATTTGATATTTTTTCAAGATCAAAAGCAAATGCAGTTTGTTCTGCTTTTACATCTGCATTTTTGGAATGTTTCAGGGTGGTCAGCTTTGACTCTTAATATCTCATGGAGAATGATGGTTGAAGGGAATCCCTCTTGTGCACATGCTCATTGGACCTAAAGGATCTAATGTTTCCAGTTGTAGCTTCCCATGAGGTGATTTGATATTTTTTCAAGGAGGTGACTTGGTGAGCCTTAATTGGTTCTGAACAAGTGGGTGATCCCACAATAGTGGTTTACAATTTTTGGCCAAACTAGACACTGGAATTATTTTTTTAACTAAATATTCACATTTGAATACCTATAGCGGCTAAATCATGAGGAATTTGAAGATGATGCAAACTACAGTCTCGTCACATTTTGTCTATAGATTCTAAAAATATTTTTTTCAAAATTTTTGGAATCAAATTGTACTTCTTTTTCCATCTCCCACAAAAACTGGCTTTTTTCAGAAAACAACATTTTAAAAAAGTGGCACACACCATATAACGCATAATTTTTTTTCCATGAAGGATAAAATACTAATTCTTTCAAATTTAGATTTGTAACTCTGATATCTAGTGCTTCCACTTGGTAAGATAGTTTTTTATTGAATATTTTTTCCTTAATCAAGTTTCGAAGTCAAACCAATTATAATTAAGACATAGTGCGACCGTATAACATGTAACTTATTTTGTATATATCAAAATTCAATTTTTTTTTGTTGGATCAAGGACTTCAATATCTAGTACACTCATATTTTTCAAAAAAAAAATTGATAATCTGCTATTTTTCCACATGTGTAGAACAGAGACCTTCATTTTTGATGAAAAACCTATGTTTAATAAAACTATAAAATAAATACATAATAAAACCAAAACATATTAAAATTATATTCATTGGATAGCTTTAGGGACTACCGATCCTAGTTGGTTTTGTGAAGATTCTTCCATTTCATCCCCTCAACGAATTGAAGTGCCAAAATTTAGGTTTTTTTTGTCTCAGGGGGGGATGAGGGATAAGGGGGGTTCGTACGAACCCCTTTGCTATGCATTTTTTTTTTTTGGTGGTCAAAATTCAAAGGGGTTTGAGTGAACCCTAGTTTGGGCGAACCTCTAATTGGTTCACTTGAACCTATAGGTTCATACGAACCCCCAAAATCACTTTTTTTGCTTTTGGGTCATTTTTTGTGAGTTTTCCTTCTTCACTTGAATTATAAACTGCTATTGTGGCTTCACCCAAGTGTAGTTGCAGAAAATTTTGAGTAAGCAACTTTGACATTGAATATCTTGCACCTAGAAATCTTTTTTGTCAAAATGTTTGTTGCACTGAGTTTTTAGTTCAAGTTTCTACATGCCTGTGCATTTTAGTGACTCCAGGAGGTCGTTCGATTGGTTTCCTAGGGCGATTCTAGAGGCCACTGGACTAGTTTTGGTCACTGTGCAAATATGATAGAAAGCAAGTTTTAATGATAACCCACTTTAAATTTTCATGCCCGATGTATTGATAGGAAGCCTTAGATCAATTAAGGGTAAAAACTTGTTTGAAAATATATATTTTTAATCGAGCTCACATGCGACTCAACATACTTTGCACAAACTATGAAGTTGTAAGTGTTGCAATATTGCAGTCACTTCAAGTGAATTACTTGGAATAGGGCAGTCACATGGAGGTTTCATGTTTACATTCATAACAATCTTGCCATCAAATGAATGAGGTGTGTTCTTCTCTTGATTCTAGATTTGGTAATGTTGAAGAAGAGTTGGATTGTCATGTAGAAGAAGAAAAGACATTTGAAATAAGAGTGAATCTCTTTTATGATGAGTCGTCAAATACATTAGATACTGTAAGTCATATTCCTTATTGGTACAGGATTAACTCTCTTTTGCAAGTAATGATGAGTGTCAAGAGCTCAAAGAAAATCAATATGAGGTATTAATGGACAACATTGAAGATGAGTGTTATAATTTGGCAATTGATCTTGTGCATGAAAATAGTGTATGTTTTCATATAAATCATACCTATGGTGTTGTGCTAAGAAATGAAAATCACATAATAGGGAAGGAAGGATAATTTCATAGCATGTTGTGTGCATGTATCATATTCCCTTTTTCAGTAGCATAAGATCACTCTCAAATGCAAGGGAGGGAAATGTTTTATTTAAGTTGCCATGGGATAATGCAATATTTAGAAACAATGGTGGGAACCTCATTTAGCCATCATTGTGTGAGTGCACTGCACTTCATCTTCCTCATGGTTGTGAATACTTTCAATATTTGTAGATAAAGCCCAAGTATAAAGCCACAATGGACTTTTCAAATCGTTGTCATGATGATAGCCCTATTTTGTTGCCACACCTATGAGTGCACCATGTCTTTCTAGTACAGAGGACATGTTATTAAGTAGCCACGGCTCAAGCTTTTCTATGATGTTAGATTAATGGTAGAATTGATGGATGGGGGATGCATTTTAAGGAAGGACATAACACTCATCAAATATTGTGTGCCTGCCTGGAAACATGAAAATGGAGAATGGAGTACATGCTTAAAACAAAAAGGAAGCCATCGAAGGAGCATAAAGTGAGTTAAAGATGCAAAGAATCTAATGTTGCATCCCATTTGGAAATTGCAATTATTTTGTGGCTTTTCGAATGAGAAGATGGATCTAAAGAATGAGTCAACACACCCTAAGAATGCTAGTGAACTATTTAGTAAAGTGATTGACACAGAGGCAAGAAAATGTCAAAGTTGAAAATGGCGCCACCATAGAATAGGCTTAAAGGGGTTGATTGGATATTAGAATAGGAATCTTTACACAGGTATAAGAACCTATTGTTCAACACATCTTTATTTGACTACTTGCAGCATGGGGCACAAGGACAAGTCAAAATTTGAGGCTAGGGAGTAATGGTACCTTGAAGGGAGGATTGCACATAAGAGGAAGATCTACATTTTGTAAGTCATGGATTGATCTCAACGTCTATGCAAAGCAAGGATTATGAGAGGAAGAATCTAGAGAATGCAGGAGCATATCTAAGCTTCTATATAGGCACAACCCCTAAATTCCTCAAATGCACATATCAAGACCTCCATCAAACGAGAAAACTTCATAGGGATGTTTGTACTTTCAATGAAAATATATCAAAATTTTCTAAGGAAGAGAAGTTGTATGTGTGGATCTTGAATCAATAGCATTGAAGGAGGCTGCATGTAGGTTGACCACCATAAACACTGGCTTGGCCACCATGAT
Source organism: Sequoia sempervirens (assembly GCA_007258455.2). Lineage (NCBI taxonomy): Eukaryota > Viridiplantae > Streptophyta > Pinopsida > Cupressales > Cupressaceae > Sequoia > Sequoia sempervirens. The sequence goes on along the minus strand of VDFB02058242.1, from coordinate 367,626,431 downwards.
AAGTGAAATGAGCAAACAAAGAAGTTAGGGTAAAATTTGATCAAAGGGATAACATTGAAGGAAAGATTGGGATGCATCCTCACCATCACTCACTAGCCTCACAAGAATGAAGGAGACATCAATGGAGAAGTTGTGAGGTGTGTGAGAAGGCTCCACATGAACAGGGTGGGCCCAAAACTTTCAATTGCATTTTAAATGAATAATGGAAAATGTAAAATGGTGAGTGGGTAAAGTTTTTAATGTAGCCTGATAGTAATATTTAAAAATCCCTTCTTTTTTAAGTAAAACTGAAACATGAAGTGAAAGTATAAAGGGAACGAATGAAATATTTTGTGGCTTGATAAAATGTTCAAAGGTCTCTACCTTTTTAAAAAATAAAAAAATATTATTTTTGTTGGGAAGTGAAAATATGAAGTGCAACAAAAAAAAGGCAAAGTAAAAGGGCAGAATAAAAGGGCTTTCACAGGAAAGTAAAATATTTTCAGATGTTGGGTGAATGGTAAAGGTTGGAAGCTTTTCATGCTAGGAAATAAAAGTGAAATACTAGTGAGATATTTTAACAGCCCGAGTAAATTGGAGGTGCAGGTTGTTCATGAAGTGGTTTTTCTGTTGTTTTTTTTTTCCAAAATAAAGGGATCAAATGAAAGGAGAGAACAAATGAAGATTCTAGATTCTTGATTGAAGAAGGAAGCTTCCAAGTGTCATCATTAGATTGATATTTTGGCTCAAGATTCTTCTTCTTATTCTCTTCTTTTCTCATTGTAAAGGGTTTTGAATTCTGGTATGGGGCTGGGTAAATAGAAAAATGTTGAATCTGAGTTACAGATAGAATATGAGATTGTAATGTTTTGATTTCATGAGTAAATATCAATCAGTTTGTGCAAAAAAAGCATGACTGTTATCAAATTGTCTCCAGGTTCATCTTTGAATCATATGAATTTAATATACAAAGTATTTTGAATTTGTCATCTCAATTTCCCTGAGATTGTGTTGTTTGTTCATGGTTCGATTTCAAAGAAATAGTTAAATTGCTTTGAGCAAATAACTATGATTTCAAGTGTGCAAGGTGGATCTGTAAGAATAATTTTGATGACAATAAGAGTGGATTTGTTAGTGTAAGGCATTAACAGTTTTGAATCCACTGGTTGAAGTTTATTTGTTGATGAGATTTTCTTTATGATTCCATATTTGACTGTGGCCCAAAATTAGGTATTGATTTGTCATTCAGCTAAATGTATTTAAATAAAAAAAATTATTAATTCAAAATCATTTTAATTTATGTTATTGGGTTTATGTTTGGTGTTGAATTCTACTTCCCAATTGTTGAGTGAGTGTTGAGATACCAAAAATATAGCCAGATTTGAAGTTGTCAAGACTTTCCTTGGTACATTTTGATAGGGAATTATCTACTATAAAATGCATTACATGTGCATAATTGAATTAAGTCTTTAAGCATTGTGAAGGGAGACCAACCTTGGTCTTGCAGAGCTAGAAGTGTAGGAGATTTCAATCTTTGACTGAATCATGTCATTGGCCAAATCCATCTTTGAGTCTGAGCATTAGCAAGTGGATATTCTTTAGGACTCATTAGATCTATTGATTTGTGAAACCAACAATCATTTTGCAACATAGTGAGATACACTCCTATGGGTCTGGATCAATTTGTAAATTGGTTAATGTGCTCCAAAACATTGTAACGTGTATATCCTATTCTTTGGTTTTGGATATCATGGTAAAAATGTAGTGTGTTGATTTGAGCGAGGAGGTTTTGTATGGTCCACATTTCATTCCTTTCCACCGCGGGAATGTTTTTTGGTGACCTAATTCCAATTGTGTTTGGCCGACTTAGGAGATTATGAGGACATTGTGTTTGGATGACATAAGAGATTATGAAGGCATGGAATTGTATAAGTAAAAGTTGATTCTATTTGATGAAAGCAAGTGTGGTGAATGTGAATCCAAAAATCCAAGCATTGTGAAGTATGTGAAATTATATGACTAGAGGCATCAAAAAATTAGATTCTATCTAGTGTCATTGTTGGTGATAGTTATTTCAATGATAGATTCCCTTTCATCATTCTTTTGGCAGTGAGCCTCTTTTTATCTTTGGCTATAATAGCCAAGTAGTGAGCCCACCAAAAGTGAGCCTTACCTACAATGAGCGATTTGGCAGTGATCCCTTGTAAAAATCACCTTAACTGGTGTTCTATAATTGAGAACTAGCATTCTTTGTGGTTTATCCCTTCTTGGGTTTCCATGTAAATTCTAGTGTTCATTGTGCATGGTGTTGTTATGTACTTTCATGTTCATATTTTTTATGTTATTATTAGATTGATTTAAGTTTTCTCTAGATTAATTAAAGTCAAGAATTTTTTTTTATAATAACTGATTCACCTCCCTCTTAGTTATCCAAATTCTTCAACAATGACAAGGTTAAACAAGAAAAGTTTAAAAATTTGAAGGAACAATTTGAGACCTTGTGAATGTCTGAAGATGAAACAATTACAACCTACTTGTAGAGATTTGATGAGCTGGTAAGTGCTATGAGAGGTCTTGGTGCGCAAGTCAAAGAACCTAGAGTGGTAAAGAAAGTTCTCAGTTCTAAATATTCTTGATTCATACAATGAAAAGGTATTTGCTATAGAGGAAGCTGTAAATTTTAATACTTATTCTAGAGATTAGTTGATTGATACACTAACTTCATTTGAAATGAGAAAACTTGGTTTGAAAAATAGTACAAAAGTAGAGACTTCTTTTAAGGTTGGAAAATAAAAAAAGGTTGAACATTCAGATGGAGAAGATCTTGATGATGTGGAAGCTAACTTTGTAAGAAGGATGAAAAATGGCACCGATAAGTACAAAGGTAAACTACCTTTCAAATGTTTTAGTTGTGGAAAAGTATGTAATTATGCTTCAAGATGTCCAAACAGAGTTGTGAACAATAAAAGTAAGGAGAACAAAGGAAAGATGGTTAAAAGAAGTTGTTATGTTAGATAATATGTTGGTATTTCTAATGATGAATATGATTATGGAGATGTTGATGAAAGTGAATGCATGTTCTTGGATTTAAAATAAGAATCTTCTTTTGCTAACTCTGAAAGTTGTGTGAAGGAAAGTGTTTCAGAGAAGAAGGATAAGGTTGAAAGTACATTAGTTTCCTCTTTTCATGTTAAACAGGATAAGAACTACTAGGTTGTTGATATTGGTTTCTCTAATCACATGACTAGAGACAAAAGTAAGTTTTTTAAACTTGAAAAGTGTGATGGAGGATTAGTTAAATTTGGACATGATTCAGGAGCTAAGATTTATGGAATAGGTTCAATCAATTTTGATGGAAAGCATAATACTGAAGATGTTTACTAAATTAAGGGTTTAAGGCATAATATTTTGAGTGTTGGATAAATGTGTAGCAAAGGATATAATCTTGCGTTTAAGGATGAAAGATGTGAGATCATAAAAAGGTCCAAAATTTTGATTGCTTCTGGTAAGAGGACAAATGGAAACATCTATCAGCTTAAGGGCATTGATGATCATTGCTTTATGTCTTAGGTTAATGATAGTTGGTTATGAAACCAGAGGATTTTTCAAATGAATTTTGATAATTTAGTTAGAATTAGTCCAGTTCATGCAGTGAGAGACCCGCCAAGAATCACAAATCCTACCAATGTTATTTGAAAAAAATTCAATTTGGAAAACAAATAAGGGGTAGTCTCAAGGGAAAGGAACAATCTACTACCAAACTACTAGAATTAATATATATATAGATCTTTGTGGTCCTACAAGGGTGAGAATTCTTCAAGGTGACAATTAATTCATGCTTTTGATTGATGATTATTCTAGAATGACATGGGTTACTTTTCTTAGAGAGATATGATGCACTAGATAGATTCAAAGAATTTAAAGCTATGGTTGAGAATGAAGTGAATTTGAAAATCAAATTTTTGAGGTGTGATAGAGGTGGAGAATTCACCTCCAATGAGTTTAACATGCTTTGTGAAGTTCATGGAATAAAGAGGAATGTGGTTGCCCCTAGAAATTCTCAACAAAATGGAGTAGTTGAAATAAAAAACTAAAATGTTCAAGAAGTTTCTAGGACTATGATGCAAAAAGATAATATACCAGAATTCTACTAGAGAGAAGAAATTCATACTAATGTTTACATATTTAATAGAGTTCAAGATAAATCTAATAGCATAAATACTCCCTATGAGTTGTGGTATGGAAGGATTCCTACTGTTAAGTACTTTAGAGTATTTGGAAGCAAATGTTACATCAAAAGAGATGAAGAAAACTTAGCAAAGTTTGATGGAAGGTTTGATGAAGGTATCTTGGATATTCTACTAAAATCAAAGCTTACATATATTACTGTAGAGAAGGGGGATTCGCTACTCACTAGTTATCTTAATTTAGAGAGCCTCATGGGGTGAACTGCCCTAAACTACGTCAAGGAACAGTTGCAAGAGTTCTAGAATCTAAAAGAGCAGGTCACAAATATTTTCTTGAAAAGCTAACAATCTCTCTATCAAAGGACGAAAGCACTGGTCTAGGATGACAGTGCAACACACTGGTGTCTCTCTGGCGCATTAGCATCTTCATGGACCAGAAAGCGAGTTTATCACAAAAAATAGTTAAATGACTACTAGCAATCTGATTGCTAAGAACTGACAAAATGTGATAAAGTAGCAGAATGTAATAGAATTAAAATAAAGTGAAACATAAATGATAAAGATGAGGAGATGAAAGAAATGGAATTCTCACAACTATGTGAGTGATGAAGCCTCCAACAAATGAATGTCTTCAAAACCTACATGTGTAATATCTAGAGAAAATGTTGGGGTTGTATAGGGGTTTGCCTCTTTCAAACCCCTGTTTTGGTGTTCCCACCTCCATGGACAACAAAAAGGATAGAGAGAATAGAAGTAAGAAAATGTGATATGATAAAAGAAAATCCCGCTCAAGGAGGAGAATTTGTATCACAAAAGAGGTGATAAAATAAATCCCCGCTCAAGGAGGAGAACCCGTGTCACAAAGTATAGGTGTAGTAGATAGGAGATGTGGAATTCCAGGATGCTTGCAAGCACAAGGAAAGGGAGATAGAGTTGCAAGGATTAAAGAAGCCAAATGGAGAGAGAAATGGAGTTGTAAGAGCCAAGAGTGTTGTAAGGAGTGTTGTAAGAGCTTGATATATTTGCAAAGAGAGATGCCAAGAGAGCTTGAAGGTGTTGTAGAAGGCTATTGTAACAAACAAAAAATTTGTTCCAACAAGAACAAGATGGGAGAGTGCCAATATGGAGAAGGAGAGGAGAAGTTAGAAGTGAAGCTTGAATTCATAGGAATGGAGCTAGCAGTAGAAGAAGAGACCAAATGAGTTGAAAAGACAACATTTAAGGAAGGAAAGGAAGCTTCCCAAGCCGTTTCAGGGCATCTTGAGCCGTTACCACCGACCAAGGGAGATGACAAGTGGAAAGCATGCATGAAAATAGTCATTTGAATGTTGAAACATCACAAGATGCTAGTGTGGAACGTTGACATCTATGTGGTGCACTAGTTTCCAGACACATCATGCTGCAATCGACAAGGATGATAAAAGTATTGGGTTTAACAAAAAGATGATGCACAATGGTAGATACTGAAAAGGGGTGTTGGAGCATCCTAAGAAGGGAAAAAGGTTGGTGTAGGGGCTAAAATGAGCCTACTCAAGATGCTAAGGGAGTGGAAACTAAATCAGATGCAAGAATGTATGTGAAATTGCAAAGGGTGTAATTTTATGACTATACTTTTTTCCCCAACTTTAGCAGGCATATGAATCTATGCTAATATGCATGCTAAAGGAAGTCTACTAAACATAAATAACATCATATGACAAAAGGATGCTATAGAGGAAGCATACAACTCTTCTAGCCACAGAAGCATGCCCCCAGTCTGAAGACCTGCAAAACAAACACATTAGACAAGACAAACCTGCACCAAACAACAATGTTAGCACACAAAAAACTAAAGGATTTGAGTCAAAAAAGTGAAAGAGACCTCGATGTAGAAGGTTTTCTCAGTACTATGCATTGTCCCCAAACTAATAAATAACACATAGAAGAATTCTAAAACCAAGAGAGGAAGGGCATATACATAGGATGAAGAAGATGTAAGTCTTCGATCCGGTATACACATAATTGAGAAGAGAAGAGAAAAGAGAAGAGAAGTGAAAAGGATCAAGAGAGCAAGAAGGAGGAATGAAAATTCCAAGAGAGATGGCTTCATAGGTACTCTCTCTTGAGGAGGTTTGAATGAAGAGCACCGAAGGCCTAAAGACCAATGATGGACAAATCCTGCAGGATGAAAGTGTCTTACAGGCCTGTAGACCTGCAAGGAGGCAGCCCCCAAGATCTTTCACATGAAGGAAGCCCCATGAAGTATGTGCCTTATAGGCCAATAGACCTGCAAGAAGGTAACCCCCAAGATCTCTCACATGAAGGAAACCTAGATTAAAAAGTTCCTTATAGGCCTACAGACTTACAAGGAGGTGTCCCCCAAGCTCTCTCACATGGAGGAAACCAAGATGAAATCACCTTAAAGGACCGCAGACCTACAAGGAGGCATCCCCCAAGATCTCTCACATGGAAGAAACCCAAAAAAGGGGACTCTGCAAAGTTAGAAAGCGGATTCACAGGCGCACCTATGAAGCAACATGTTAATCCATAAATAAAACATGCCAAAGAACAAATCAGCCATGCAGGAAAATAAGAAAATAGTCACACAAACTGTTGATAAGTTGAAAGGATTTCAAAGGGGTCCCTTGATAACCCTTTCAAAAGAAAAGAGGTTCATTCAAGGGGCGTACTATTTGAAAAGTGAGGTCTAGTCAGGCTGTCCCCAAGCTAGATACAAATGATTTCATTCGAAGGAGAAAATATTTCAAAGGGGATCCCTCGGGAACCCTTCAAAAGAGAAAATGGGTCCACTAGAGGGACACTTCATTTGAAAGATAGAGAAGAGAGGTGTTCTTTATGAAGGACACACATCTCTAAAGCAAGTTATCACTACCCCTAGTATATAGGGGAGGAGAACCATGCAAGATACTTAGAACATGCAGGATAGAGGTAAACCTTGATATCACTTGTCATTTGAAGAAGATTCAGGTGCATCAACAAATAAATGAGTGATGGAACCTAAATCACGAAGTTGTATTTTATCTTTCAAGGCCTTACACTCACTTGTGGAATGGCTAGGCACTCGATGGTATGCACAGAATGAATGTCTTTCTTTATCTTGTTTGTGAGATTGCTTACATGTAGGAGGAGGAAGAGTAATTAAGCGGGCTTTAAGAAGCCTCAAGAAAATATGCTCTTTCTCAGACTAAGAATGAGGAGTAGGAAGTAACCCTTTCTCTTGTGGAGAAAATTTAGATTGCTCACAAGAAGAAGGTACAAAGATAGAAGACAATAGAGGAGGATCTCCATAGAGAGTGTTACAATTTTCATTTACATTACCCCGCGATACAAAAGAGTAATCATATTTGATAGCGAGTTTGAATGATGTTATTGTAACGCCTAAGTGGATCAGGTCGACTTTATTTTCTCTAATGAAGGATTCTGTAAAGTCTAGAGAACCTTAATCATCACGAAGACAATCATTTTCTTGAGAAGAGGTAGAAGGAGCAGACTTAAGATTTTTTGCTTTAGAAGGATCTTCCTCAGGGACATCTATCTCAAGAGTATCCTTTGTAGTAGGTACTACTGGAGTAAACATCGACACATTGGAAGACACTGAGGGAATAAGAGTGGGCACAACCGAAACCTGACCATTAGCTACCATCTCACATAAGTGCATAGGATCAGGGTCAACCTTGACTATGACTACTTTATTATTGCAAATAAACTTAATATACTTATGCAAGGTAGACGGGACTACATCTATAGCATGAATCCATGGTCTACCAAGAAGAAGGTTATATGGTAACTTTTTTTACATAACATATACAAGGGTGGGTGCAGTAATGGGTCTCAACCTCAAAAGTAAGACTATCGTGCCTAGGAATTGTCGACCAACATTATCAAACCCATGAATAACAAAAGAAGAAGCTTTAAGATAAGATGAATCAATATTAATCTTAGGCAATAGATCAATTCTACATACATTGATCATTTAACTAGTGTCAACAAGAGTACGTCTAATATCGATATCATTAATGTTAACTATAATCATCAGAGGATCTGTTTGCTTCTATACTTCCAAGGGCATAAGTTCTTGCAGATAGAACATGATATTCAACGAGTCCACACAAATATGAGCCATCAATGCATTAACATCCATCAACCTAGCGAAGGTAGGCAAGAGGATCTTTTGCAAGACTTCTTGAAGCATACCTTGATAAACCGAAGCAGATTGAAGCAAGTCCCATAGTGAGATCTTAGTTAGAGTAACTTGAAGTTGCTCGACAAGATCATAATCACTAGGTGATTTAGTTGTAGATTTAGGTGCTTGAGGAAGGCTTGGTTGTTTATTCATACTATTCTCATAAGTATGGGATACCGCTCTATAAGAGGGAGTCATTGAAAGATCAGGAGATTCATCATCAAATGGAACACTGTCAATAGAAAAATTCCTTTTAGGAGAAGGACTAGCTAGAGTCACATAAATGACCGGTCTCTTAGGCCTTTGAGGGGAAGTAGAGACATAGATTATATTTACAAACTCATCACAACTAGCGGAACAATTATTTGAAGACATATTCTCAACATCGATCCAAGGAGGATCATATGTGGAAGGAGGTTCATCATTCGCTAATGCATCATCTCCAGAAGAGAGTGCATTAGAACAAAGATGAGATTCATCATTCAAAATTGCAACATCTCTAAAAGAGAGTGCATTGGAAGGTATAGGAGATTCATCATTCACGAGTGCATCATCTCCAAAAGAGAGTGCATTGGAATGAAGAGAAGGTAGAGTAACATTAAGAAAGGTATCAATGATTTCATCTTGTTGCAACAAAATATCCTCTGAAGTAAGAGGACATTCGTGAGAAGGATCAAAGATATCACATGACATGGGAAAAGCCTTGAAGTCACTATCACATGCATGAAATGGAACATCATTAGCATTTTGAACAAAACTAGATACTGAACTGATAAAAGAAGATATTAAATTAATTTTAAAAATAATGAATAATGAATAAACAAGTTGGTTGATGGTAGAACTAAGAAAAACCTAAAAATCAAATTTGTGAATTTTTTCAGTATTTTCTAGGTTCTAGTAATTTGTATTTTTGGAGGTCTTCGAAGCGTAATTTGAGGTCAGAACTTGCATTGGTCCCTAAAATTTGATAGCCAAAGGCATAGTATTTTAGGGACTAGACTAGTTCTCTAGTTCTCTAGGAAACCTTTCCAACGTTGCAAATGGTTTTGAATTCCAAGCACCAAGTCAAAAGTTATGACCCCGAAAAGTAGGGGCAAATAAATTCCTAGTTTTTTGAGAAAATACCCTCTTCACGCTAGGTTCACCAAAATGTAGAGAAGGGGGATTCGCTACTCACGATTTCTCTTCATTCAAAGAGCCTCATGGGGCGAACTTCCCTAAACTACCTCAACGAACATCGATGAGAGTTCTAGAATCTAAAAGAGCAGGTCACAAAGATTTTCTAGATAAGCTGACAAGCTCTTGACCAAAGGACAAAAGCATGGGTCTAGGATGACAACATGGCGCACTAGCATATATCCGATGTGTTGGCATCCGTACAGACTAGAAAGTGAGTTTATCACAAAAATAGCTAAATCACTGCTAGTAATCTGATTGCTAAGAACTAACAAAATGCAATAAAATAGCAGAATGTAATAGAACTGAAATAAAATGAAATAGAAATGATAAAGATGAGGAGAAGAAAGAAAGGAAATTATCACAAACATGCGAGTGATGAAGCCTCCATCAAATGAACTTCTTCAAAACCTACATGTGTAATAGTTGGAGAGAATGTTGGGGTTGTATAGGGGTTTTCCTCAGTCAAACCCTCGTTTTGGTGTTCCCACCTCCACAGTCAGCCAAAAAGATAGAGATAATAGAAGTACGAAAATGCGATGTGATAAAAGAAAACCCCACTTGAGGAGGAGAATTTGTATCACAAAAGAGGTGATAAAATAAATCCCTGCTCGAGGAGGAGAACCTGTATCATTAGGTATAGGTGTAGTATATAGGGGATGTGGAATTCCAGGATGCTTGCAAGCACAAGGAAAGGGAGATAGAGATGCAAGGCTTAAAGAAGCCAAATGGAGAGAGCAATGGAGTTGTAAGAGCCAAGAGTGTTGCAAAGAGTGTTGTAAGAGCTTGAGAGATTTTCAAATAGATATACCAAGACAGCTTGAAGGTGTTGTAGAAGGCTGCTATAACAAATAAGAGAGTTGTGCCAACAAGAACAAGATGGGAGAGTGCCAAGATGGAGAAGGAGAGTAGAAGTTAGAAATGAAGCTAGAAGTCAGAGGAATTGAGCTAGCAGTAGAAGAAGAGACCAAATGAGTTGAAAAGATAACATTTAAGGAAGGAAAGGAAGCTTCCCGAGTTGTTTCATGGCATCTTGAGCCGTTACCACCGACCAAAGGAGATGACAAGTGGCAAGCATGCACAAAAATAGTCATTTGAATGTTGAAACATCACAAGACACTAACATAGTGTGCTAACATCTACACAACATGCTAGTGTCCAAACCCATCACACTACAAAACCATGAGGATGAGAAAATCATCAGGTTTAATGAAAAGCTAGTGTGCAAGGGTAGCTACTGAAAAGGGGTGTTGGAGCATCCTGAGATGGGAAAAAGGTTGATGCAGGGGATAAAATGAGCCTACTCAAGATGCTAAGGGAGTGGACACTAAATTAGATGCAAGAATGTATGTGAAATTGCAAGGGGTGCAATTTTACGACTATACAATTACAACAAAAGGCTAAGAAAGATTGTTGAAGTGTAAATGTTAAGGTTGATGAAAATTTGTAGAATTCAATTGAAGTAGATGGATATGTGATAGATGAACCTAATTTTAGAGAAGAATAAGAAGAAAAATTTGGAGAAAAAGAAGTACAAAATGAAGAGGAAGAACCTTTGGAAAAGACCCCTAAGTATGTGCAAAAGAATCATTCCAAAGAACAAATCATTGGAGATAAGAGGAAAGGAGTATTGACAAGAAGCAAAGTTGTTGAAGCTCAAGTAAATCTATGTTTACTTTTTTAAGTTGAACCTAAAATAGTGAGTGAATCATGCAAAGATGAACATTGGATGAATGAAATGGAAGAACTTATGCAAATTGAGAAAAATCAGAATTAGGAATTGGTTCCTAGAGTAGAAAACAAGAACATAATTGGAACTAATTGGGTATTCAAAAACAAACTAAATGAGAATGGAGAAGTGGTAAGAAATAAGGCAAGAATTGTGTGTAAGGGTTACTCACAAGCAAAAGGAATAGACTTTGAGGAAACATTTTATTTGCTGGCTAGGATGGAAGCTATCCAATTTTTTTTGGCATTTGCAGGATACAAAGATTTTAAAGTTTATTAGATGAATGTGAAATCTGCTTTCCCAAATTGTGAATTGGAAGAAGTTTACATAGAGCAACGGTAAGGATTTTATTTGTTAGATCAACTGTGTATGATTTGTAAATGGAAAAATGTATTATATGGATTGAAGTAAACTCCCAAAGCTTGGTATGTAATATTGCATAGATATTTGATATATCAAGGACTCAGTAAAAGCACCGCAAATAGTAATATTTACTTCAAAATTAAGGAAGAAAAAATCTTGATAGTGGTTGTGTATGTGGATGATATTATCTTTAGATGCAATGAAGCTATGTGCAAGAAATTTTCAAAAGAGATGCATAAAGAGTTTGAGATGTCAATGTTTGGGGAGATAAATTTCTTCCTTGGGATACAAATTAATCAAACATATAAAATCATTTTCATTTCACAGTCAAAGTATGTCAAAGAAATATTGAACAAGTTTGGAATGGAAGACTCCAAACCAGTATGTGGGTAAGTGCATGGATCTGTGACACAATTTTGGCTCTTAAGATGCCACTTTTTTTTTAAAATCAGCAAAATCTGATTTGCACAAGAAAATGAAGATAGTTACGCTCAAAATTTCAAGATGCAACAACAACAAATGTTGAAGTGCTCCAAGTCTAGTTTCTAAGCTACTAATTTTTTTTAAAATTAATGAAGATTAAGGGTCTCAAAAAGGGGGGGGCAAAATAGGTCCCTTTTTTATAAAAAAAACAGCATGGCGCCTGAGGGCTCCCCCCTTTTTGATTAACTTTTTTTTAGAATTTCAAAAATCCCAACAGTGAGAAATTAGCTAACACCATGTAGTTTATCCTCCTTTCAGATAATTTTTTTTAATGAATATATAATATTTTATGAATTTTTAAAGTGGACACATCCTGAAAAGCTAAAATTTGAGTGTGCTCCCCCCTAATTTTTTTGAAAACTAATCGAAAATTGATTTTTTTCATTATGTGTAGAATGGAGTCTATTTTTAAAAAATGCAATTTTTTCATGTTTCAATGAACGAGTAAAAATCTATCGTAAAACTAGCACATGTTGGTTTTTGACCAAAAACAAAGGCATTTACAGTAGAATTCATGGATCAAAACCTTAACTAAATCAAAATGAAAAGAGAATTATATGTTTAGATAGCTAAGAGAGAGGTTAACGCTATCACTATTTTTTATAAACTTGCATTGAAAGACTTATAAATGAGATGGGGAGCATGGACAAAAATATGAGGAAATTTGGCAAATCTTATCAATTAACATGTCTTTTGCATGAAATGGTTGTCTAAACCTTTGGGCTGGATGCCCAATGCACAATCCAACCCATTGGGTTTGTACTTCCCAATGCAACCTATTTGGCGCTTGCCAAATTTGGCGGGCACCAAATGGGTTGCTTCATTTGGCTAGCACCAAATTTGGCGCTCGCCAAATCTAATTCATGACTTTTGGAATGCATTTCTCTAAACTCTTTGATTTTCTCTTTCTCTACTTGGGAAACTATATACATGAAATAAACATTTAAGTATAAGTTGACATTTACTTTCTTATACTTTACGTTATATTTCATGTATATAGCCAGGATGTTTGAGAGTGGTTTTGGATCTATAGGAGTTATAATGAAAATTCTAGTTTTTGGAAGATTTTAAAAAAATTCAGACTTAGTGAAATTTCAGTAATCAACATGTCAAATTTCAGTAATCAAGAGGTCAAATTTCATCTTTCTCTCTCTATCTCACTCATTTTCATCTCTTATTCTCTAGACCTCTCTCTCTCATTATCTCCATCCCTTTATCTGACTCTCTCTCCCTTGAGCTCAGGAACTATTGTTGGTGTAATTAATTATTAATTACACTTAGCATAAGTTTACTTAGGATTTATTTAATTCCTAAGATATAGGATCTTATCTTTATCTTATCGAGCTATCTTGTTGCTCAAGGTAAGATTAGGTTTAGGTATCTTTGCTTTTATAAAGCAAATTATCTCTTGTAATTATTGGTCTTTTCGAATATATCAAATTGCATGTTTTTATGCAAATCTCTACTTTTTTCGTTTTTCTCTTCTGTGGAAGATATTTTCTGGTTTGCAATCAGATCTTGGTTTTCTAACATGGTATCAGAGCCTTGATTTGCAGCCCCTTCTCAGATTTCTGGAGAGATTCATTGCAAAGTTCGTTCGAGGTCCCTCAAGGGTTTTTCTCCTTGAGTATATTTATGCAGTTTTTTGGATCAAATCAAGCTTTTCCATTCGATTCAGAGCATTGGAAAAGATTGAGGTTTGATGAAAGTCATTTTTTATTGGAGCCGTTTTTAGTTTTGCTTCATAAATCCAGCTTCCACTCAGTTGTAGGAAAAATTATTTTTGGGTTTTGTAGCCAGGATCGAAATCCGATTTGGGTATCCTTCAGTTTTTTGATTTCTTTCACGGATCTGAAGAAAATAGCTACACAAAAACTGTCACGCGTCATTTTTTTCTCCTGGCTAAAGGTTTAAAAAAAATATTTTTTCATCTTCTGCTTGCTGGATCAAAAAACAATTTTTGGGTTTTATTTTTTGCTTCAAAAAAATTTCTAGGTTTCTGTTTTTGTCTACTCATTATAAACAGATTTTTCAGAAATCAAATTTGAAGATTTTTCATCATGGAGGCAGATGTGAACATTGGTTTGTGCATGCACTCAGTTTTTGTTTTCATGCACTAGGTTTGCATTTTCTCTGTAGTTTATGCATGCTTTGCATTATCTCCTTTTACAATCATTGGGTTATTGTAATAAATGAACTGAGATAAAGTTCCATTAAGGGGGGTTATTGCATCCATCTTTCATGATTGGTGATGACTCACATGAGTTTGTCTGGTTTCCTATTGTCTCCGTTTAGCTTCTTTCTTGCTTAGCTGGACACATCGTTGGTTTGTTTCGGTTCACACTTCACATTGAGATTTTATAGTTCTTGATCTGCATTGGTTCAGATCTTTCTCATTTGAAGGCCATGGTTTTATGGTTAATGTTCCAAAATCTTGATGGTACTCATCTTATGGGCAGTTTTAGTTTCAGTTTGGCATTGGCTTCGAGACACAGCTTCCAGATTTGTCACCATTATGGGTCCATTCATCCTTTCATCTACTATTCACAGATTCCAGAGTTGATCCATTATGTGAGTTTCTAGTGTTCCTTGGCATCGGGTCTGCTGTTGCATTTGTGATTCTGATTAGTATTTTGCAAACAGAAGTATCTTTCCTTGCTTGCCAGATTTGGGGTTCCAATGTTACTTCATCAGAGTTCTTCCAGTGATTCTTCACAGCAGTTCATCTCACTAAGGGGGTTTCTCTCTCTTTGCATTTGTACATGAGTGCCTGATCAGGCCTTGTTGCCGGGACTCATATTTGCATAATAATTTGCTTCTCCCTAAGTTGCACTTATGGGGGGGTGTTGGTGTAATTAATTATTAATTACACTTAGCATAAGTTTACTTAGGATTTATTTAATTCCTAAGATATAGGATCTTATCT